>JBBCBC010000016.1:8311452-8775450 GCA_037126765.1 Stenogyne calaminthoides | reverse complement strand
GTACACAGTTTTGGAAGGCACAACATTTTATATATTCTTTCGTTTTTATCGGGTGATTTATACAGTGAACCACTTATTGTAACCTGATATCTGAAAGTTACAGACTCTTGTTTGATTGATCTGATTGACTTTAAATAGACACTCTTGTTTGATTGATCTGATTGACTTTAAAAAGTGATACCTGAAAATATTTCTCATCTGCTTCAATAATAGGAGTACCATTTTCTGAAAAAGAAAAAAAGAAGTCAAATCTACATAATTGGAGAGCTGGGAATCTACCGTGGTGACAACTGACAAGTCAGTTTTTTCTCTTTTCTTAATGTTACACCATTTCATTATTCTCAGTAGTTAAAGCCTGAAATGGGGTTGATCTAACTAATTGTGGAGTAAATGAAAGGGAACCATTAAACACACCCATAATTCTCCATTCACACCTCATCTATTAAACTCACTTCATTAAAAATTTAAAATTAATTTGTATTACTAAACCCACCTCAAATCAATATCGTTATACCCTTCTCCCCAAAAAATAAAATCATTTTTTCCCATTTTCAACAATAGCATGCTTGCGAAAAAAAAAAGGGTATTCCGCTTTGTTTCTCATGGAACAAAATCGAAGGTTAACTCATGAGCAATGACTGAAAATCGACCATTCAAAGGTAACAAATTCATGTGCGTTCGATCGTAGGGTTATGTACAGCCTCACTGGTGTTCGTCGACTAATCATGCACGGATTCATTACCGTTCGGCCCCTTGGACCGAACACTACCAATTTTTTATTTTTTTTATTTTTGCACGGCAGTTTACGCCGAGTAATCTCGCCTACGTTCAATCGCAATTTTTGCCGAACAGTGACGCGATTAAATTCTAAAAATACCAAAGTTTTTGTATAAAAATCGATAAAAAAATAGAAAAAAAAAACCTGAAAACACTTACATTAATATGTTCGTTTGAACTTTCATGTTCCATGACTATGATGATTGAAATTGAATAAAAAAGATAAAGGGTTTATGGGCTTGAATTCCAAAAAATAAATGTTTTAGCGTTTATAATTTATAGATTACTTATGTAAATAAAATCTTAGTATTTCAAATGATAAAATAATTTTTAAAGATGGGTATTATAGATTTACCTCTCATCTATTGCATTCATCTTTAAAAATTATTTAATAATTTCAAATACTAATAAAAAACTCGCTCGCAAAAACACGTGAAAACAGTAAACGTGCGCGTTTCTTTGGGATGAATGGAGTATCTTTTATATGAGGGCATTATAGTCATTCTTTGTATGCCTATTTGAGTCTTAAATATTATGGAGTGTGAATGGAAGATTATGGAGTGTGTTTAGTGGCTCTCTAAATGAAATACTACAAATTAATTTAATTAAAATAGATACTAAACATTAATTTTTATTAACATGGGCAAGGAAAACATTATTTTAGCAAGAAAATGTTGGAGTATTTAGCATCAGTGTTGGAACAACTGAACTTAGATTAATATTTCGAATTCAATTTTGATAATAATTGATATGAGGAAGAAATAGCCAGATTTGGCTTTTTATTATTTTCGGGCGAGATAATTAACACTCGAAATTGTGTTGTATATATTATCTTGTTATTTTGATTCTTTGAATACTCATATCTATTTTTTGCATTTTTTTTTTTTATCGACCAAAAAACTTCATTAAGTAATAAGTGGGGAAAGCAGGCAAACTCCCTTACATATGAAGAAAAATCGGATCCTAGAACCATAAGTTCTAAGTTTAAACATTCTAAGTTCATGCCGATATACAAAAAGGATTAGTTCGTCAAAATCACAAAAGGAATCTCCTTATCTTTTGCCTTTTTAGCCGTGATCCACGCCAAAGTTCTTGCAATGATTTCGGTTTTGAGATTCTTGTTACATCCAATTCTTTCCTTTCAACACCCACTCATTTCTTTTCGTCCAAATGGTCCAAACTACGCCTTTATCCAAATAGAGGAAGCAATGTTACCTTTACTTTTGAGAGTTTAACATATCCCCATGTTGAAGAAAGTTTATGAGCGTATCTTCATGAGGAAACCATGTTCACTTGACTCCACTTGTAGATGTTACTCCAAATTTGTGACGAACTTTACATGTGAAGAATAGATGAGATGTTGTTTCATCTACCTCCCCACATAAAGGACACGAAAACGTCGCCATTTACATCGATGATCTTTCTTTTCTTCCAAGTTGTCTCTCGTTGGTAGTCTTTGCTTGAGAATCTTCCATACAATTACTTGAGCTCGTTTTGGTGTTCTTGCCCATAGGTTCTTGAAAGCCTTCCTCCTTTCACGACGATTTGTTTCGGATCGCCAGCCCGCCATCAATTTAATAAGCCATGTTCGTCGGAAAATATGTCATTTGAGACCCAATCCGGCTCCACATGTCTTCTTTTCTCCGATCAATCGTGGTACCTATTAATGCATTGTAACAAAAGATTAAGTGATGACTCCTCTCTAACTCTCAACCTTCTTCTCCATCCCGTGTCCCACTCCCCATTCCTCCCCATTCCACTTTCCCCATCTCGCTAATCTTACCCTCTTGGTTCCCACCAATTCCAAAAAGTCTAGGGAATGATACCCTTAAGGCCTCCTCCCCACCCACACATCGTTCCAAAATTGAGTTTGATCCCCCCCCCACAATCTTTTCTTAATTCCGACACCATTCCTACTCCCTCCTTATTCCTAAACAACTTACTAATGTCTTTCCACCACCCCCGAGGCGTTTATATTCCTCCTACTCCTCGACTCGCCTCTCTCCCCCTCATCCGTATTGACACAAAAACCACCCGTATTTCGAATTTCACTACCCTCACCCAAAGCCTATTAGATTCACTCACAAATCTCCACACCCATTTCCTAACAAGAGCACAATTGAATTTTCCCACATCTTTAATCCCTAGACCCCCTCGCCTCCTTTTCTTTGCACACTTCCCCAACCCAAAGGCGTTTTTATTCACGAGACTCAATTTCTATAAAAATCTTTTGGGTTGAGTGATCCTTTGATGATATTTTTGGGATAAGATAGAAGGATAGACAAGATAACAATGTTGATAAAAACCGAATAGCAAGGTGATTCTCCCCCAAAAGAGATATATGTTTGTCGCCCATTTTCGCCAACCTCTCACGGATTTTGTCCAACACATTTTTTCAAGGCTCCTCCTTCTTATGATTGACCCCCACATCTCATCCCAAGATAAGAAAAAGGTGAAGAGCCAATGTCACACCCCAAAATTACGCTCATATTTTCCAAAGGTAACGCTGTCCATGTTAAATCCCCACAAACAACTTTTATAGAAGTGACTTTGACCCGTAAATGGCTAAATAGCCTCAAAATGTACTTAATGGTGAAAATATTGCTTAACTTACTTGGGCACGAGGATGGTATCGTCTAAGATATTGCAAGTGTGACACCTTGATTTTATCTTTGCCCACCACCAATGGTTCAATCATTTCAAACTCCACCGCTCTATACATCAAAGGCTAAGTCCTTCAAATTAGAATGAGGAACAAAAAGGGGATAGGGGGTCGCCTTTTGACGATGCCTCTTTCATGCTTAAATTCTTTGGTTGGGCAACCATTCACGAGTACCCAAGAGGATGTAAAATAACCACATTCCTTCATCCATATCCTCCATCTAGGGCGGAAATTCATCTTTGCCATCATTTCTTCAAGATAATCCCAATCAATGGAGTCGTAAGCCTTCTCGATCCAACTTTAAAGAAAATTCTTTGAAGTTTTTCTTTCCTTCATCAATCATCTCATTCGAAATCTCGATTCCGTCAAGAATATGTCTCCTCCCACAAAAAGCCGACTGATTTTCTGAAATTAACGGGTCCAAGACTTTTACTAAGTGCACTTGCCATTAGGGGCAAGTCAATGAGATTAGATCGCAAAATAAACTTCGTCCAAAGCAATCAATATCTCCTGAGTCGACTCTTTCTCCTCTCCCAACTCTTTCATGTTTGTTTCTAATTGAGTTGAAATCCCCCCACAATACTAATACTTGCATCTAAATTTCTATTAATAACCCTCTTGATGGCATCCCACAATTCATTTTTCGTGAAAAGAAACACGGTAGCATACACGTTTATAATTATGCATCTTGTTCCATCCTCTCTCAAAACCCATTAACAACAAGCATACCTCTTTAAAAACCAAGAGCTAGATTTGCAAAAAATAGCCTGGCTCCATATTGTAACTATCCCCAATTTAATTTCGTAAAGATGGATTAAACTCCCAATCAAAGCCATGGTGGTCACCCCAATACGCATAAACAAATAAATTTACTAATATGCTCCATTTTTTTATTCTTGAATACAACATACCTCTATTTTATATTTGAAGATCATTTTCTAAACTTCCTTTCTCCCTTCTTCCCCGGCCTCTAACATTGAAATTTGAAAATCTTTATTTATCAACACTTTGTTCGCCTTTTGTTACCTCGTTTTCCTTTCGGGCCATCTTCCTGCCTCTTCGCTCAAGCCGCTCCAAATGATTTCGTAGCCTACTCATCCGAGGCATTTCTTTATTAACCCGAGTTTCCACCAACTTCCCAAGCTTGTCTCGGCCTCTAATGAGATTTCCTCATGCTTTACAATAGAAGGCGGTTTGAGTTCTTCGAACTGTCAACATCCATTACCCGGTTCGATCCTACAAATTTCGCACGCATGACCTTTTTCCAATTCGCAGGAGTTAACTTGTGAGTTAGAGCATTGAGAGTTTCACCCAATCTTCACCGTATCAATCACCATAGGCTAAATCTCATCAGATGAACCATCAGAAACTTCCGTGTGAAACTATGGAGATTGGCGTTTGCCGTCGATTGGAGGAAAGGGGACGAGGGTAGTGTGTTTAGGTGGAGGAGGGAAGGTATTAGGCCCGTGAAATAGGGGTTCGGTTGAGGGGGCCACGAGGAGGAGACGGGATTTTGGGTGAAATGAGGGTTTGTGGATTTAATGTCTGGAACGGGGAAAGGGAAATAAGTCTGAGTTGTCGGGAAAGCGGTTTGATCGGCCTGAATGGGCGCGACTGGCCTTTGAAATTTGGTGGACCTTAAATTGGGAACACAGTTAAGAGAATTATAAGTGGAGGGGTGTGATTTTGGGTTATAGAAGTTGACTTTTAAGGTGAGCAACACTTTGAGCCGGGGAACTCAAGAGGCCCAAGCCACAATAATATTGGTCTGTCCCCACCTCCCTAAAAAAAGAGATGGGCCAATTTTAAGTCACTGAGCCTCTCGCCACTTTCAACCTAAGGGTTTTACCGCGCGTCAAAAAATTGATTGGGTCTTGGGTACTCTTCGGAAAAATCGATTTTTCTAATGTAAATAATCCACCACGCTAAACCCAAGACACCATCTTTATTTCTCCTGACCGATGTCTGCGCGTTCATGATTACCCAACTTCGAGATATGCCCGTCGACTCTTCCCCATGCAAGGATCTCTCTTCAAGATTTCGGGCATTCATCATTACTTTCTAATTCAAAAATATGGGGCCCATCAGATAGGGTTACGTTAAGTCTACCACCAATCTGTGGTCGGCGATTTCCCATCTTCTCACCGTCCTCGGCATCGATTCTTTAAAAATCATCCAAATCCCGAATCTGAAGATCCATCGTCCTCATCAATGTCACAAATCTCATCATCTTTTCCTCGTCATACCAATCGGGACATGTCCTCCTCCTCTTCTCTAATTCTAATATGTGGATTCTCCCATCAATCGCACCACAATGGGATTTCTAGGATATATCGGAAACGGGAGTTCTCGAGGATCCTCGGCTTTTGTAGACATCTCGGGTTTAACGGTGTCATCATCGATCTTGACAATCGACCGAATCTGAAGCCACCATCCTAAAGAACACAGGTATTCCAAGCTTGAAGCGGAATCTCGAACCACCGGGTCCAAATCACCCCTGACATTGTACATCTCCTCTCGCATCGGGGCTCAAGAACTTCGGAACCATTTCCCGACACTTCTAACGCATGTGGTTCAATTTCCTCATCCGAAATGGGCCGAATAGGACCGATATACCCCTATAGCCATCATCTTACCTTCACAGGCCACTGGATTTCTCCCCGACGTCCGGCCCATGGGAATTCCTCTTTGAGTTGCCCGAAAACATCATCTCGAAAATGCTTCCCTTTTCCTCCACCGTGGAATCAAATGACATGCCCATAAATCTCGTGTGTGCTTTTCTTTGGGGCTTGGGTTGTTCCACACTTCTTGTTCCTTCGCAACTCATTATGCTTTCCTTCAACCACGTCCGCAGAAGAGGTATCATCCTTCCTCGGCTTGACTCTTGAGATCGCGTGTCTCTCAGAGAATTTTGAACGGTCAGCGCTTCAACCCGAAAGTTTCGAGAGGACGTGCTGCAGAAAGGTCTAACAAATTTTTTTTTTTGATATATTGGCTCGGTTTATAAAATCCAAACCAAATCTTGTTTAGTTCCTATTCCAATTTTTCCCGGTTAACCGACCCCAAACCGCATAAAACCAAATCGATCTCCATTCTTATCTCTTCTGGAATGAAGACATCTCTTACCCGGGCCAACTTCTTTAAACTTTTGAACAAACTCTCCATCGAATACTCTTCCGGAAATTCTTGAAAAAACGACACATACCTATTATTGGAGTTCCATACCTTGATCCAATCGTTTTCTTTTGATCCCAAGTTACACTATCTAACCTCGGCTTGGGTTCCTAGGTTCTGTTATCGCCTCACCTAATAACGCTTCCGGAAAATAGTTTTTCTACCCTTCCCACAAAATTTCTCTCTCTACCTCTCATCTTTTACTCTTGGTTACTCTCACGCACACTCTCTCTGCTTTTTGAACTCGCATTCTTATAGTTTTTATTTTTGCATATTATTGAATACTCACATTTTGATTTTATTATTTTGCCCCACGTTAAAATCCTAACTGCTTAATACACACATTTCATCTCCCATCCATACACCCACCAATATCGACGCGCACGATGGAAATGGAAAAAAGAAACCATATTTTTAATACATTAAAATGAATAATTAAATTTATAAGACATTCCCTATACTATGTTTCTTCATCAGTTGACATACCTAATTAGTACACCACGCGTGTACCAAATATAACAGAATGCAAAATGACACATCAAATTAAAATCCCAACCAAAATTTAAAAAAAAAAACATAAATATTGATTATTTAGCTAAAGATTATTAATAGGATGTATGACTTATCCATGTATGAGTGCAACATTGCTATTTGCAGGAGAATGTGTGTGTCATTAAAAAGTTGATAAAATCAAATTACAAAAAACATCATGATTATTCTCAAATTGCATTACTCATAATAGTAAAAACATTCCAGAATCTCTAAACCCCTGCCAAAACGCCCTTGCAAAGTTTAAAAAAGGTACACAAATGGTAAACTGCAGGAACAAATTATGCAAAAAAGAATGATCTTGCAGTTTGCTAAATATTTGTAAATCATAGCCGCACGATAAATTTCACTGATAATCACATCCAAACTAGTGAAATCAGCAACTGCACCAAATGCATTGCCGAAAATCAAACAAAAGAAAAAAAAAAGAAAAAAAAAAGCAAAAACTATGTGCAGAAAAACCCGAAATTCCCATCATCAAAGTTGAGAGCATAACTCAAAGGATCATAACAGAAGCTGAAATCATGAATCCTCTGTTTCTTCACCAAACTCTGTTTTCTTCTTCTTCATCTCTGCTTTGAGTCTCCACACAAATTTCTTCAACATTTTCTTGCCATAATTAAAACCTGCATTTGCATCATAGCACACCATTCTTGTTTTTTCTTGATTTTCTGAAGAAATGATGGTGGATGAATAGTGTGGAATGAATGGTAGTATATAGTTACAAAAAACAGGGTGTGTGTATATAATGAGTGAGTGGTGTGGGTGCCTTTTTTTTGGTACAGTGTGTGTGTGTGCGCAGAGATATGCCGTGCAATGGTGATGCTAATGCTATGTAGATAGATGGATAGATGCAATGCCAGTGAAATATAGAGAGAGAGAGAGACTGATGCTGTTTTTCTGTGCTGTCTTTGTCCATTCTGCAATTCTACTTTCCCATTTTCCCCCTAATTTGCACATGTATGTTAATCAAAGGGATTGTTGGAGGATGTATAATTACTAATTAGCAATGTGCATGGTGTTGTATGGATATTTCAAATGCCTAATTACTTTTTTAGTCGTTGTGTATTTTATAATTTAATATTATGGCAAAATTTTGTGCAGGACGGTTTTTAAGTTGGGATAGTTAAAAAACTAATAAAAATTAACACCCATTATTTTAAAAAAATATTAAAGTGTTATTTATAAATTATATTTACGCCTCATTCACAACAAAAGAAAACAAAGATTTGCTTTCAAATTTTTCAACGAAAAAATAATTTCATTTTAAATAGTAAGGATTCTTTTCTGACTGCATTATAAAATTTCCTAATCATATATGCATTTTATTAGCTAAATTTCACAGATAAATTTATCTATAAAAATGTAATTTATAGGTAAGGTCAATTCTAAACTACGAAAATGTAAATTATGCAAAAATTATATCGTATATAATTTATTTATCTACTAAATTATATATGTGTAGGCAGTTTGTTCAAAATCAATTTTTTTGTCTACTAAAATTCTAAAACTTCGTGGGCAAGTCGTGAATAATCTTCACTATTCAAGAACCGAATTATTTTTGTTAGAAAACTCCGTAGCCGTTTAAAAACTTCGCATAAAATTATTTATTTTTTTGTAATGATCGTGAGGTCACGAGACCTACTTTGATATTTATATATGTGTAAAATAGATTTTTTTTTAGTCACTTAAGTTATTTCTATTTCGATTTTTATTTTGACTTTCACAAATTTTATGTAGTTCCATAACTTTTCAAAATTTGTTAAAACTTCAGATATCTGACATTTCTGAACTTATTTGCAAAAATCAACGTTCATTCGTTTTAAAATCTTAAAATATTATGTTCAAATTATATTTTTATCTCATCTCGCATTGGGCAAATCTTTACTTGAAATATGTTTCTTTTTATTTTTTGATATTTTAATTCGATAACCATCTATAGGAGCTAAAACTTTAATTGACAAATCAAACTCATTCAAGTGAACAAATCTGACTCTCTTCATAACCAAATTCATCGAACAAAGATGAAAAAATAATTACAAAACTAATTTCACTATGTAAATTGTAAAAATTAGACAAGATTAAAATCGATGTATATATGTGGGTGTATCAAGACATAATCATAAACCCTAAAATGGGAAGCCAGCTTTTTATAGAGCAAAGATGAAATCAATCAATTCTAAGTATATATAGCAAGTCCCTATGGTTGAGTAGGTGCATAGAGATGTTGGAATTTGCTATTCAAACCTTAACTTTATTACATGTCATGAGATTTGGTATTCTTCTTGGGACCATGTGTGATAGATTTGGTGCATAAGCCTATGCCTCTCTCTCACTTTTAGCTTTCCATATGCAATGAAATTGTCTTCATTTGACCACCCTACTATCATGGATAATGATAGTGTAATAAGTCTAACCTATGCTTTATTTATTCTTTATATAATTGGTGTGTGATGGAGACTTTATTAAATAGGGCTAGATCTCTTTCAAGATGGTTTGACTTCATTAAATGGTATTTTAATCATTCATTTTATTTGCAAATTAAACCTGACACTTTGTTAATATATTTATCGAACACATGACCTTACGATATATATAGTGATGCTCTAATCATTTGAGTTATACCATTTCGTCACAATTTATTAATATCTGTCACTGATTCAAACCACAAATATTATGAATTGGAGGGAGAATTATATTCACTGCTTTTTTTTTTGCTACTTAATATTTGACAAGTTTTTCAGCAGATTTAATTTATTAGAATGCTTAAAATATATTTGATTGTAGATTTTATTGTACTAGTAATTAGTAAATAATATATATCATTATTATGCATGTAGCCTGAACTCGAGATAAACCTAAAATAAGAATTTTATTATATTTATTTCTAGTATGATGATTTTGAATCAACCAGATACTAAACAGGGACATCACGCTATAGAATTTTATTATGTATATGCATTTCAAGTGTAGTGAAATACCTTTCAAAAAGGAGATGTACTTAGCACGGCTTTATTAAAATAAATTATGTTGCTATTTTCATAAGAAGAAATTGGAATATATTCTCATTCTCAAGCCACTATCAAAATATACTTCTCAGGATGAGACACTCATGTCCGACAATTAAAAACAGAAATATTGGACAAATTTTTTTTACTTTGAATTTGTTTCAGAATTCATCTCCAAAATATTGTGTTTGAGAATATATTCGAAAATGACATAATATCATTCTTTTAAATAAAGTTTTGTCAACATCTTTTCCCTATTTTCTTATGTATCCATAAAGAGAAAATGAAGTAATTATATGAAAGAACATTGACAGACGTATAGCCTGGGTATTCTCGCCCTTTGGCCCTACTTTCTCTTCTTGCCTTTGTCATTTTCCATGATTTTTTTTATATCATATTATTCCTATTCGAAGTTTTTTGTTAGCATTGAATTTATATTTCTTGTGAGATGAGTGTACTCTATTGTGTATGTTATGTGGAATTGAACTTGATGAGAAATTAAATGGGATCTATCAAATATTTTTACTTGTTTTATTATTATACTATTGAATTGAATGACTGATAAAAAGAATTATATTTGAATATTATACACGAGGTTCACTAAAATTGTTTGGGACTTAGTTTTCTATCTAACAATATTATCGTTTTTATAAAAAAAAAAAACTTATGTAAATCAAGTTTCAATATTATAAAAAATATGGAATTGCCTACTAAATTTTCTAATGTCTTTACGAAATTTTTAACAAAAATAATTTTCGGGGTTAAAAGGATAAGCATTGCATACAAATTGCCTATAATTTTTTTTTAATTATGAAGGCTTTTTATTTCCTCAAACCACCTATAAAAAAAATTGTCTGCATAAATATTATTCATATGTAAATTTATTTGTAGATTATTTATAAACTACAAATGGTATGGAAAAAAAGAAATTGTACGAAGAATTATATGTATAGGTAATTTGTTTAGTAACAATCCTATAAAGTATATATAAATCATGTGTATATATGAACTATATTATTATTATATACTAAAATTATCACTATTATTCACACATGCATGCATTGATGTTTAAAAAATGTCTTTTATTTTTCAAAAAATGATAGTTTTTGTTCATAACAATACAGAGTTCACCGTGAATTCGAGTTCACACAAAATTTTGTTTAATTTGTTTGCCAATAAAAATTACAAATGTGTAGACAATTTGTTCGTAGGTAATTTGTTTCTACTAAAATTCTAAGAATTAGTAAGTAAATTGTACACAATCATTACTATTTAAGAACCGAATTATTTTTATAAAAAAACTCCATAGCCATATGAAAATTTTCAAAGACAATTTTTTTTTCATAGTGTTTATTGATGTTTTGGGGTGAATTGGATAATACGTTTAAATAATTGAAGTAATATTTTTTTAGCACATGTATAAAGTAATAATTTTTATTTTGGGAGAACAATAATGTTTGGGAAACTCCGTTCCCCATTCATATCAAGGAAAAAAAGAAAAAACGAGAAATAAAAACAAGAAACAAAATCACAATCAACAATACAAGAATTTACGTGGAAAAATTCAAAATCAGAAAAATCACGGACCCACGAAAAGAAATATCACTATATGATAAATTTTTTACAATCCATTTTCCTCTCTCGCTTCGACACCCCTTCACTATTATTAGTCTACATTGACTTTCACCTTCTCACAAATATGAGAAAAAATTTAATTAAAATCAAACACTAGACTAAAGTGTATTGATCGGTGCAATTGTAACAAAGACGCAAATACTCCTTATATAGGATTTGGAAGTCTCGCCTTTATTTTCATCCGATGTTGGATAAAAAAACCCCTTTTATTTTAACACTTTCCAAGCCCAACAATCTCCACTTTGGTAAAATAAAATAAAATTCCAATTTCTTAAGCCCCACAATTCACTCTCTTCACCAACAATCATGATCCTTAAAACCAAAGAACCATCATTCTCAAAGCAGAGAATAACCTACTCCACCATACGAGATAGAACACTTATAATAAATCATTCTAAGAATTTTTTAACCACTTAGAATTAACCATTCTAAGAATTTCCTTGACACGTCGAAAAACATCTTTGAAAACTATGGTGCTCCTTCTAGCTCTTGGCTCCCCCGAAGTCCTTCAACAATCGACACACATTCACCACACACACTTGCATCCATGCGAAAACCAATGCACCCGGTCCAACTAACATTATCACATCCTCCATGGCGGTTAGGTATGCCAAAAGATGTTCATTTCCTTCTAACAGAAATAATTTTCGATCAAACATAATGTTAGTTTTAAGAGCTATTTGCCACAACCGTTCCACCTTGATCGATAACCCGCGTATTGTAACCCAGATTGCATCATCACATTGATTCTTCCATCATATTTCACGCGTCATCACTTCATGAAACTTGAAGCCCTTGACATCTGATTTCTCCATCCCTTAATCAATAAGCGCCTCTCAAGAGACCTAACCCCGGACTCACGATACCACTTCAAACAATATCCACATAGAAATAATATGAGAGGATCATGAGGTTTATTAGGATGGACACTATCTCCGTTGGTATGAGACCTTTTGGGAAATGCCCAAAATAAATCCGTCTTGGGCTTGGCCCAAAGCGAACAATATCATACCAATGTGGGGATTTGGGTCCATTCCGGTCATCTTTTGGGTATTTCCAGAGCCATGGTCCCCATTTAAACAATGTGGAAGTAGTCCCCTGTTAAACAAATAAGGCGGTGAAGCATTGATGAAAAGCGGGGGATCTCATGGACTAGGCGGTGTTGACTAGATAGAGCGGGTTGTTTGAGGGGAGGCTCGATGGTCTTTGTTTGAGGAAGATTGTTGGGGTTCAAATAATATCCCACATCGAAATAATATGAGAGGATCGTAGGGTTTATTAGGATGAACACTATCTCTCCATTGGTATGAGGTCGTGCGCAGGTTTGGCCCAAAGCGGACCAATATCATACCAATGCGGGGATTTGAGTCCATCCGGGATCATAACAAATAACTCAAGAAATTAAATATTCGCTCAAATTTGATTTTTTATGCATAAGAGGCATTATTTTTTGTGAATCTAATTCGCATGAGATCGACCCTAACACTCTCTATAAAAAATGTGTTATTTTTGTGTACAATCGTATCAAATACTCATTAAAAAACTTGCACGAGACTACATATTAATATGGATGATGTAATTATTAATTGAGTTACTCTCACCGCTGATATGCATAAATGACATTTGTTCCCGTAATCCATAGCTAATGAGCAGGTGCAAGCAGTGCACATAATCCAACTTTCCATACGATGAGGGCCTCCATAGGAAGTGAGATAGCAAAAAGATTCTTTCCGAGAAGTATAATCATCATTTGAGTGTGATGAGAGAGGCGTCCAGATGCGGGAACCATGTTCCTGAGTAGCCGTCTTCGATACGTGATCGACTTCTTGCCTGTGTGGTTGATATTAGAAGCGAGGCTCCCCCGGTACGAATCCAGATCTACTAGTCATCTCCAAAAAGAAAATGTCTTAAAGTCGGGGCGTATATCCAAATCATGATGAGACGGGACGGACGCCCTCCCAGTAAGGAAGAGACGACCCTCCTTTTTTTTGTTTTCTTTGTTCACCGCATCTTTCCGATAGCAAATAAAATACCTAGCGAGTACGACGCCCCCCTTTTAGGTGGCACGATCTTTGAGTAGAGATTTAAAAAATACTTTTATAAATATAAAATAAATGAATGCATTTATGTGTATATGTGAGCTAAAATAATGATATTTTACATAAATTTATGAATATTTAAGAGTAGAATTTATGAAGAGTTTTTTTTTTTTTTTAGTGTGCAAATATTATTGGGACAATGACGAATAGATTTTGAGGGTGTTCTTTAAACAAAATTACGATGATGACTCCTTAACCAACTAAATTATTAACATCAAAATTAGACACGTATAGGTAGCTAGTTTGGGCATGTACTGGCCTAGAGCCCAGACTGCCCAATGCCGCTTTACATTAATCTACCCATGAATTTAACAAAAACAAATTATTTATTTTGTATAAAAAAATGCATCAGGAGCTTATACATGACCTTTGAACAATAGTCGAGAATACGGGAAGCGGAATAATTGCACCGTCTTAAAATATTGAACCATATTATATACCGTATCAAAATTTTTTATATTAAAAAATTTATACCGTTATCGTATTAAAAATTTCGATATATTGAAAAATCGATATACTAAAATTTCGGTATATTAAAATTGCAAACCAGATATCTTGATTGAAAATTTGGTATACCGTGACTATACCAAATTTTAAATAAAATACCGTTTCATATCGAAAAAATTTATATACTATTTCATGCCGAATAGTTTCATACCAAAAAAATTATATCTTAGTTAATGCCGAACAGTTTTATACCAATTTTTTAAAAGTATTTATGGCAATATATTAAAAATCTTTTAAATCGTAATATTAAAATACCTAATTTTTTGGGTATACCAATATATACGAAAATACCGTATATATTGAAATATCAAAATTTCTAAATTTTTATACTGTTATCATACAGAAGTTTCGATAAATTCAATTTTTTTTTTTTAATACGATAGGCATTTCCCCACCCCCTGGCTGAGACCCAGAGGCTTGCATACAACCTTTTTCCACCCCAAATTCTCACTGTAGAAAAATTGGACTGGGCTAAGAAATTATCATCCATAAAACATTTGGCCCAGCCCAAGTATCCTGTGTGCTGAATGGGATCAGAACTATTTGACCCGTTGGCCCTTCATTTTTTTTTTTTTTTTATGTATATATGTGAGATTTTAAGGGCACTTGACCATTTGGGGAACAAAGTAGTACTCGAAAGCAGTAGAAAATGTAGATACTAACACAATTTCTTTTTTTATAATTTTACAAATAAATATATTAACTCACTCGTAAAATTAAACATTTTTTCTTTTTGAAAATGGTTAAATTTTTTTCTTTTATTCCTATATGATTTCATCTTTCGATTAAAGTAAGTGTTATTTTTTAAATTTTAATTTGTGGTTGGATCAATTTGGGGCCCATCGACGCGTGAGCTTAAGAAACCCGAACTCTAATTTAGCAGGTTCGATGAAGCGATGGACCGACCCGATCCACCACAATCATATATCATTATAAAAAAATAACCTACGAAATATTTTGATATACCTACGAAATTTTCAACAAAAATAGTTTTATTTTTAAATAGTAAAAACTGTCAATGATTTATTTTTAATATTTTTAATTATATATATATATATTTTCATTCATAGATAAATTTATCTACGTAAATATAATTTATAGTTAACGTCGCCGTCTATAAAATGACACATTTAAAAAGAAACGGAGATAGTATTACTAAATTAAAATATGATATACTTGTATATAGGTAATTAGTTATAACTTATAATAGTGTCAAAAATTAAATTCAAATGAAGCCAAAATGTGTCGTAGAGAAGTTTTTGGAGTGTGATTCTTCAGTGCCAACCCCTGCCCTGACCCCCTCTTTCTCTCTCCCTCTGTTCACACGTGCAGATGCAGGTGCAGTAATGGGGAATTTTCCAAAATCGGAATTGCCCTCACTCTACAACCTAGAAAACAGGGCCGCCGAGGACGATGCTTGGTACAGTGTCTGCGTCCTACTGGACGCCGACGCCCAAACACTCACCGTCAAATACTTGTGCTCCCCGAGACGCTACGAGATCGTTCTCTCCGCCGACGGCTTCCAGACGGTGGCGCAAGTGGATGTGTTGGTGGCGCGATTCCGACCAGTTTCGGAGCAGGTGCAGGATCATCAGTGCGGGATGCTCTCCATCGGAACCACCGTATGTGCTTCCCATGGAATCGCCGACGGTGATCTCAGATTCTACGACGCCGTTATTGATGCGGTGCGTTGTTACCCTCTCTCCTTTATTTTTTGTCAAATTTTAGAGCTATTTGGTTTCTGCGAACTGGAATTACTGTCATACTCCTTTATTTTGAAAAGGTTTATTGTGCGAGAATTGTTGTGTGTTTACAAATGGACATCACATCTGGTGGATTTTGCCTCACGGAAGAGAATTAATCGGCTCATTTGGAACCAAAACTGGTCTGCTCTGTTATAGAGATTCAATCTGTGGAAATAATATGGATAGTATCTAGTTGTGGAACTCTAAATACTGTAACATGCTTCCTAATATTAAAGTTTTGTGATAATTTCCCACATGAGTTTTCATGGTACCAAATGGTTGCCTTTCAAACGGATCACGGCAGCCCAGCTTTGCCATTTTACATATGGTAGTTGAGTAATATTGATCACCCATGTATAATTCAGAATTTTTTTTGGTAAAACTTTCCTTTACAATACTAATAGAGGTGTATAAAATCAGGTTGCTATTTATTTGTATATCTGATACATGTGTAATACTTCTTGCTGATTAGAGCTTTGGAAGATCTCTTATAAAGACAGACCCAAATTTAAATTGACCTCAACTCATTTGACTCATAACCATGCTTTCGGGCCAGGATAATGGTTATGGGGCTCCGTCCTACAGAAATGATCCGATCGTCTCACTTTAGGTTTTATTTTAGAGTTTAAGAGGAGCTATAAAATTCTAGAACACAACTCTGTTTCTCATCTATGATCTGTACATAAAAACCCATGTTTCATACTACAGAATTCATGTAACTTCGACAACTTACATATCGAGGATTCCATAATCTTTTATATTAAATCGAACGACACAATCACAGAGGAATTTCAGTTGGATCCATTACCTTGATCGCATCTTTAATTTTGTCAGTGTGTTGTTGGGTTCAAGGTTGAACTATATGCAGACAAATTGTCTCGCACAACATGCTGATTGCCAACAGAGCAGCTATAGGCTCATGCTGTTTTTGAATGACACAACTAAGTAAAGCCATTAAATTAACGAGGCAGGCTCACCGTCACCTAATAGTATAATGAAGAATGATTGATGCTGTCTAATCGAAAGATGGCCATACAGTTTAAAGAGTCCTTTATGATGAGGCAATGTCCCTGCTGAAGGTAATTATGGCCATCTGAAGTTACAAAATTTTAAAATGGCATACTAATTTGAAACATATACCTTTAAAGCTTCAAGCATATTTGACAACTAACATAACTTATTTCCTAGGTCAATTGTTTTTCGCTTGAGGTCTCAACGTCATTTAATTGTCAAGATATTAAATTTATGACGATATCCTCAAGTATGTGTGTAAAACTTCATTGTATCAAATACTTATGGGTGAAACTTCTCAAGGCATATACAAAGAAAGACTTTAGGTTCTGACTCACTCCCATTTGAAATAGGTGGTCCTATATATCTGAAGCAAAGATCTCAATGACCTTTAACGGGAATCTAGCTGGTTTAATTTCTTCTTTTGGGTTCTCTAATTCCTAAAACCATTTCATTTTGCTACATCCTATATTTGGCAGGTGAGCCGCCGGACACATTCATTTTCTGATGGAGAAGAGGAATGTTTGTGCACATTCGTGCTATTCTGGCAACACGGGCGTGGTCAAAATACTTTAACTGCTGCTAAAATTGCAAGTATATGCACTTTAAAGCCTGCTGCGGAAATTGATGGTAGAATCTCTGCTTTTGCGAAAATGGCCAAGGAGAAGATCAAATCTTCCAAGCGTATCTCAGCTTCTGTCAATCTTGACTCAACATCTAATACTAATAGCCATGTGTTTAATGAAAAATACATTGGATCATGCCGAAATAAACCCATGGTGAGTCTTAGTGTTGAATTTCAGAATGCATCCGTTTTCCTTATCTTCTTTGTTTGCCTTTTTTTTCTTTGGGTTTTTTTTGAATGTTTAGCTATTTGCAGGATATCAAAAGTCAGATGAGCAAAAGTGAAGGTCTGCTCCTTTTTTTGTTGTGCTCTTTTTTCTTCCTTAATTGTTGATTACCATCTAAGGGCACAGGAATCCAGTAATCAAGCATTAGTGCATTATTCTGTTAAGAAGAACATTCTAATCCTGTGCAGCTCTGGTGCATTTGCACGATATGCTGTAACTTATTACGAGAATCACCGTGATACATTAATAGAAAGGATTTTATTAGAGAAAAATATTCTTATGCTGTGAAGTATAGGTTCATTTTCACAGTATTACATTACATAATCTTGTTTGTGAGGAGTTCCATGATGCATAAAAAGAAAGAATTTCATTTAGGAAGGATATTTCTTAATTTGGTACATCTTTTCTTGTTTTATTCCTCTATTTATTTTTATTAATTTGACATGGCAGATTCAGGAAGAACTAATAATTATAACCAATGGACAAGTCAAGATGAAGATATGGGACCTAAACATTGCACTACTAAAAGTTTATCTACATATGATGATCATTACTGTATACTAATAAGTAACTTGGAGAAAGACATAACCCCTTCAGCAATCAAGAATTTCCTTTTGAGAGCAAACTGGTATTCTGCCAGAAGCATATGTTTTTCAAGATGGTTGCCAGACCCGTTTGGTAAGAGGAGCTATCGTGGTGGACTGTCAAAAGAAGGTTCAGATAATGAATTCTTGGACAGTCCTAACCACTTAGTCACGCCTTCAAGAGGAAGGTATCCTTCAGGGAAGAATGTTTCTTAGCTGAATAATTTGGTTTATAAGTTGCCTCCATATCTCCTCTTCTTTCAAATGTTTATGTTGCTATTTCTCAATAGTTTCAGTAAACTTGAACAGAGTGTTATAGTTGATAAATATCATGGGACCCAATAAATCTTTCATCAGTTCTTATATCCAAGCTATTTGAGCATGTGTGGTGCGTGTCTATTTGTGGCAAGGTGTGGCCGTGTGGGTATAGTTGGGGTTTAAAAGTTGGTAGCTACAATAAAAATGATTTGGATCATTTGAATGATTTTGTTTTTCTTTATCGCCAAACCATGGGAATAGGTCTTACATATAACTAGCCCTTTTACGAAATAACCTAGGGCCCGCTTGATATGACTAGTGAATGGTAATGGTAATGGGTATCATTGAGGGGTCAATCATTAAGGGTTATTGATTGCATTGTTATTGCATGGTTAGAATATGAACAATGGGTATCATGTGAGGTGGGTTAGTAGGTGGGGCAATCAATTGATTACCTCTATTCCCATTATTTGTGTATCAAAACTACCAAACAACATTAATAGAAGTGATTCCCATTACCCACTTCCATTACCAAGCGGGCCCTTAATCAATTTTTGACCCCTTGATAATGTTATCTTTACCCTATTCAGAGAGCAACTATGTGTATTTATTCCTCTGCCATTCTAAAAGATTTTTCATAGCCAAGTACTTCTCCTTGGGAATACTTTTTTTTTAAGTGTTAAGTTTAAGAGAAGCAGCTTTTGTCATGTTAAGGCCCCTTGACCTCTTAGTGACTGCTTGAGACCGTATTTGAAGATTAATATCCACATGATAAAGGTAAGGAAAATACAGCTATATGTATTGTTTGACAATGTTAAATATGTGTTTAAATATCACGATAAATGTGAAGATTCCTTCATTTTTTTGCTTATTCTTTGCATTTCACATTGTTTTAATTAATCTTCTTAAAGGTTCAGGTTATATAACAATACCCCCATTATAGATCACATAAAAAATATCCGATTTTTTTCCTCTCTCCTCGCCACTCTAAATTTTGGTTGTTTTTACCTGATTCTCTTTTGTTTTTTCTCCACCTTTCAACTTCTTATTTTTCTCCTCCTGATAAATATAATTTTAGAGCTTTTGAATTCTTGATATTGTGTTGGAATTGAATCTGGCACAGTTGCATTACTGTCGGAAACTGGGTCTCTCTTGGAAGCAATTGGCCAGCTTGGTTTAAGTTTTTCCAAGTTGTTGAGGTCAACTATTTTCAAATTTAGACTCACTAATATAAAGGACGTGTTTGTGCTCAGAAAACGAGTTTTATTTTGTTTGTGGAGTGAGGATATGATAACAAAAAATATTATGTCTAGATGTATATAGTAAGTTAATGACTATACATTATAATAAATATTTACTTCCTCAAAACTATAGGGATTAGGAAGGAAATTTTACCCCCAGGCTCCAGTGATACCCGTATTTCCTGTAGACCATGATTTTTCCTTCGTTTTCCTTTCAAAGTAGCATCCAATATTTAGTTTGCTGCTCTTGTACTTGTCCACAAATATGCTTACCCAGGCTTCACTCTCTTAAGTTGTTATGCAAGCTTTGTACTACTTGGGTATTGAGGTTTGTAACATTAATGCTAACCAGTAGTCATCAATTATATACTTATGCAGGCCATGGATTATTACAGAGAAGGCGGGAACATTTCGATCAAATATATTGAACTTAATCTCCATAGCCCCGGTAAGACTCGTATTTTATTTTTGGTTCTAGAACAAATTTTGGGGAAGAGATGAATAAATTTCCATCTATCACTTTATAGGCTTGCTAGATGAAAGAGAAAAGAAAAATGCAGATATGCCTGTTGGGCAGTGTTACAATTTCACAGTGAAGGACTTGTGGACTAATTTTTACATCTGGCATTAAATAGTAGTAAGAGTAGGTGCATGCGTCATGCATGCATATATTTACTTGCCTTCCAATGATTTCTCTTTCCAAATTGTATTGATAACTTAAATCGTTGCCATGCAGGGTCAAATTACACGTAAAATAACTTGCGAAGAACTTAAAGTAATTTTCTCCGGAACTGAATCAAGAGAGCAAAACAATTAAGAGACTTATTTGTCGAATATATGAATCATGAATCAAAACTCTGCAAGAATTTAGCTTCCGAAGAAAAAAAAATCTTGGGGTCATGTTAACCATAACTTCTTGTTCATGACGTCTGCTCATCCAGGTAATCAATAATCTCTTTAACTTTTATTAATTACAACATGGAAAATGTCATTTTGCGTGACAATTTTGTCGTTGTACTCAAAACTTGATGCGTGTTTTTATCATTATAGTTTTTTGGTAGTTGTCCTTCTTACATGTTGAATGTGTTGAGTTGTCTTAACTTTGCCCTTTGGCCAAACCCATGTCATTTGGAATAGGTAAGCATAAGTATAAAATCTGATAAGGCTCCACTTGGTTTGGGGGATGAAATTAGTATGAGATAAAGAAGATCCGTATAATATAATACGGGTTGGTGGTATTATGCCGTTTAATACGAAGTAATATGAGTGACAACATAAAATTTGTATTCCACTTGGTGGGAAGTAATAAACCTATATAAGATTAGTATGACACTTGGTAGAGGGTAATAAACATGTATAAAATTGAGAATTTAATTGAAATGTCCTATTTACCCTTGTACCAAAAAATAAATAAAAGCCTAGTTTTGTCGTTTTAAAAATATATTTAAATTAAATATATTTTTATACATATATTTTAAATTAAATAAATTTTGTTGTTTTTTAAAATATATTTAAATTAAATATATTTATATATATATATTTTTTAAATTAAATATATTTTATACATATAGGGAGTAATAAACATGTATAAAATTAAGATTTTCATGAAATACCCGATCTTACCCTTTGTACCAAAATATAAAAACCTCATTTTTTTAATTGTGAATTAACATGTGATATTAATAGTGATCATATCCATATGATATTATCAGTTTTATACATAAATGTCACGTTTTTTTAAGGGTGGACTAACAAGTGGTATTAATAGTGGTTATGTCCATTAATGATTCAAGAATTATATTTGTGGCATTTAAATTTCATTAAGAAACAATTTTTTAAATAAAAAGTAAATTGATTTAATGACTGTACTACAATATACTAACTCAAAAACTCATCTTTCATTAAATGCAATTAAATTAAAACTCAAAAACTCTAAAATGCAATTAAATTAAAACTCAAATTATTCTTCATTCAACCATTTACACAGCTTCTCCACAATAATCTGCAAATCCAATTCTATTCCACTACCAAAGTAGTGGCTCAGGCTTTCTAAATGTAAATAAAAACTACGAGCGCAGGGAAATGATCTTGATACGATCTTCGTGTAACTCACGAAAGTTAGACAAAACTCAAACGACTAGCGAGGGAACTTGTACAGCAAACAAGAATTGTTGTTGAATCCTGGCTCTGTTTTCTTCCCACCACAACCTTGCTTGCATTTCTCTAAATCTTTCTCAGCTGCATTGACACTTCCAAGTTAGATACATGCAATCTATAAGTAGATTTGATGAAAATCATAAAAAGAAAATTATTGCTCACTTATTTTACAAGGTCCACAATTCAAACATAACAAAATATAAGATGTTTTTTTTTGAGCAACTAGAATAATATGCTGCAATTTTTCAGATTTACCAACATATAAATTACATAATAGGGCAATGGTCAGGCATGTCTAGAAATAATTGTAAGCAAATTTACAATAGTTACCTGCCAAACTATGGTCCGGTGATGATAATGACCATTCATTACGTTTTTACATAAATAAAGCGTGATAGTGTGATTCTGATTCTATGTACAATTTCAGGTTGCTGCTAATTTTTTTAAGAAACATTGCCTCTTGTACAAATCCAAACTAATGTGTGTGTTATTCGTTGTTGGCAATATATCACTCTCAAAATCAGATTCACAAGGACATGGTTGTTACAACTTACAAGAATTACCCTATGATCCCTTCTTGTTTGGACATACACTATTTTTCATACATTAGTTTGCTAGAAGCATAGTAAATAGCCATAGCAACAGGTAATTGAAATATGACATGCCTATCATCTGAAACAAGTCCACAAGAGTAAAACAGACAAAAACTAGATGCATGGTCAGAATGAGGAACTAATATACATGTGAAGTCATATGTTAACTTTGGCTTGACTATACCTACATTAGGTCTCACCAGAATATTTGGATTTTTTCTCCAGGTTTCCGTTTTGGAAAAATGTCAATTCAGGGCCTGAAAGATGACAAAACTATCAATTTAAGGCCTTAAAGATTTTTCATATCGATTCAAGGCCTAGAAGATAGAAAACTATAGATTCAGGGCCTGAAAGATAAAAATTATCAATTTGAGGCTCATACATTTTAAGGCCATGTTTGACACTTATATTTCATATCCTTATTTCATGTTCTTATCTTTTTTATTTTTAGGGTTTACGGTTCAAGGTTTACGGTTCAGGGGGGTTTAGGGTTCATGGTTCAAGATTTAGGGTTCATCGTTTAGGGTTTAGGGTTAGTGTTCAGGGTTTAGGGTTTTAGTGTCAAACATGACCTTAAAATTTATAAGTCTCGAATTGATAGTTTCTATCTTTCAGGTCTTGGATTGATAGTTTTCTATCTTCCATGCCTTGAATCGATAGGAAAAATCTTTCAGGCCTTAAATTGATAGCTTTACCATCTTTCGGGCCCTGGATTGATAAAACTCCTTTTGTTTTTCCACTGAAAAAGTCTTCATACTTGGATCCCCAAAATTGCAAGATAAAGACATCTTTAAAAAAGTGTAACATACAGAAATCAAAAGATCAGAAAGAAATGCATTTTGTCAAGTTATTTACATGTTGTAAATCCATGAATGAACTAACCAGAAACACTAATGAAACCTCTAATTACTTCATAGGTGTGAAGTTCAAATTAAAATACCAAAATGCATCTAATAACTTTCAGGTTATATAAAATTTTTCAACCTTAATCATCAAAGGCGGAAGCAAAAAAACACAAAATTAATTCAATTTACACCTTGATGCTTAATACATACTCACTTCAGGCACGTAAATCAAACAAGATTATTAAATCATGATACTATCACCTTGCAGATATAGTTTCTTAAACAAAATCAATAGCGATAAACTGATTACTTTAAAATAAAATAAGCTTCTCTTCGTTAGGAGAAGGTATAAAATAATAACTAGTGATACATACCCCGATTGAGTGAATTCACGGCGATTGGCGGGTTTCCTCACCAATTAGTCCGCGAGAATTGGTTCCTAGATAGAATTTTTGTTGACAAATAATGAGGGGTTAGCATAAATTGCTAAAAATTGTGCAAAAAGAACAAGTTATTATATTAAATTATGAAGTAGAAGAATCTAGTATGGACTAATTATGTAGTATTGGGGATGTGAATTTGAATTTACGGAAGTAAAAAAGGGGAGGTCAGGGTTTTAAAACATTCAATCTATAACAAGATACATAATTTGATACATAATTAAAAGTATTATTGCAATTTTTCAAGAAATTGAACCTTTTTTTGTAGAAGAAGTATCTTTGATCTCCTTCAAGTTACCTTTACCAAACCAAAAAGCACTTTAGACAAAATTTAACATCAAAATTATAATAAAAGTATGACTAGAAGAAAGCCCATATTCTTATTCTCTCACAAAGTTGAGACTTGTTTGTTACAAGTTAGAATCGCTAAATTTTCAAAATTCTAAACAAATGAAAACAAGAATGCTCCTACAAATTGTCTATAAACTATTTTTTCAGTAAATTTTGATTTTTTTTTAAAAGTAACACTTTATATGCACAAATAAACACACATTCAAGAAAACCCAATTTATTTTACAATCTCTAAAATTTCAAAATTCCAAACAAATGAAAACAAATTCAATAAATTCAAAGCCCAATGTATAGTTAAATTTCAATAACAACAAACTCTTACAAATTCAAAATCTAAATAAAACACATTCTTAAATAAAAATTGAAAAGAAATCTCAATTAGAAAAACAGAGCAAAGAACTAACCAGATAAATCCCAGAGATTTGACTTCAAAACCTCCAATTCAGAAATCATTGTAGCAGGCAATGGCAGAGAAAATACCTCTGTTTTCAAGTAATGAAGAAGTTTTATAAGAAACATCCCAGTGATTAATTTATTTATTTATTCATATTTTATAAATGTCAGCAAAAAAATGACTTGACATCTTGCATCTTCACCATCCACTCTTACCTATATTATCATACAATGAGCCTACAAGAACTACTCAAGTAAGGTTAAATCACTTTTCATTGAAAAACTACATGGTAACACTATTTAACCACATTATCTAAGAAATTCATGCAACTTGAGTACGTTACAAAAGGCAATTGGAGAATTTCATAAAATATAACAAGAGCATTATTGATGAATGACAAAATAGAGGCTACTTAAACCACAAAATAGGCTACTTAAGCAAGACAAAAACAAAGGCTACTTAAGCAAGACCACCTAGATTTTGAAGTCTTAAAATAATGTAGTAGCACGGAGCAAAATCCCTAGAGATTTTAAACAAAAAAATTGTTATATTTCATTGTGTTTCACAAATCTATAAATTAATGGGTAAACAAGCATCACAAAACTTCTGCTATTGAACCACAAATCCCTAACAATGTAATAGGAGCAACCAATTGACCAATACATACCATTGCATCCGAAAGTGCATTGAGTTGCTTAGGCCTGTTCAACGCGAGAATCCTCACAAATGATTTCTCCTCCACCAAAACCTGCCCAAATTCATCAATTTAAACATAACCAAACTAGATTTACGAACAAATCCAAATTAGGAACACAAAATAGAAATTCCAGCAAACGAATACAAATACCTGATCGGCTTCCTCACTGGTAGAAGCCATTGTGCTTTGAGAACCACTTTGCTTGTTCGTAGAAAGGATAGCAATTAGCTACACCACGAAACCCTGGCCCGTAGGACCCGACCCGCCATCGCCCACTTCATAAAACCCTAATTTCTTGATTTCTTGACACGCTCTCGCACAATGGGCCTCAGCTCAGCCGCACCAGTAGGTTACCCCCATCGACCCTGCAAACTGAGTCGGGCAAAGCATTTCATGAGAGCTGGTGCTTGAGCGACATTTTGGGGGTTGGCGTCGCCCAACGCCGCCCTACGTCCCCCACTTTGTGGAGGTTCAATTTGTACACTGATAAAGCAACCAATTTCTCCGGTAAAATTGAAGAGCGTCGGCGACGGAATGATGGTAGCTACAACAGCTTCCATGATTAATTCCACTATCGATGGCAAAATTGAAACCTTAGATTTTGGCGAAACTGAAAAACGCTTTGTAAGGTAGAATACAATGGAGAGAAAATGAAAAAAATGAGGAGATAAACCTATAATAATCGTGGGAGGGGCAAAATGGACCCAAGAATTACACTGTGGAAGCCATACTTGTCGAATACCTTCGAGGGGGAGACATTAAATTGTCAGGAGGGGAACAGTGAAAAGGGCGTAATACGTGCCGGGGCGGGGAGATAAAATCCGGATCCTGAGGAAATTAGTACGCCCGTATTCACCTCTACCAAGTGTTCTCATAATTTTATCAATACCACTGTTAAACCTGTATTCATAGCTATCAAGTGATGCCTAAGAGTATCGATTTCGTAGTATTGATTGTTTAGCCTATATTAGTTCTGTAGAGATAGTAAAATGTAGATCTAAGTTAGCAAGTGTACTAGAAAATGTCCAAAGTATGTTTATTGATAGTGAAGTGATATACAAATAATATTATCTGCATGCTAATTACTAGGATATACATTCACTTCTAAATCAATTTCACAGTTCACACCAAATCCTTAGATTGCCTTGGCCTTCTAGAACATGCTCTTATCTCTTTTATCAAATCCTTCTCCAGATGTTTTTTTGGATAGTTCAATGTCTTGTAATTTTGACAAAAACTCGTATGAGACGGTCTCATGTGTGAGATGGAGCACAACTTAACACAATTAACACCAATCCCTCCCATGTGTTAAAGCGTCAATGCCCAAATTACACTCCGTCTCACCGTGAGACGGTCTCACGCAAGTGTGTCTCTTTAATTTTTTCTCAAATATATGTGTAACCCTCTAATCCTGTGCAACATAGATATTTGAACATGATTATTGTCTTGTGAAGCAGAAACACTTCATTTTTTTCCTGGTCGAGGCTCGAGTTATGAAAAACCTCATATCATCAGCGAAGCTTTTCAACAACGTCCAGACTATTGTTGCTATCAAGTACATTATATAGGTTAGGTTGATAGTAAAAGTTGTATATAGATACTAAGGTGTATTTGAGGATAAGTGTTAATTAAACCATGAACATAATTAATATAATTTTTCGATTTGCTTGCCAAATTATATTTCGAAGTCTTTGCTCGTCCGTTTTCACTCTAACCTCAACTCGTAGTTGTAATTCATATATGCGTACCAACCAAAATTTTCATTTTATAAAAGTTAGGTCAACCATTCAATCAAAAGTAATTTTTTATGTGCAATTTTTTGAAGTGTACCTAGGAAACATATATTTGAATAGGTGGTCTATGAAATCGCAACTTCATAATTAACTACAATTAAAATAATTTTCAAAATTGATGATAATTGGTTAGAAATTATGTTAATTAGATATAATTTAAGTTATGGAATTGCAACTTTAACAATTATAAAGTAAATTTACTTTCGACTTTTACTTTCTTTTTTCTTCCAAATTTTATATAGAATTTTAAATTGATTGCAGTTAAAATTAATATTAATAAGAATTGGTTAGTAATTTATCTTTTAATTCTAAACCTATTGTATAAGTAATAGAATTAAATTCTAGCCCATAGTAAGTCCATTATCCTAATTTATTGTAACTTTAGCCCATTCCAAGCCCATTATATAGTAACCCTAACTTCAATGAAACCCTAGCCTCACTACAATACTATATATACCTCCCATTTCCTACAAACATAATGTACAATCCCACTGTTGACGGTCAAATAATTTACGATAACGATGTGGCTTGTTGAATTTGACCACCAAATAAATAATTAATCGAACAAGAACACTGCGGGAAGAACCGTAGTTCTTCCCCAAATGAGGTGCGGTATATAAGTGGAATGAGGGAAATATTCCGAGTTTCTTCTTTCTGATGAAAGGTGAGGTCGGCTTTATATAAAGAGGACCCAGACGACAAATTGTTAAAAGCACGACAAATCGTAAACCGCGATAATCATGTGCATAAAGCATGACAAAACATATCGTGAAACACGATAAATCATCTTCAGGTGTGACTCTTGACCTCACTGGCGATTAAGATTTATCTGTGTCTTTGTGGGCCCCGCCGACGGTGATAATTAGATTGCTGACGTGATAAATCCGGTGATGCTGGCGTGATAAATCGGTGACAACAATAGCCCCAGATCGGGCTTGATGTTGTTCAGCTTCGATCTTGTTCATGTCTCGACCAGTTTAACTTTTGTCTGCCCTGTCGCATTGTTTACCTCCAGGGGCTTGCTCGGTCTGCGAGAGGAGATCTTGATGGATTCGGAATGAGCCCTGCGTAGAGGATCTTACTTTCTCTTGATCTAATGATTTCGTCATCGTGCTCCCGTGCCGGCTAGTGCCCGTTTATCTGAGTCTTTTCGTCTTTCGTCTTGGGGGCAGGCCCGTTATGCAGGTCTTTTCCGTATGCTTCGTGCCCGGTGAGCCCCGTTGTCACGAGTCTTTTACTTTCTTATGCTTGGGGCAAATCGTCTGAGTCTTTATCTTTCTCTGGGGAACCCATCGATACGGAGTCTTTAATAATCTTGGAGCCAGTGCGAGTCTTCTGTCATGCTTGGAGGCCGAATCCGTGCAGTCTTTTGTGCTGGTGCTTAACTTCGGAGGCACAGTGCATCTGAGATATGCCGTGCAGGGGCCAGTCCATCTGATCTTTTAAATGTTCAGAGTAGCCGGAGGCCGTCGTTATAGTGTTTAATCGCTTTCTAAGTAGCCGGGGCCAAAATCGTCTAGTCTTTTTACTGTCTTTCGTCTTGAGGCCGTCGTACGCGTCTCTTTTTGTCTTTCGTGCTTGAGAACCCCACATCATCTGATCTTTTTATCTTCGTGAATAGGACTTTAGAAATGTGGGGAAAGCAGAATGAATCCTCTCTTTGGGGATGACGGTGCATCAGATATTTCATCGAGAAAACCGAATGAATCACCCTCAGGATGAGCGGGTCTTCATCTAGATGGCGCTGTCCGGCTGGAGAAATAGGATCCTTCCGAGACGGCGGATCTTGAATGGCTCATTGAAAGGCAGATGTGATCTCTTCCGGAATGATGTTGAAATAGCTCGTTGGAAGGCGAGATGCTGATCGCCCCTTTCGGGGATAAGCGGTCAACCCGGAATACTTCCATTGGAAGCGGAATGGGATCTGCCGGGATAAGCGGTCTTAGAATAACTCGTTTAGAGAGGCAGATCGATCTGCTCCGGGGTAAGCGGTCTTGAAGATAGGCTGCGTTGGAGAGAGCGAGATGTGATATCTTTGGCCGTGATGAAAGCAGTCTTGAAGTTAATTTAATTTGAAGGATGGATCAAGGATGACCGGTCTTGAAGATGGCTGCGACGGAGAATGGAATCTGCTTTCCGGGATGGCGAATGGCGAAGATGGCTGGTGAGAGAGAGCAGGATGGATCTGCCGGGATGGTGCAGAAGATATTTCGTGAGAGAAGCGAATGAGAGATCTATGGAATGGTGATTCTTCGAGAATGGCGCAAATGGAAGCGAATGGGATCTGTAAAGAATGAGGTCTTGAAGATATTAGTAGAAACGGATGGGATCTTCTTTGGGATAAGCCAATTCTTGAAAATGGCTTCGTGAGAGAGGCGAGATGAGATCTACTGCAGGATGGCGGGTCTGCCACGAGATGGCCGTCGGAGGAAACTGAATGGGATCTGCTTTCGGGATGGCGGAGTCTTGAGATGGTTGTGATAGAAGGCGGTGGGATCTTCTTTCGAGATAAGCGGAGTCTTGAATGGCTCGTGCGAATAGAGATCTGCTGGAATGATATTTCGTCGAAGCGGAGAATACTTCGAAATTGGGAAGGTTTAAACAAACCGTTGACCCTTTAAAGCGGTTGTTTTCATATCGGTCGTACTGCATTTGTCGTTATGAAGCAGAATTATGGCTAAGTAAATCTGACCTTTACGGTAAAGGCGATTTCAAACTGCCGTGTAATCGATAAGGATTGGTTGTGTGATACTTCTGAAGACGAAAGTCGTGAAGAAAGCTGACGAGGTTAATCTTGATAGAAGGCGGGACGATCGCGGCAAAACAAGAATAGCGTAGAAAATTTTGGTACGGTCGTCGGCTGTCAAAGTAAGCGATCTCATTCTGCGAAGAAATTGATGCCAATGCGACGGCGGGCCAGACATCAAGAGACCAACGCGGTATGACCCGTAGAAGTGCGTCGTAGGCAGATCATCGCTAGAAGACGGAGAATGTATTTAAAGAAAGCGATGATTTGGACATCCTTTGGGGATAAGCGGAAATATTGAAATTGTATTGATCGTCGTAAAGTAAAGGAAGTAGGCGATCTCTATCGTAGAAAATGGAGAATCACCGGTAAAGGCCGGATTGGACATCCTTAGGATAGTGGAGAGAAAGTAGATCACAGAGGAGGGCGATTTTGAGTCAAATCCTCGTGGTGACGATCCTGCATCCAGAAGCGGAGAATCTCTTAAGCCTAAAGTGGTGGGACATCGGCAAGGAATAGTGAAAAGCGGAAGACAAGGAAAGGCGGAGATTTGATTAGATACCGGCCGGTAAAGATTAGATGATCTCGTCGACTGAGGAGAATATACAGCTAAAATGGTGAGAAAACTTTGGACATGTGAGGATAATGGAAAAAATGAAGCCAGCCAGAAAAGGAAGAAAGCGATTTGATGAATGCGATAAATAGTGAAACGATGCAAAATCGACGAAGGCGGAGATATGCTTCATTAAAGCAATGATTGAATATCGTAAAGATAGCGGAGCCGCGATCTTGAAGTGAGAGATTTAATTGATATACATAAAAACTGATCCGTCATTGGTAGGGAAATGTTCTCACAAAATGGTGAATTGGACATCGCCCAACATCGTAGGGATGTGAGCCAAATGACCAAGAAAGGTGAAATTTAGTCGTCATAGTAGGCAAATCTACGTCGTAGAAATGAATCTTACATTAAAAGCATTGATTGAGTGTAGAGACGTGAATAGGCAATAGGAAAGTAATTTGATGCGTCAGCCAAATGGTAGATGATCTGCATCCTTGAGAAAGCGGAGAATGTATTAAAAGCAGTGAATTACGGAGCGTTCTTGAGAGATAATGAAGAGTCGACGTCGAGGCGAGTGATGGAAATCGTAGTAAAAAATGGCAATCTAAATGCTGGGAAGGCCGAATCTTACATTAGATAATTGATTGAGCATCAGCCCAGGATAATGAATATAGGAAAGAAGCCCAATTTGATGCAAATCGTGATGAAATTTGACGATCTCAAATCCTTAGGAAAATGGAGAATATCCCGATGAAGCGGTGATTTGGACATGTTGAGGTTAAGCGGAGGCAGAAGCCAATGATGCGATGGCGAAGTGGTAAACGATCTGCGTTCTTGGGAAAGGCGGAGAATCTTATTTAAAATGGTGATTTGGACTTCAGGGATAGTGGAAGCGCAGAAGTTGAGGAAAATTGGTGATCGTCGTAAATGGTAAGCGATCCATCAGCCAGGGAAAGGTGGAGAATCAACCCATTAAAGCAGTGATTGGACATCGTAGGGATAATGATCGTAGCGTCGAGAATTTGAATTTGGTCGTCGTAGTAAAGTGATCATCAGCAAATGATCTTGCTAAAGCAGTGGTTGGACGTATTTGAGTTAATGAGCGTAGGAAATTCAGTCGTCGTAAATGGTAAATGATCTCATCGTAGAAAATGAAGAATATATTAAAAATATTGATTGGACATCAGAATCATCGGAAGCCGTGTGGGGAAATGATTTGAATTAAATCGTAAAATCTTTCATCAGCAGGAAGGTGAAGAATCAAGCTAAAGCAGTGATTGGACATCGTGGCGAAGGATAATGAGCCAGGAAAGGAGGGTTGATGCGTCGTAGTAAAGGCAAGCGATCTAAATGGCGAAAGGAGAATACTTTGCTAAAACTGTTATTTGGACATTATAGAGATAGCCGGAAAATCGACGTCCGATAAAAATGGTGAGTAAATCATAGTAAAAAGTAAACGATATAAACCAGCGAAGAAAGAAGCGGAGAATCTTCATTAAAGCAATGAAGATGGACATCGAGATAGCGAATAAATGGCAAGGAAAGTACGAATGCGTCGTAGTAAAGGACTGACGTCTAAATACATTTGACGAATACTTCGCTAAAAAGCAATGAATTGGACGTGGCAGAGATAAGCGGAGAAGAAGCCGATCTCTTGAAAGCGGTGGTCGTCGGCGTAAAGCCCGGAATGATCTGTTCTTGACGGATATATATTCAAAAAAGCGGTGATTTGGACATGTCGTAGGGGATAAGTGAGGCCAAATAGTAGGAAGGTGATGGTCGTCGTAGTGAGGCCGGTATCTTCATGGGAAGTGATCTTCTGACAAAGCAGTGATTGGACATCAATGGGGATGGTGGAAAATCTGAGTTTGGTCGTCGATAAATGGTGAAATGATCTGGTAATGAGATATCATTGATTTGGACATCGTGAGGATATGAGCCAGACAGGAAAGTGATTTGGTGGAGTCTGTGGAAATCAAAGTGGAATGATCTACCGTCGTGAGGAAGTGGAGGAATATCATTAAAAGCGGTGATTTGGACATCGTAGGGGATAATGGGAAAGCGGAACCTTGGGAAAGGCGGTGGTGGAGTGGTAGTGAAAGTGAAGCAGATCCTCGTGTTGAGGAAAGTGAATATAAGCGCTAAGCGGTGGTTGGATGTCGTAGGATAAGTGGGCCAGATCTCTGGGAGAGAGAGTGAGGTTTGATTAGATCGTAGTAAAGTGGGCAGTCGTCAGCAGGAAGTAGGGAGAATGCTCATTAAAGCAGTGGTTGGACATTCACAGGGGATGGCGGGCTGACTACTTAGGAAGATTGAGTTTGGTCGTCTAAATAGTAAAAATTTAGGCAGGTCGTCGTAGGAAGCGGAGGAATACTTCTTAAAGCGGTGAATTGGACATCGTGAGGATAGCGTAGGAAGGGTGGGGTGCAGTGCGTCGTCGTAAAGTGACGATCTCAAATGCGATCGAGGAAGATTGAAATAACCGCTAAGCAGTAATTTGGACATCGTAGAATAGCGAATAAGCCAGCAAAGAAGCGAAGTGATCTCGTCGCGCGTAATGGCGATCTCTATCGTAGAAATGAATATCGCTAAAGCAGCCCGGACGACATGTTGAGTTAAGCGGGCAAACAGCCAGGAAAGTAATTTGGTAAATCTCCGTGGTAAGCGATTATCGCCAAAGCGAAATATACAGCTAAAGCAATGATTGGACATCGTAGGGGTGGCGGAAAAAATAAACGTCGAAGCGAAATTTGGTCGTCGTAAATGGTAGAAGCGATCTACGTCGGCAAAGCGGAGAATGTATTGTAAAGCAGTGAATGGACATCATAGGGATAATGGTAAGCCAGCAGGAAAAGGAATTTTGATCAAATCGTAGTAAAGATTAAACGATCTCGTCAGCAGGAAAGGCGGAGAATGCCAACTAAAGCGGTAGTTAGACGTCGTAGGGATAGTGGAAGCCGTAGCAGGAAAGTAGGCGTATTCGTCGTAGGAAATTTGGTATTATTGTGGGAGTGAGCGGGCATAAACGTCGTAGAAAAGTAGTATTACTTGTAGTGGGAGTAATGCATTGGCCAGAAAAGTGATATTCTTATTGTAGAGTGCATTGGCAATTCAGTCGTCGTAGTAATGGTAGGCCTTTCTCATCAATAGGAAAGTGAGGAGATACTCCAGCTAAAACGGTGATTTGGTTATCGTAGGATAATGAAAAGCTGACAATGGTGAGTGGTCGTCGCCGTAAAGTAGGCAGATCTAAGTAGCACAGAGGGAGAATGTAAATAAAGCAGCCCGGTGGACATCGTCGTCGTGGTGGCGGGCGGGCAGGAAGTGGGGCAGTGGGTGGCCCAGAAGTGAGACTGACGATCTCAGCCGAGAGAGGAGAATCTTCCATTAAAATGGTAGGATTGGACATCGTAGGATAGTGGTCGGCCAGGAAGGCGGGGTGGTGGAGTCGTCGTGGCAGAAGCGATCTCGTGGGTCGAGGAGAATGTAGCTAAAAGCAGTAGGATTGGACATCGTAGGATAATGAGATATAATAGTAAGGTAAAATTTGATGGTCGTAGTAAGGGCCGACGATCTCTGCGTCGTAGGAGAAAGGCGGAATCTTGGCTAAAGCAGTGATTTGGACATGTCGTCGAGTAAGCGGAAGCCCGGCCTTAGGAAAGAAAGTGATTTGGTCTGCGTCATGCGTCATGAGCGATCTCATCATGCGATGAATCATCAGTAGATAAGTGATTTGGACATCAAGGATATGAGCCAGAAGCCTTAGGAAGAAGTGGTATGTCGTCCTTAGGAAATGATGTGCAATGGTGGTATAATCGTCATCAGTGTGCTGTGTAGGAGTAAGTGAAGCGTATCGTCATGAAAAAGCCAGTGTTACCAATAGAATAAATGAACATAATCGTCGTAGAAAAGGCGGTATTACTTATTGTAGAATAGGAGGGGCATAATCGTCGCCGAAAAGCCCGAAAAATAAGGGAGCATAATTGCTTGTGCCGAAAAGCGCATAATCGCACAAAGTGGTTTTTGTAATTTGTCTGTAGTCTTAGTTTTCTTACGAATGAATTCGAAATGATCGTGTCATGTTCCACCACGACTTCTTTGGTTTTGATTGTCTTATTGACCCAATAAGGTTGATGCTGCTATTTAATTTGGGACGGATGGGTTAACTTATATCTGACCCCCTTTCTTGTTTAAATGATTCGTCTTATTTAGGGCGATCGTTACAAATATTCGAATTAGTCTTATTTAAGCTGCGCGACCCGTGCATCCCTTCACCGCTTTGCGTGTATCTGTAAAGAATGCAGTCGTCTTTTCGCGATCGTGCATTACCAATCATTTCTTTCTTGGGTATCTAAGTCTGAAAGTTTCGTCGGTGAACATAAACTTCGGCTCGTTAAATCTTTTTTAGGATCATCAGAAGCAGGTGCAAGCTCTCATAAACCTGACTAAAATGAATGAAAATAAACGAATGAATGAAAAGCCACGAGGACATAAACATAATAAACCTGGTGGGGTGGGTAAAAGGACTACCCGTAGATTCTTTGAGTAGCTCGCGAGACTCCGGGTGCTCGAGCATTTTCTTTCACCGAACACTGTTGCTCGCTGCTCTTTTTTTTTTTTTTTTAAACTTGGGCCAAAAAGTCGGGCCCGTAAATTAATCATCCAACAGCCCAAGCCCACACATTATCAGTCCAACTACTTGGGCCCCAATATTAATTAAACTCGGGCCCAAGAATTTTAAAAAACCTGCATCACCTTTTAATCCCAGCCCAAAAATTGGGCCTAGACCTTCAAATCCTGCAGCCTTCTTTTTTTTTAAAAAAAGCCCATCAAATTTATAAATGGGCCCAAACACCATGTACCTTATTTCTCACCAAATCAGACTCAGCCCCATATTAAATAAATCAAGCCCAAAAATTGGGATGAGATCAACGGGCTCATCTCCCAACTCCAGGAATGCCCCAAAGCGGTGCCGTTAAAATCTGCTTCGCCGTGAAATTCTGCTTTGCCGTGGAGCGGTGACAGTGTTGGTGCGATGATGGGACCAGGGCGATGGCGATGTTGGTGGCTTGCAAAAAATCGCAGTGGGGGTGCCCGCTGGAGGCGCCGAAGGCGCCGGATATGAGGCGGTGCCGCGGCGGCGATTTTGGTTGTGACGGTGGGGGCGATTTTGCAAAGGTGGGCTTCAATTTCGGAGCCGCGTGGCGGTGGAGGTTCCGCGGCTTGCGCCGATTTGAGGCGGCGGAAAGTCGGCGGCTTTGCGGTAGGGTGAGGTGGCGCCGGCGTGGCTGGGCGGCTACCTTCCGGTGCTGCTACCATGACGCCGAAGACGGCGAAGGTGAGGCGGTGTCACTGCCATCTTCTTCATCTCCTCTCTTTTTTTTATTGTTGTGTAAGTATAGGTGTACGTATATGTTGGTGTATGTATGGTATGTGTTGAATTTTTTGGTTTTGGGGGTTGTGTTCTTGAGATTTTTTTGGATTTTGGGATTCGAAAATTCGACGTTGTTCTTGACGAATTTTTCAATCGGACCCCACCCTTCTAGCGCCAATTGTTGACGGTCAAATAATTTACGATAACGATGTGGCTTGTTGAATTTGACCACCAAACAAATAATTAATCGAACAAGAACACTGCGGGAAGAATCGTAGTTCTTCCCTGAAATGTGGGTGTAGGTTTATAAGTGGAATGAGGGAAACATTCCAGAGTTTCTTCTTTACAATGAAAGGTGATGTCCTTTATATAAAGAAGACCAGCATGACAAATCATAAGTACGACAAATCGTTAAGCACGACAAATCGTAAGCACGACAAATCATGTGCATAAAGCATGGCAAAACATATGCGTAAAGCACGATAAATCATCTTCCGTGTGACTCTTGACCTCCTGTCGGGTCGGGTCGATTCAGGTTTTTGTGGGCCCTATTGACGGGTAATAATTCATCTTGATGACGTGTGATAAATCTGGTGACAACACTCACCTTCTCCACTTACACAACAGTCAAACCATTATCTCTAAATGTAATTTCTCCTTCATGTTTCCAGGTAATTCATTCTAGATTTTAGTTATATACTTTCAAATTTTATGAAATTTTGATATGTTGTTCTTTATTATTTTATATAATCAAAGGCGGGTGAAAAACGTCTCATAGAATGTATTTGTCAGACGGAAATCCATTTAGCCAATATTCTTAAGAAAAAGATGGTCGATTTGGTTTTTATTTATACATTTTCAATTTTTATGAAATTTTGATATGTTATTTATTACCAGTATTTGATGCACGGTATTATAATTTATATTTAAAATTTTAATAGTATTTTCAAGAATTATTTTATATATATACATTTATCTAATCTTTGTAGTGTCATATTTGTCATATTTTTAATTTCAAAAATATATATTTAATAATTTATTATAATGCATGTGTTGAATATTTTTTGTTGATCTAGCTTTTCCCGTAATCAATGTCAATTGTATTTTAACGTGCAACATCTACATACAAAAATATAAGTATAATATATATATATATATATTAACAAAAGGAAGGAATTCAAATAATATTAACTAATTATCAGCGCATGACATTAACTAAGTAACCATATGGGCCAAGGATTGATTGGGCCGAGCCTATACATGCTGGTCTGATTGGGCCCTTCAAATGTTTTTTTTAAATGTGGCCCCATAAGTGGCTTTAGAAAACCTAAAAACATCTATGCACTAACCAAATCTTGTGCCGCATTCCACAGGTTCTCTCTCACCAAATCTTGTGCCGCATTTCTACATACTTTATTATTGGACACATCCAAGAAAAAAGAAAACAATTCTGCTTCATTTTTGATAAGGTTCGGTTATATAATTTTTAATTATTATTTATTGAGATTTTAATTTGCTATCATTATATTTCTCTTTGTACGACATATATATATATATATAAATATATATATAAATATATTTTCACATGAATGTACTATTTTGGAAACCCTTTTCTTGATGAAGTTCTTAATTTTTCAGATCTATTGGTGTACATCATGCGTACATGGTTGCTGCCATCATGAGAAAAAATATCAGGTACAACCCATTTGCAGTTATATTTTTCAAGTAACGAATTTTCTCAATATTTTTCATCCTTAATTTTAATTGTAATACTTTTATATATGCAAGGGACGTTCTGTGCATCCCATCGAGTATCAAGAAAATAAGTGCATACTTTTAGAACATCTTCAATAATTTATTGTTTAAATTCAACTAAAATTGAATTCCCGACTTAGTACTTGTTAAAAAAAATGGATGTTACACAAAAGTCTAGCAATTAATATTCAATAATGATAAAGAGAGAAAAATAGTACATGCGTTGTGTTTAATAGTATACGTGAAAGCATAGTCAATACTAATACTAAATCATGAACCATTGCTTCTTTTCAGAAGAGAAAAATAATACAGTAAAACCTCGTTAAATTAATACTCAATAAATTAATAACCTCGCTAAAATTAATAATTTGTCCGGTCCCAACAAATTTGGGACCCAATCAATAAAATTATAAGATAATAATTTTTTTGAGATCCCGTGTATATATATTGGTCCCGACGAAACTATAAATTAATAATTATTAAAAATAATCCATATACATATATATGATGTACTTGAATATTTGGCTGATTTCTGACGCTTAGACGACCCACCTTTCTCAAAGTCAGATGATAGGAATTCTGCAGATCTCTTAAGAGTGTTAGAAATTGTTGCTTGACTAACTTTCAAATTGAAAGATTTTTCAACCCATTTCACCAAATCATTCTGAGTGCATCCAGGTTGATATCTCTTATACTCACATAACATCTTTCGTTGTTGGTTGGTCATTGTTGATTTTTGAATTCCTTTTAGATGAGTGACCATTTTTGTGTGTGATTTACCAAGATTCCAATGGATAAATATATAGTGCTGATCTTTATCCATGATTCAATGCACAAATGTTAGTCCAATGAACCATATTTTTGTATTTTCCAAAACCAATTAATTTAAACAAGTCATTCCAACTTCCACGTGAGTTTGTATTCATGGAATTTTACTAGTACATTTGTATTTTAACTTAATTTTCATCAATAATTATGCATGTATACTTAAAGTTATTCAAAGAATTTGGAACTTTGAAGGTCAACCGTGCATATACGTTAAAATCTTTTTAAATTAATAAATTATTAATTTATCGATATAATAATATCTCTATAAATTAATAAAATCTTCCAATCCCAAAGTTATTAATTTATAGAGGTTTTATTGTAGGTATATTATTTACTTACATTTCGTTGAGTGATGATGCACATTTGAATTTTGAAAATGTAATACACGTTCTATAAGCAGTTGCTTCATATGCAGGTGGATGACTGATTCGCAAACCAGAAGAATGATGCCAATATCTGCAAAAATGGGGAAAAAAAGTGATTAATTTGGAATCCATGTAAAAGGAATACAAATTAGAAAAAACTACTGAAATTGGAACTTGCTAGTATAAGTTTATAATTTACTTTAAAGTTACTGTTCTTTTGAAGCAAAAAATGGTGAGTTTTGACAACAGCGTTCAGAAATTTTATAATGTTCACAAAGAATAGCTTCCCAAAGAAGTTTTAGTTTGAATGTGGAGTGAATTTAAATTTTAAAAAATTCACGCTAATTATTATTGATTCTTTATTGTACTCTGTGCACTATTTTTTTAATAAAAAAAATACTGAATAAAAGATACTGAAAAAGTAAAAATCACAATCTTACTGGCTGTTTAAGATTTGTTAACGTGAAAGACAGTGCGTGTACTGCACAGCTACTCCAGACAGCGAGTGACTGTTCACGCGCTACAGTAACACTCCTCAATTTTGGACCGTTACTTCTATTTTTATATATTTATAGATTTTAAATAGTCAAAAAAGCTTATGCAGGATCGTCTCACAAAATGTGATTATGAGATGAAACCCATTTAGCCAATATTCTTAAGAAAAAGATGGATTGATTTGGTTTTTATTCATACACTTTCAAATTTTATGAAATTTTAATATGCTGGTACTATTATTTTATATAGTCAAAGGCTTGTTAAATATATTTGTGAGATGAAAATTCATTTAGCCAACATTCAAGAGGATAGGTAGATGGAAACACTTTCGAAAATTAATTTAACCAAGATTCTTAAATCAAAAGATGGGTTGATTTGGTTTTATTCACACACTTTCAATTTTTTATGAAATTTTGCTAAGTTGTTCTTTATTATTTTATATAATAAAAAAGACTTGTGAGATTGTCAAATGTGAGAGAAATCGCCTCATTAAATATATTTGTGAGATGAAAATTCATTTAGCCAATATTCAAGAAAAAGATAGGTAGATTTGGTTTTCATTTATACACTTTCGAAATTTATGAGATTTTGATATGTTTTCCTTTATTATTTTATATAATCAAAGGCTTGTGCGAGACCGTTTCACGATATGTTTTTGTGACACGGAAATTCATTTAGCCAACATTCGTAACAAAAAGATGGGTACAGTTGGTTTAATTTCTACACTTTCAAATTTTATAAAATTTTGATATGTTTCTTTATTATTTTATATAATCAAAAGACTTATGTGAGATTGTCTTTCGAAATGTGTTTGTAAGATGGAAATCATTTTAGCCAAATTCTCAAGAAAAAGATGGGTGGATTTGGTTTTTATTTATATATACTTTCAAATTTTATGAAATTTTGATATGTTGTTCTTTATTATTTTTTATAGTCAAATGTTTGTGTGAGATCGTCTCACAAAATGTGTTTGTGAGAGGGAAATCCATTTAGCCAATATTCTTAAGAAAAAGATAGGTAGATTTGGTTTTATTCATACACTTTAAATTTTATGAAATTTTGATATGTTGTTCTTTACTATTTTACATAGTTAAAGGCCTGTGGTAGACCGTTTCACGGGATGCATTTGTGAGATTAAAATCCATTTAGCCAATATTCTTAAAAATAAAAAGATGGGTTAATTTGGTGTGGTTATATAGGTCAAATATAGACTCGGGTCGACTCGAAAGCTCAGGTAGTCCCATCATTGTGATAGACATGGTGAGTGAGAGTTCAAGACTAGATGGGTCAATCCACTGAATATCTCGGTCTTTTTCATGACAATCTCTGGTTGCCTGACAATCAACTCACCCACTTTGGAGTCGGGTAAAGCGACTAGGAGAGGAGCTCAGTAGTGGGCAAAAAAACCTTCTTGTGGGCAACGATAGAGAGCCAACTATTGATAGATTTGCTTGGGGTGACAAAGCAAGCATGTCGGCTAGAACTCTCTGGTCATCTCATCACTGCGATAGACGTTCCCTCAGTCCGCGCCAAAAGGACATAGTGTGTGAGAGGTCAAGTCCAGATAGGGTCAAGCCATTGAACAAATCGCTTTCCTTCGCGATGACCCGGTCACCTGACACCCAAGTCGCTTACTTGGGAGTCGAGTTACAAAGATCAGGAGAGCATCTTGTAACAACCATGCAACCCATCTCGTCGACAACGCTAGCGAGCTGAGTGCTGATAAACTTGCTTGGCGTTACAAGACGCGCATGTCGACTCGAAGGATTTAGCTGTCTCATCATTGTGATAATCATACTCTTAGCATGCATCAAGATGGGAAAATACATGCAGTGGTTGTGACCTCTCACCCACCATGTCCTCTTGATGCAGAATGAGATGACTATCACAATGATGGAACGACCTAAGATTTTGAGCTGACCTACGCTCTTTGTCACCACAAACAAGTATATCAGTAGTCAGATTGCTAACGTTGTCGACAAAATGGGTCACATGGTTGTTTTCGAGCTACTCCCCTGGTTGTTTTAACGTGACTTCAAAGTAGGAGTTGGGGTGTTAAGCGACCGCGGTTGTCATGAAGAAGGCCGACTTGTTCATTGACTTGGTTTAGTATGGTCTTGACCTCACACTCACCGTGTACTTAGATGCAAACTGAGAGAATGTCTGTCATAGAAATTTGACGACCTGAGCCTTCAAGTCGACTTCCGCGCCTTGTCACTCCAAAGTCTTATCAACAATTGAATTACTATCACTGCAGACTAGAAGGGTTGCTTGGCTGCTACCGAGCTCCTCTCCCGATTGCTTTCAACCCGACTCCCAAGTAGGCTAGTTAGGTGATATGTGACCGGGGTTTTCGTGAAAGAGCCCGAGCTATTCACTAGCTTGACCCAGTATGGTCCGAGCAGGATGTTCCGTACTCATGCCGACAACCACTATCTACAAAGACAACACATTACAAAATACATTAGTCAATATCTCTTATTTACTAAAGGTGAACCACCTCCAATTAATATGGTGACTTTATTTCAAATTTCTAAATTTAAGTGAGAAATTATTTATGATATTATTATTAGTTTTTAATTTTTTAATTTCAATCATTCATTATTTAATTTTGATTTTTACTTTCCATTTATCCTAATCTATTAACTGTGAATCACCTCTTATTGATTATTGACATAATTTATACTTTTAATATTATGTGTGCATATTCTTATTCATTTCTTATTCTAAATTACTCCCTCCCATTATTTTTAAATGTCTTTTTAACCTTTTAGAACATTTATATAATAAACGTTGTTCTGATATTTTCTCCTCTGGATTATCTTATATATATCCTTGATAAATAATTTTCAAGGTCTTTTTTTTAACATTAACCTTAATTTATGATAATTAAATATTTTTCACAATAATTATTATTGGCTGAAAAAATTATTCACTCAACATGGGAAAATTAAAAAATTTAATGAATATGAAAAGTAATCATTAGGGGATATATATGAGATAATGAGGGGTGAAAATGTCAAAATGATATATATTATGTAAATAATATGTAAGATTGGAATGAATATAACATCTAATTTTAATAGGAGGTAGTAATTTAGAATAAAAAATAAATAAAAATATGCACATACAATATTATAATATATATAAAAATTATGTTTGTAATAAAATTAATCAAACTAATTAAATATTTATTTAATTTTAAATTAATAATATAAAAAATATTTTGAATATCGCTACGCGGGGTTAGTGCTAGTTTTATACCTAAAGATGAGCCAGTTTCCGAGAAATCCAAGGAAAAGAGTCAAATATTGTACTGTGCTCAAACAGAAGAGCATTGCAAACCAAGTTTTACTTATACCTAATTAAAAAAAGGCAATTACTGAAAATGTGGTGGATGACACATGAAAACATTCTTCAACAACCAATCATCCTCGAATGAATTATCGATGTGAACGGCTACTCTTTAATGCAGAATTTACATGGTGCATGGTTCCTGCTCAAGATCCTGTAGATTTAGCTCTAAATTGAAAATGTATAATTAAGTTTCATTTGGTGTATAATATATTGGGTTAATCTGTAAATTTCATTTGATATGTATAAGTTGGCAAGTAAATATATTGATGCAAGCTAAAATATAAGTTCGGTTACTCTGACTAATATAAAACAATGGCATATATTTGTTATATCCAAAAAAATTGTGCAATCTGGAAAATGGGAAAATTATTTTTTTAAAACTTTCATAAGTGGTTTTTTTTTTAAACTATTATCGTCTACAAAATGGTTTATATATATATTAGCTCCAATTTGAGTTAAATTTATATTTTCAAGTATGCAATTTTGATTTATATATGCAATCTCATTTGTAAAATAATTTTAAAAAGAATTTTGACCTCAAAATTTTGTATCTTGATAGATGAGTCGATTACCCCCCCTGGAAAATTAGCTCCAATTTGAGTTAAGGCGTACTCGTTATATGGTCGATCCAAGGAGAAAATATGAGTTGCGCAGATTGTTGTTCCTAGCCTTGAGCCAATTACACACTCTTATGCCAATGAAATCAGTGATGTTGGGAAATTAATTTAATAAAGAGGATTTTGATTAGATCCCAAAACCTAAATTGAAAATGTATAATTAAGTTTCATTTGGTGTATAATATATAAATTTCATTTGTATGTATAAGATAAATATCTTGATATATGAGACTAATATAAAACAATGGCATATATTTTGTTTTAGAGTGGGAAATTCAGATTTTTTTTTAAACTTACTACCGCAAAAATGTATATATATATGTAGGCAGATATAGAATTTTTGAATAGGCAATCTAATTTGACCGCCAAGAATTTACAAAATTTTGTATCCGATGAAAAATTAGCTCCAATTTGAGTTAAGGCGACATCAAGACGATCAAGGAGAAAATATGAAATTGTTGTTCCTAGAGAATTAAGACTCTTATGCCAATGAAATGTGATGTTGGGAAATTAATTTAATAAAGATGAATTAGATCCCAAAACCCCTCGAGTAAGACATGTTTCAAGATAATCTTGATAGATGAGTCGATTCGGTTTTAGACACCGATGACTCGAGAGAATAGTCATATAGGCTAGAATCAATTATCAAGACTTCAAAGAAAACGTTATGAAATCGAAAATCAAGAATCGGAGAATACTCAAGATAAAAGACTCGAATGTTCAATACTCAAGAAAACCCGTTCCGAATAAATATAGCCATGGAATCCAAATTGACGTGGACCAATGAAAGGAAGACAACCAAAAAAAAGTCGCGAGAACATACAAGAATAGTATGTATTTGAATGTGATTCTCCAATCGGGTAACATTCAAATCCACACTATAAATACAAGATCTTCCATCAAATTAAGTGTGGAGATTATGCAAAAGATGCTACAGAGCCAAGAGCGTTATTGTCAAGCATTCCCACCCTAGAACACAAGTCTCAGAGATATACAAATATATTCAAAGAGTGTTCTAGAACCCAACCTAAGCAACCCACGATGTATCATAAGCTTAGAGAGATTTTCCCAACCTTGGCATTGAGGCTAAAACAAATGTAAGGAAAAATCTCACCATAGTTGGAGACAACACCAAACCCAAACCCCATTCTCATAAGAGATAACTAGTGGTGAAGTGAGGTAGTTGTTAGGCAATCCCAGTGAGGTGATAAGTCCCGTTGGAGTGTGAACTCTTTAAACATCTAGAGGCGAGCCCGAGAGGGTGATAAGTCCAGTTTGAGTTAGTAAACTACAGAGGTAGTCAGAAAGCTCAAAGTAGCAAGGTTAGTAAACTACAGAGGTAGTCGAAAAACCTTTAGGAAGTGTTTGAAGGAATTTCCCTAGAATGGGAGAGTGGATGTAGGAGCTTGAGTCTCCGAACCACTATACATTGTTGTGTTGTTTACTTCTTTACGTTCTTATATTGTCGTATGCATTCGATTATAAGGAAGACACAACACATGAGCTTAAAAGAGAAAAATCTGGAATCACCATTCCTTCACCCCTGTTTTTATATGCATCGCTCGACATGTTTGCTTTAAGCTTTACGCGCAAAAATGGGTTTTCCCCACCGGACCAATAAGTGGTATCGAGGCGAGTCTTTGAAAAGGTTCACTAATTTCGAGTGACCACCGAAAGGATCTATTTTTAAAACCTGTCTCTGATCTGATACCAACAAGTGGTATTAGAGCGGGAGTTCTAAAGTTCACTAATTTCAAAGTGAACACCTGAACTGATCTTTTTAAAGAAAAACCTGTTTCTTTAAAAATGCATATATTATGATGTTTTGGCATCATTATCAATTGAGAAATTGTTGGGATATTTTAGTTCTATGCTGAAAACATTATCAACTTGTGTTATTCAAGATAATTTACTTGACAGATAACAAGTTGAGGGAACGAGAGAACAAATTGAGGGGGAGTCAACTCACGGAATCAAAAGTAGATGATCGAGATCGACGGGTCGATAGTTTAATATGCTAGACCGACGAGATCGAATGAGTTAGATGAGTTCGAGTCAAGATCGATGAAGAAGAAATCAAAAATCGAGTAAGTGAAGAAAAAGCTAAAGCCAACAAATCAAGAAAAAAGTTGCGAGGGTCATCGTAAGATGAGCAAAAAGAGATCGACGAGATCAAACGGATCGAGATCAGATATGATAAACCCGATATGATGACCGATGCTATTTTCTAATAAGTTCGATATGTTGATCTAAAGATGTGTTGATCTTACTTTACATGATTATAGTCGAAAAGCGATCGGATCGAAAAAAGAAAAATCGATAAATTTAAAAAGTGATCCGAGAGGTCATTCCAAAAACCCGAAGTAAAAGTAAAAGATGAGTCGAGACTCGGTATAGGTCAAGAGACCGAGGGTCAAAGTAAAAAAGAGACTGAGGGTCGATGATGTCTCGAAGTCGGAAAAGAATCAACTTCGGTCGGCGCCAAAGATGAAAGTGTCAAGATATAGCTGAATCGATCGAGGTCCGAAGGAAGAGAAGAAAAAAGGAATGAGGAGTCGAGCTGAAGATCAAGAAGACTGAAGACCAAGACTGAAGACTTGTAATTCTTTATGCTTTTGTCTTTATTTTCGATAAGTTCATTGTAAACTGTAATAGTCTATCATACATCAATGAAACTTTATCTTTATGCTCAAAGATAATACCTCATTATCTTACTTTACATGTATTTATATTTGATATGCCTGATTATTGTTGTTTGGTGATGAAATTGTTGGGTGATTCATTGCTGAATTGATTGTTAAGAGATATACCAATCTTGTAATAGGAAAAACTGAAACCTGAGTATAGGTTAAGTGTTTTTGTAACAAGATGATTTTGGCATCATCAAAAAGGGGGAAATTGTTGGGCAATGAATTTAATAAAGATGATTTTGATTAGATCCCAAAACCCCTGAGTATGAATGTTCAGGATAATCTTGATAGATGAGTCGATTCAGGCTTTAGAGTTTTAGATGTTATCTATATGACCGATGTGTTGATCGTGTATAGTCGATGATATATAGATCGAAAGCTAGAATTTGAAGACTCAAGATGAAAAAGACCGAGGGTCGAGAATCAAGACTCAAAGATGAAATCGAGAATCAAGACTCGAGTATGAAATCGAAATCAAGACTTCAAGATGAAATAAGTTCATTATAAACTGTAATAGTCATCATACATCAGAAATCAAGACTTACAAAGATGAAGACTCATTATGTCTCATTTCTTGAATTGAAGACAATCTTGAGACTCGAGAATATCTTTTTTGTAATAAGGATTTTGGCATCATCAAAAAGAATTATCAAGACTCAAAACCCCGAATGTCTTCTTGAATACTAAATACTCAGGATAAACCCAAATATTCTCGCAAAATCGAAAGAAACCGAGGAATATAAATAATTGGAATCTAGTGACACTTGCGTGGACCAATGAAAGGAAGACAACCAAACTGAAAAAATGTTCCGCGCAATAACATATAAATTTGGAATCAAAGAATAGTATGGATTTGAATGTGATTCTCTCCAACGGTAACATTCAAATCCACACTATAAATACAAGATCTTCCATCAAATTAAGTGTGAGATTATGCAAAAGATGCTCTGAGCCAAGAGCGTTATTGTCAAGCATTCCCACCCTAGAACACAAGTCTGTAGATATACAAATATATTCAAAGAGTGTTCTAGAACCCAACCTAAGCAACCCACGATGTATCATAAGCTTAGAGAGATTTTCTCAACCTTAGCATTGAGGCTAAACAAATGTAAGGGAAAATCTCACCATAGTTGGAGACAACACCAAACCCAAACCCCATTCTCGTAAGAGATAACTAGTGGTGAAGTGAGGTAGCTGTTAGGCAATCCGAGTGAGGGTGATAAGTCCCGTTGGAGTGTGAACTCGTTGAACATCTAGAGGCGAGCCCGAGAGGGTGATAAGTCCAATTTGAGTTAGTAAACTACAGAGGTAGTCAGAAAGCTCAAAGTAGAAAGGTTAGTAAACTACAGAGGTAGTCAGAAAACCTTAGGAAGTGTTTGAAGGAATTTCCCTACGAACATGGAGAGTGGATGTAGGAGCTTGAGTCTCCAAACCACTATACATTGTTGTGTTGTTTACTTTTTACGTTCTTATATTGTCGTATGCATTCGATTATAAGCAAGACACAACACATGAGCTTAAAAGAGAAAAATCTGGAATCACCATTCCTTCATCCCTGTTTTTATATGCATCGCTCGACATGTTTGCTTCCGCACGCGCAAAATGGATTTTCCCACCGGTACCAACAAGTGATTTCCTTCATATTGATACAATGGACTCTTTAATGAACCAAAAATGGTTAGTTCACATAAATATAAATTTTTATGAGCCCATTTAATTACTTGCTACATCTCAAGAGATCTTCTTAATAGACGTCCCAAAATAAATAATATGAGTAAGTGGACCAAAAAATCAACCACCTTTAGTAACTGGATCAGTACTTTTACGATTTTTGCCTCGACATTGGGATTTATTTGCAATTTCCCTTCCTGATAAGTTCTAATATTTGAATTGGTTAACGGATTAACGCCTTAGCAGTAAACAATGTATATTATATCGTTCCACTTGTCACGTTCAATAAATATATTTCACCATCTAGATTTTTAATGAGATATATAAATAGTTAAATACTGTATGTTTCATTAATTGTTTAAAGAAATTATATGATATGCGTGATGGAACAATAACGTGTGTGATAGGTTTCCATCGCATATTTACGAAATTAGTTAGTTTATTTAATTTCCCAAACACTTATCTCACCCGTGAACTTAATTATCTTACTCCATCATTAGGAGGCCCATCGAGCAGAAATCGAACCCAAAACTAGGGTGTGATGCTGAAGGCTCTACCATGAAAGAATTCAATCTCATCAAAAGTCTAATCTTGTAGAGAGATGTAAAATTAATTAGTTTATTTAAGTTCTCTAACATTACTGTGGAATTGAAATTTCACAACAGTAATCAGTCTTACAAAAAAACACAACTAATCCCTAATTCAAATTATGGAACAAATGATTTCCATATAAACGTTTGAAAAATAAATAAAGCAAAGTCTTATATGTACCAAATGGACTTTGCAACTCAACTATATTTTTAAAACATGCAATTTGTTTTCACATTTAAGGATGAAAGTAATTTTGTAGGAAATTTCGTAGCTTAAAAAATTACATAGTTAATTCTTTGATTCAAGCTGGGATCAATCTTTCCTTAAGTTTTTCACTCTATTGCCCAGTCCAAACCTAGTTCAGCGAGGTAGTTTACTTGCGGACTCGATAAAGTATGGGCAGTGGCGAATGGAGTATGGTGAAAGGGTATGCAAGTGCATACCCTCTTTTCTCCCAAAATATTACTACATATATTATATTATATATTTAGGGGGGTGTATTGATTGTGGAATCTGTAGGTTTTTTTTAGACTTTCAAAGTTTGGGGGTATTCAATCCGAATTTTTAAAAGTCTTTAAAAATCCAGGGGTATTCAATACAGGATTTTAAAAAGTCTTAAAAAATCTTTATATATTCATCAATCTATGCATTTTAATACTCTATGAATTTTCTTTGATTCTCTTCAAAAAATATGAATAAATTTCACTCTCCAAAATCTCTTCTAACAACCAGAGATTTCAATGTATCCTCTCAGAGGACTCTAAAGACGAAAGGTCAGAAGAAAAAAATATTTGTAATACTTTTCATTTAAACAGATAATACTTTTCTATTTAAACAATTTATACTTTTTTATTTAAACAATTTATATTTTTCATCTAAACAAGTTATACTTTTCTTTTAAACAAGTAATACTTTTCTATTTAAACAATCTATACTTTTCATCTAAACAAGTTATACTTTTCTTTTAAACAAGTAATACTTTTTTATTTAAACAAGTAATACTTTTCTATCTAAACAAGTAATATTTTTCTATTTAAACACGTAATACTTTTCATTTAAACAAGTAATACTTTTCTATTTAAACAAGTTATACTTTTCATCTAAACAAGTAATACTTTTCTTTTAAACAAGTAATACTTTTCTATTTAAGCAAGTAATATTTTTCTATTTAAGCAAGTAATATTTTTCTATTTAAACAAGTAATACTTTTCATTTAAACAAGTAATATTTTTCATTTAAACGAGTAATATTTTTCTATTTAAACAAGTTATACTTTTAATCTAAACAAGTTATACTTTTCTTTTAAACAAGTAATACTTTTCCATTTAAACAAGTAATATTTTCAACTTAAACAAGTAATACTTTTAATTTAAACAAGTAATATTTTTTTATTTAAACAAGTTGTACTTTTCATCTAAACAAGTTATACTTTTCTTTAAACAAGTAATATTTTTCTTTTAAACAAGTAGTACTTTTCTATTTAAACAAGTAATATTTTTCTATTTAAACAAGTAATATTTTTCTATTTAAACAAATAATACTTTTCATTTAAACAAGTACGGAAGCTAACTACAAAAAAAAACGGAATTGCTTTCTCAAAGCCAACTACAACAAAGTACGGAAGTTAATGCATGGAGAACGAGTATTGCTAATGCTATGTGGGAAATGAAGCCGAGGTATAATTGTGATGGAAATGAAGATGAGAATAATAATGTATTTTTTTTGAAGTAATATATTTTTGGTATTTTTCTAACAATTTGGATAACTTTTTTTATATACAAGTGTGTTCCATATACATTTGCATTAATACTTCCAGCGCCGGAGTCTATGGAAATCTATGTAAATCAATAAAAAAAGTGTATTCCACAATCCTGTCAAGTCTATGAAAATCTATGTCAATCAATAAAAATAGTCAGTTAAACTCTGCATGGAGTCTATAAATTTTCTAAATCCAAAGACTTTTTAAAGTCCAAAAAAATGAAATAGAATCACAATTGAATTCACTCCCCTTAGTTTAAACAATTATATGAGCATAAACATGTATGCATAGTATTTAGTTTAAACAATGAATTAAAATTATTAACACCCATCTCAATTCTCTTCTTTTGACAAAAAATGTTTAGACTAGTTGAATTTTATCTTATATAATTAGTTTTCAAGTGTTGATTTATTGTATCTCAAGAATGAGCATAATAATTTTGTTTACGATAAGAATAGAGACGATAAATTTCAGGGCTGAAAAAATATTTGGGAACTCTCTTTTTGGAACTTAACGAGATAAATAAGCATAATATATAGTCTTATCTACTTGCTTATAAAGATGATGTTGATCCTCTTAAGGCAACTACAAGTGCAGAAAGAACATTCTTAGTATTTGACTATTTATGTGAAGAACATGCTTACGGAATAGAGATCAATTTATGAATGATTGCTTAGTTATTTACATAGAGAGAGATGTATTTTTTTTATTTTAAATAAGCAAAAATGAAATTTTAAACCACTTTCAAAGTATGAGAACTCGTCGAGAATAATTATAATATTTTATTAAATGAAATAAAAAATTTGTTTGTAATTCTTAATATTCAGTGTTTTCAAGTTATATATAGATTGTCTATATTTTGTTTATGTTACAATTTTTTTTAAAAAAAAAAAAAACTTGCTTTTCATTTTAAATTACATAATTTTGATTTTTTTAGCATTTTTTTAATATTTGTGCATACTGTATGGGTAAAACTCAACTCTTTGAAAGCCTCTACTAGAAGGAAGAAAGAAGACTGCCCGAAATGAAGTGTGACTTTGATGCAGATGCCAGCGAACGAACCACACTACTGGTGCCTTGGTTGAATTGGTGATACTCTTTTGGCGATCAAAGTGAATAATTCTTGTAGTAGCATGCATAATATATGATACATATAAATTTGTATGATTGTATATTTTAGAAGGTCTCATGTATGTACATGACACATAGTTTTGTAGATTTTTTTTTTTTTGATTAGACAAAGAGAGTATATATTAATAAAAATCAATTCGAGTACAAGAAGTACGTACTCTCACCATTGCCAAAGAGAACAAGTTAATACGTCTCCAAATCACTCCATCGCATAAAAATAGAACAAACACTTCTATCCTGGATTATGAACTCGCCTGGGATTATTTAACCAAACAGAATACGAGATGTTCTTTTCACTGGATACGTGAATCTTAAACCACGACCAGAGTGTACTTTTGATAACGTCCCAAGTCTTGGTTGGATTAGGAGGTATGCCATTAAAGATGCAGTCGTTTCTCACCTTCCAAATAGATGAAATAATTCCTACCGAAATTGTTTTAGCCATCTTCGCCTTTTTGTCGCTGTCGAAAAGATCGCCATGTTGTAGCAAAAGTTTTGTAGATTTTATATTACTCAGGTTTCAAAATTAACACAAGAACCTGTAAAATATCACTTCTTATGTGTGAGACAGTTTGATGCAGGACATCCCCAATATGATATTCATTCATAACTACACAAGTGACATACATACGTTGAACGCGACTGAAAAATAAAAGACATAAAACTTATGAATCAGATGACCACATATAATCATTGAACAATTCTACATATTCCCAATTAGACAACATTTCCATTTGGTTAAACACACTTATTAAGAAGGGGAAAAAAAAGATGGAACAAAATAAATCAACAAAAACAAAACTCCGAATCATATGAAAGTATAAGACTCCTGTTTCCATCTCAGTTGGAAGCGTATTGTTCGTTCATACGCGGGCAGTCTCACTTCAACAGCGCTTACATCTATAAGATCAATCAAATAAGAGTTCCTTATCCATGCTTCTGGCAAAAATGTCCTAAAAAGCAGCGCTAGCAAGTCCTCATTTGCGCTCTCTGCTGAACCTGGCAACCGGTGGTGGGTTATGAAGATAGGACGACAACTCCAAAATATACCATTCAAAAAGATTTCACAAACTGTATCCGATGCACGCATCGTCAAGTTCTCCACTACAGGCAAACCTTCAATTTCCCCCGTGAAGTCGAATTTTCTTTCCCCACACTGAAGATCTAGGGAAAGATAAATTGTTGACGAGCTTAAACTCGTCGACAATTTATTCAAATTAAGGAACCATGGATAACTTGGGCGTTTGCTACATAAAGATATATCAGACTCCCATTCCGTTGAAGCTGTTTGAAAAGCCAGGGTAGGCAACAAGTCATGGCCCGAAAACCTGAACTTGCGAATACTTGGAGAACATCAAACTTGGCCTTCAACCCGATTTCTGAGCAAAGGTTATGAACTCAAGCGAAGGGCTACAAATTTGTATCTCTTTGTAACCGGAGCAATAGTGAACATCGAAACTCTTCAGGAAGGGAATTTAGACGAGAAATCATCGAAAAACAGGCCACTAAGTTTCACCTTCTCCAAATACAAGCTCTTCAACTTATGCAACTCAATCAGATTAATACCCCGTCCCAAATTAGGGTTTTCAATCTCATTCGAGGGGCTCAATGCCAGCATTCTACTTTTCATAGTAACATAAGTAGAATAACGGAAGTCCTCAACTTTTAAAAAAGACTTGCACTCTATCACCACCAGATCCTCAATCAACGGACACTTCGAAAGCACATCAAATATCATATCGCCTTCTAACCAAACCTCTTGTAAAAAAATGGTCTTAAGTCCCGAACAACGTACCTTCTCCTTCTCCAAACCCTCGATTTTGCAACCCACGACCGATAAACGGGTCAGGCTTTCAGATCCAAGCACGTCGCTCGGGAAGGAAAAAGTTACCGTTGGAGGCGTGAGATCAAAATCAAGATCCGTCGCGCCGGTTTTGACCGCTTTGACCATCAAATCGTGAGCAAGAGCATAGCCAGCTCTCTCCCACCCTTTGATCTTCATCTTGAAGCTATCGATCTTCAACTTCAAATCCAGGTACAGTTGGAGTGTCCGTCTCGTGTAAAGCATAAACCGGTTCGTCTCTGGGTTGCCATAGATGAGCTGATGGAAGTCTGACAGATCGAAATCTAGGTTGGGACGAGTTAACCAGGCGTTGTACCAGGATTTCGATAGGACGGTTGTTTGAGCAGCTTCTTTTCCGTTTAGAAAAGATTGTATGTATTGGATCAGTGGCTCCGGGAGACTTGACTCGGTGTTGACGCGTTTCGCCATTGGAAATGATGATTTTTTTATTTTATTTGGGGGATGGCTAGGTTACACTTAATTGGAGAGGCTGTGGTATATACAGATTTGGTATTGCTTTATTTTATAGTGGATGTGAAATTTGATACATTTAATTCAGAGTGCCACGCATTAAATTATATGGTGAAGGCGTTTACAGGTTGGAAAACAACACGTGGTTGAATCGATTTAATCAGTTATTATCTCTTTATATCCAATAAATTAAATCTGAATTATCTAATGCGCGTATTTATGGTAGCACATTTGAGTTCATATATAATGACAAATACTTGTTATTTATTTTTATTGTAATACATATTTGTTCTTATAACGACACAAATATTTGGAAGCAGTTTTTCTTGTTTTGTTTTGGGTGAATTTTTTGAGAAAATTCATTTGATTCTTGCACCATTATTTTACATAAAATATTTAATAGTGGTGGCTCTCTTTTCTAAAATGGAATATACCAGTAAATTAAATATGCAAATTTTTGTATGAGAGATATTCTGTGTTCTGAATTTAGGCAAATTGAAGTAAATGCCCATTGTTTAGGTTGTATGTGAATTAACTCTGACATTCAATCAACAGCAAATTTTGAACTGGAAAAGGAATTGTGTGCTAATCTAGCATAATGGATTAAATGATTCAATTTTGAAAACATCATGTACAGTATAAGAGGAACACATTGTCTCATGGTAAAACGGAGTATAATTTGAGGATTGATGATTTAACATGTTGGGAAGAGTGAGTGTTGATTGTGCTAAATTGTATGAGACAATATCATAGTATAGAAAAAATTGTACTCCCTCCGTCCCAATCATAATGACATTTTTACTGTTCATAAGGATTTAGTGAAATAGTGATAAAGTGATAAAGTGGTGGGGTAGGAAGAGTTGTTTATTAGTATTTTATATGATAAAGTGATAAAGTGATGAGTAATTGGGGGTAGAAAGTGTTGTTTATTACTCCCTCCCGTCCCAAACTTGTTTTCCTGTATTCCATTTTGGGCGTCCCATTCTTGTTTTCTTATTTCCTTAAATGAAAATTTCTACTTTATCATTTTATCACATAAAATACTAATAAATAACTCTTTTTAACCCCAACTACCCATCACTTTATCACTTTATCATATAAAATACTAATAAACAACTCTTTCTACCCCAACACTTTATCACTTTACATTTTTTCTTAAAACCCGAGCACACAGTAAACAAGAAAACAAGAATGGGACGGAGTGAATAATATTTTATGTGATAAAGTGATAAAGTAATAAAGTGTTTAAGTAACTTTACCATTATGATTGAGACGAAAATATGGGGTACTTTATCATTATAATTGGGACGGAGGGAGTATCTTTTTTTTAGATAAATGTCGTTCAAACATGACTATGAAGCATCAAATTATATTTTTTTCTTGGTAAAAAATATTCCAAACGCTTATATCCATTTATTTTACTTTCATCTCAACATCAGAAGTATTATTTTTTCCATAGGAGAAACTTTACTAATAAATTACTATAAGTCCATGCAAGTGCGTACAATTATTAGAAAAAATTACTATAAGGTACCAAATTCCCAACTTAATTACTAATTGGTGCAAGGCAAAACCCTTGTTACTCATAGGTATAAAACCCCATCTAAAATACCAAATTTACCCTTAACCAAATTAAAGTTATGAATTTTAAAAAAGTCAGACGGCCTCTCACGCTCTCTCTAAATCCCCTCTCTTGCTCTCTCTCTCTCAAACCCAAATCCCCTCTCAACCTCTCTCTAAAATCGATCCCATCTCTCTCAAAAAATCCATCCTTCACGTCATGGTCCGATGGTCGATGGTGGTGGTTTTTGCGGGTCGAGGCTGATGGTGGGGTTTTCGGTGGCATTTTGGGTGCAAGGCGGTGGGTTTCGCCACGAGGCCGACGGGTGCAAGGCGGCGGGTTTTCGACGGTGATGTTTGAGACTGGTGGTTTCGATGGCTTGTGGGGGGTGTTGGGCGGCGATGACGTCGGTCGGCGGTTGAAGCGGTGTTTGGTATCGCCGGATCTTATGGTGGTGGTGGCGATTTTGTGCAGATCTATTGAAGCGGTTGAGGCCGGTGGTGGTTTGCAGTGGCGGCAGCGGCAAAGAGGTGGTGCGTGGTCCGCGCGGTGTTCAGTTGTTGGGACTAGTGGTTTCGACGACGGTTTTGGGGGTTTCGGCGACGAGTTTTAGGGCCGATGTTGGTGTCGTTTTTGTGGCGGCGGATCTGGAGGGATCTGTCCAGATCCGAATAAAAAACAGAGCACTTTGTATATATTACAAATCCGATTTATCTGCATTTTTGTGCAAATATCTTTGGCCTTTGTGTAAATTTTTGGTTATTCTTTGGTTGGAGTAAGTCTTGAGCGGACGTTCATAGACAAACTGCAAACAACGATCAATCACTATAATTAGATATATAGTATATGAATTTTTAAATCAATAGTAATTTAAATAAATCGATAAACATAGACAACATCATGTAAGTGCGCTTCATGCATAACTCGGGTGATATGTTATAAACTAACATAATTAATGGTCATGTACTATGGTTGGTACTTTGAATACCGAACGGATTCATTCCGTCAGTTGAGAGTGCAAGACGCAAGTGTCGTGGTTCGTTGTCAAATTCTGGATGTCTGACATCAAATATCTTCCACTGGGGTGAATCAGCAGGGTGTCTTAGCTAGGCATGCTCACGGTTCGGGCTAACGGTTCGGTTCCCGAACCGGTATTCCAAAATTTCAGGAGGAACTGAACGAGCACCGTGGGCAAAGCGGTTTCGGTTCGGTTCTCGAACCGCAGATTCGATTCGAACCACCCGTTAGGCCGATTTTTTTTCTTTTTTTTTCATATATTTTTTCTTGTGTTTCTTAGTTTTTTGGATCTAAAATTTGAAGGAATGTATAGATAGATCATGAAATTGGACATTGTTATTGTTAATATGAGGATTTAAATTGAAGATTACATTAATAATTGAACTATTATAAATTAGTAGCCTATTACAAAGTAATTGAACTATTACAAAATAGTAATTCTAACTTAAAATAAGCTAGTAATCTACTATTACAAATTAATTGAACTATTACAAATCTACAAATTACAAAGTGAACTATATCGAATTAGTAATTACAATTACAACTTAAACTTTTAAACTTTACAAAATAAATTTGGGGGAGGGGGGGATTTAAAGAAATTGGACTTGAGCTTAAATTTAAGAAATAAACTTAGAAATTCTAAGTTTGAAACTTAAAATTAAGTTGCCTACGTATCTAAATAGGAATCAAAGTCCACGTAGTTCTCTTACCTCAAACTTACCTCGTTGATTTGAATCGATTCGATTCTTCATGCATCACTTCCGGTGGTAGTTTCTTCGGAGCTATCTTGATCATCATTATCAACAAATTCTTGACTTCTCTTTTCGGCTCTTACCCAATCATCAAGCAAGCATTGGTTTTCCACGTTTTCAACGGTCATATTCGATCTCGTTGCATCCAAAGTGTAGCCTCCCAAACTAAAAAGCTTGTTCAATCGGCAGCGGTTGAGGCGGAGATGCAAAAATTTCTCTTGCTAGCATTGACAATATTGGATAGATATTTTTCATCCTCGACCACCACTTTAGTATATTAAAAGTAGCGTTGACTTCATCTTCATCAAGCCGAACAAATGAAGAGGATATATAATGATCAAGTTCGTAATAAGGGTTAGAAATAGACCTTGGACGTTTTTGAGAACGTTCATCATAAAAACCTGTTAATATATCTTCTTCTTGACTCATAGAAGAGCCACCACCACCAAAATTTTCTTCAAAACCGGGACCACTATATTCTCTAAATAAAGACATTAAAGTAACTTTAATCCAATTACCAATCTCTTCCGGATTAGGATATACATCATCTTCACCCATGACCATATGTTTATTAGGAAATAAATAATTATAATACATATTTAACATCATTATTAATCCATCCAATCTTACTCTAGGATCAAACACTTTAGCAACCAAGAATAGATCAGGAATATTTGTAAAATATTTTTTCCATTTTTGCATCATAGAGAAAATAGCACCACTTAATAAAGGATTTGAAATATTTTCATTTAACACATAAGCAACTTTAATACAATAATCAAGCGCTAAATTACACGTAGGATAATAAACACCGGATAACACTTTTGTGGAATCATTAAAAATTCCCAAAATTTTACACAAAGAAGTGCATGAATCCCAATATTGAGGATATAAACGAATACCACAATTTTCTTGAGTAAAAAATGTACATAAAGCGTCTTTATAATCCATAGACTCCTTTAACAATTTATACGTGGAATTCCAACGAGTTGACACATTAAGAGAAAATTTTTTGGGATGCATATTGTATGTTCTACAAAAATCTTTCCATTTTTTCAACAATTTTGAATGTCTCGACATATAATAAATAGCGGATCTAATAGGACCAACTTGTTCTTTCAAATCATCTAAACCATCTTGAACACATAAATTTAAAATATGACACATACATCTAACATGAAATTTTTTTTCCACCAAGATATGGTTGACAAATATTTGTAAGATCTTCAATAATAAAAATTATTTGCACTAGCATTATCAAAACCAATAGAAAATATTTTTTTAGTAAGAGCATACTCATTTAAAATATCATGCAATTTATCTCTAATATTAACGGCATTGTGTTCCGTATCAAAATCTCTATAAGCAATCAATCTTTTGTTAAGAGTCCACGAATCATCAATCCAAGTGCATGTAACTCCTATATAACTATGCTTTTGAAAATTATCACTCCAAATATCCGCACATATACAAACTTTAACATTTAAATCGGCAAATAGATTAATCAAAGCATATTTATACTCATAAACAACTTTAGCAACATCACGAGTAGTAGTATGACGTGAAACTTTTTTTGCCGCGGGTTGAAGACCAAGGTTAACAAAATCATTCCAATATGAATTATCGGCAAATTGAAAAGGAAGGTGTTGTGTGCACACAAATTTAGCTAACAATTTTCTATATTTCATTTGATCAAATGTAAATAGAGAAGTGGGGTTACTTACCTCGCCTTGAACTCCACCACCGCCACCGGTTGACGTAAATCCATGAAGTTGTGCTTGGTTTGAACTAATTCCAACTCTATCCTGATGAATTTTTTTCAAATGCTTCTCGAATGTTCCATATCCTCCTCCTTTGACAAAAGAATACAATAGTTGCAATGAACTCTAATAGTACCATCCTCGTTGATCACTTTATTAAAGTGCGTGCAAAAATATCCGACTTAAGTTGAGCTCGACTTGGAGTTGGGGTTGGAGTTGGTTCGGCATTGGACTCGGTTGGGTGGTTTTGACTTTCTTTGAGTAGGGCGTCGTGGACCTTGTGGTATAGCATCATCTTCAAGAGGATTCTCATAACCGGGACCAAGTGTGGCCTCAATATCATCTAAACTCCACTCGATCGGTGCCGGTGGATGTGGAAGACGAACGGAAGAGGTGGAAGAAGCTTTGCCTTTACCCTTACCCTTGCTTTGATGGCTTGCCATAATAATAATATGTATGTAAGTGTATATGTAAATATTATATGTATGTAAGTGTAGTGTAATATAATATGTATGTAACTATGTAAGTGTAGTGTAATATACTAATATGAAGTATAATCTTATAGTAGTATACTAGTATTAGTATAGTGTAATATATAGTGTATATAATATATAGTGTAGTATAAATATAATATGTAGTGTATAGTATGATATATAGTTTAGTGATGTAATATGTAACTATGTAAGTAATGTAAATAATATGTAAATAATAAACTTTGAGAATTGAGTGAGAGTTGAGACTTGAGAGTTGAGAGAGAGATGAATAAACTTTGGTGTGAATTTTGGAGTGGAATGAGTTGGTATTTATAGATGAAATATTGAAAAAAAAAAAAAAAAAACCGCTAAAACAGCAGCTCTTTGATCTCGGCCGGTTGGATCTCAATGGCTCTTTAATCTGGTCGTTGGATCTCAACGACTATAATATTCAAATTTTGGGGCGGTTAGGTTCGAACCGATTCCCGATTCTTTTTTGCTAGAACCGGAACCAACCGTGGTTCTGGTTTGGTTGATTCAGTTCGAAATCGAACCGAGAACCCGGCGATTCGGTTTTTTTAGCATGCTAGTCTTAGCATTCCATCTTTGATCCTATCATCATGATACCAAGTTAAATTTCTAGCATCCCCATGGTATTACTATACATTCTTTTTGAATCTTGGTATTATTGGAAAGTACCACATTACCTTCGAAGATTTATTTTTCTTATCTCGCTTCTCCCCACACTTGGGACATTCAACGAGGTCTGCATATGAAATAAGAAACAATCAACAAGCATGAATTTTACGATGTGTTAACCCGATGGACTTGAGAATTTGTTTAGCATCATATGTTCTCTTAAAGACATTTTCATCGAGCAATAGACCACTAACTTTGCTTCCGACATATTTGTGAACACCGCATCGGACAAGCCCCGGTGAAATTTTAGGTTGAACAATATCAACCACAATGGCAGTTTGTTGCCTTCTTACACCGAGACCAAAGGGTAATCTAATCAATTCATTAACTTCTCGACATATAAGGGTGATCTCAAATCATCGTCATCACTTTTCGATGTATCAACACTTCGGTACATCTCCCAAACTATCTGCGTCCAACATGTATCTTCAAACTAAAGAAATCCGGTTCCTAGGTTGCTTGAGCTACATCCATCTCTTCTCTCACCATGAGATGTCCAAGCGGTATATTTTTTATCATCTGGTGAATCATCAAGTGGTCGAACAAACTTTCTCGACCACTAACGGTTTTTCCATTCATACATTTCCAACACGGACATGGAATGTACCGATGGTCGGTGCAGTGTCTAATTGCATGATTACAAAATTCCTCTACCTCATTCCTATACTCTTCTGATAATCGATCACCTCAAACCCACTTTCGATCCATATAGAACTAGAAAAGATAATATGATTGCAAAAGAGATGAGTTCACTTCAAGATAAGTAAATTTATGCATATCCTAATGTATAAAAACCTAACATAATTTGTTGCTAATGAAACCTACGTTCTTACTTATATTACCTATTCTCTATTTTTATCCCAACTCAAAAATATATCCCAATCCTAATTTATGCCTAAATTCTACACACATGCATTTGATCAAACACTTGGAGTGCATCATGAAATTCATCTCTAAATTAACATAAAAATTCACCAACCAACTAAAAAATATATCTCAATCCCAAATTATGCTTAAATCCTATACACATGCATTTGATCAAATACTTGGAGTGCATCATGAAATTCATCTCTAAATTAGCATAAAAAATCACCAACCAACTCAAAAATATATTTCAATCCTAATTTATGCTTAAATCCTACACACATGCATTTGATCAAACACTTGAAGTGCATCATGAAATTCATCTCTCAATTAGCATAAAAACTCCCCAACCAATTCAAAAATATATCACAATCCTAATTTATGTTTAAATCCTACACACATGCATTTGATCAAACACTTGGAGTGCATCATGAAATTCATCTCTAAATTAGCATAAAAAAATCACAAATTAGCTAAACCAAGTCAAACAACAATTAATCCTAACATATAACAACAATTAAAACCAAGCTAAGCCAATTATTCTAACACTAACAACAATTAATCCTAACATATAACAATAATTAAAACCAAGCCAAGCCAATTATCCTAACATTTATATATATATATATACACATACATATATATATGTATACTAACATAGATATATATATATACATAAAAAAACCTATAAAAGGCGGAGGGGCCAGTGGTGGGATAGGGGGAGGGAGGAGGAGGGGCAGCAGCATGCGACAATAAGCGAGAGGAGGAGAAAATCGGGTATGTGGTAGAAATGAGGGCTGCTCTCTGGGCCTTCAGTTTTAAGATAAGGATTCGGGGTTTGAAGGCGGTTTTGAACCCATTGTCCAATCTTTACTTTGGACAATGGTTCTAAACCACGCTCTCTAAAATTATCTGCAGTGATTTCTTAACATTTCTCAAATTTTTTTGGAAGCGGTTTTGAACCATATCTATTATTTATTTTTATAAAAACCGCTCTCCAATATCTATTTTGGAAAATCTCTTTTTTAAAGGTTGTCCAAGTGGAGTGTGCAAGCTTAAATGTGTAGTAGTGCATTAGGAATTTGCTAGAAATTTATGAAAACATAAATATAATTACTAGTGTTTTCATCACTTTCTATATACCAATTGATACAAATTCAATTGTTTTAATTTAAAGTAGATCTTATATTGTATCAAGTGCACTTATTTTTAAAATAAATTACATAGTTCTTTTCGGAAAAAAATAAATAAATTACATAGTTAAAAATGTGTTTTGAGTTGTGGGGAGACAATTCATTGCCTTTTAACTTGTGATCATATTGGAATTTTAAAATTTATTGATAGCTTATGTCTTTCATTTTTCTCTTTTTGATCAGTAAAAATTCTGATGCCAAATTCACAACGCATAACAATTTGTGTGTGATAAAAGTAAGTTTGTTTCAACCAATTTAGGCATACCTGTATAAATAGAGTTAGAAATTTTTTGAAAAAATTGCGATATTAAAAAGGGTCATCAAATACACCTATCATAGTGCATTATAAAATATACATTTTTTAAATTAGTAACTTATTTAAATAAATATATAATTATTAATAAAAAAAAATTAATTACGATTCAAAAAATAAAATACTTTTAAATTATAGGGAAGTCGCATATTTTAAATAAACTTATAGTGAATAATGTAAAAAATATACTTTTTTGAAAAGTATTTTATTTATATTGAATCGTGTAATTATTTTTTTATATTAATAATTACATACTTTATTATAAATAAGTTACACTTTTTAATTTAAAAAAATGTATATTTTTATAATGCACTATGAGTGTAGGTGTATTTGATGACCCTTTTTAATATTTTCGCATTTTTTTCAAAAAAATTTCAAACTCTATTTATAAACTAACCCATCTTAGTAAGGATATTATGTACAGGTATGCCTAAATTGGTTGAAACAAACTTACTTTTATCACACACAAATTGTTATGCGTTGTGGAATTTGGCATCAGAATTTTTACCGATCAAAAGAGAAAAATGAAAGACATAAGCTATCAATAAATTCTTAAAATTCCAATATGATCACAAGTTAAAAGGCAATGAATTGTCCGCTCCCCACAACTCAAACACATTTTTAACTATGTAATTTATTTATTTTTTCCGAAAAGAACTATGTAATTTATTTTTAAAAATAAGCACACTTGATACACATAAGATCTACTTTAAATTAAAACAATTGAATTTGTATCAATTGGTATATAGAAAGTGATGAAAACACTAGTAATTATATTTATGTTTTCATAAATTCTCTAGCAAATTCCTAATGCACTACTACACATTTAAGCTTGCATAGCACCACTTGGACAACCCTTTTAAAAAGAGCTCTCCAAAATAGAGATTGGAGAGCGGTTTTTATAAAAAAAAATAAATAGATAGCGGTTCAAAACCGCTCTCCAAGAACAATTCTTGGAGAGCGGTTAAGAACCGCTGTGCAAAACCCTTAGAGAGCGGTTTAGAACCGTTGTCCAAAGTAAAGATTGGACAGCGGTTCAAAACCGCTCTTCAAACCCCGAAATCCTTATCTTAAAACCGCGTCCAGAGAGCAGCCCCCATTTCTACCACATACGCGATTTTCCTCCTCCTCCATTTTTCTCCTCCTCCTCTCGCGCTATTGTCGTTGTCGTCGCCCTCCTCCTCCCCCTCCCCTACCGCCGCCGCCGCCATCCTCCGCCTTTATAGGTAATTTTCTTTTTTATGTATATATATATCTATGTTAGTATATATATATATAAATGTTAGGATTAATTGTTGTTAGTGTTAGAATAATTGGCTTGGCTTGGTTTTAATTATTGTTATATGTTAGGATTAATTGTTGTTAGTGTTAGAATAATTGGCTTAGCTTGGTTTTAATTGTTGTTATATGTTAGGATTAATTGTTGTTTGACTTGGTTTAGCTAATTTGTGATTTTTTTTATGCTAATTTAGAGATGAATTTCATGATGCACTCCAAGTGTTTGATCAAATGCATGTGTGTAGGATTTAAACATAAATTAGGATTGGGATATATTTTTGAATTGGTTGGTGAGTTTTTATGCTAATTGAGAGATGAATTTCATGATGCACTTCAAATGTTTGATCAAATGCATGTGTGTAGAATTTAAGCATAAATTAGGATTGAGATATATTTTTGAGTTGGTTGGTGATTTTTTATGCTAATTTAGAGATGAATTTCATGATGCACTCCAAGTATTTGATCAAATGCATGTGTATAGGATTTAAGCATAATTTGGGATTGAGATATATTTTTGAGTTGGTTGGTGATTTTTTATGCTAATTTAGAGATGAATTTCATGATGCACTCCAAGTGTTTGATCAAATGCATGTGTGTAGGATTTAGGCATAAATTAGGATTGAGATATATTTTTGAGTTGGGATAAAAATAAAGAATAGGTAATATAAGTAAGAACGTAGGTTTCATTAGCAACAAATTATGTTAGGTTTTTATACATTAGGATATGCATAAATTTACTTATCTTGAAGTGAACTCATCTCTTTTGCAATCATATTATCTTTTCTAGTTCTATATGGATCGAAAGTGGGTTTGAGCTGATCGATTATCAGAAGAGTATAGGAATGGGGTAGAAGAATTTTGTAATCATGCAATTAGACACTGCACCGACCATCGGTACATTCCATGTCCGTGTTGGAAATGTATGAATGGAAAAACCGTTAGTGGTCGAGAAAGTTTGTTCGACCACTTGATGATTCACGGTATTGATAAAAAATATACCGTTTGGACATCTCATGGTGAGAGAAGATATGGATGTATCTCAAGCAACCTAGGAACTGACTTTAGGTTTGAAGATACAATGGATGCGGATAGTTTAGGAGATGTACCGAGTGTTGATACATCGAGTGGGGATGACGATGATCTGCGAGATCACCCTTATATGTCAGAGAAGTTAAGAGATTCTGCTAGATTACCCCTTTGGCCCGTGTGTAAGAAGGCAACAAAACTGTCAGCTGTGTTGATATTGTTCAACCTAAAAGCAGCTCACCAGTTGTCTGATGTGTGCTTCACAAATATGCTGGAAGCAGTTAGTGGTCTATTGCCTGATGGAAATGTACTGCCTAAGAGAACATATGATGTTAAACAAATTCTCAAGTCCATCGAATTAACACATCAGAAAATTCATGCTTGTCCGGGTGATTGTTTCTTATTTCGGAAGGAGTATGCAGACCTCGATGAATGTCCCAAGTGTGGGGAGAAGCGAGATAAGAAAAATAAATCTCCCGCGAAGGTGATGTGGTACTTTCCAATAATACCAAGATTCAAGAGAATGTATAGTAGCGCTGTGGATGCTAGAAATTTAACTTGGTATCATGATGATAGGATCAAAGATGGAATGCTAAGACACCCTGCTGATTCACCCCAGTGGAAGACGTTCGATTGTCAGACATCCAGAATTTGGCAACGAGCCACGACACTTGCGCTTGCACTCTCAACTGACGGAATGAATCCGTTCGGTAACCAAAGTACCAACCATAGTACATGGCCAGTAATTATGTTAGTTTATAACCTTTCACCCGAGTTGTGCATGAAGCGCACTTACATGATGTTGTCTATGTTTATCGATTTATTTAAATTACTATTGATTTAAAAATTCATATACTATATATCTAACTATATTGATTGATCGTTGTTTGCGGTTTGTCTATGAACGTCCGCTCAAGACTTACTCCAACCAAAGAATGGAGAAATGGAAAAGAGATTGGACGAGGTACCTTTACAATCGATTCTTGTATAATTATCAAGTATAACTTTTGGTAGCATGTAATTAATTTATATATTTGTGATGATATATATTTCATGTTTTTGGTGTATTTGACGTTTGTTTATGATGTGTATGTTTATTTATTTCATGATGTGTATATTTATTTATTTGATGTTTTGGTATTTGACGTATATATATTATAGTGGTATAAGTTTTGGTTTTTTTTTTTAGTTTTGTATAAACAGGATTTTTAAAATATATTTTAATTATAATAAAAATATATATATTAGACAACGGTTTTTAACCGCTGTCCAATTGGGAAGCTTGGATAGCGGTTGAAAACCGTTGTCCAAAGTGGTACCTTGCAATGCGGTTTTTAACCGCTATCTAAGGCCTCTTTTTAGACAACGGTATTTTAACAACTGTCTAAGCTTAGACAGTTGTTACTTGGACAACCCTTATAACCGCTGTCTAAGGTCATTTTTAACAGCTGTCTAAGCCCAAATCTGTATTAGTGATGTACTTAGTGTTGGAAAAATTGGTTTAATCAATTAAATTAATTTAATTGGTTTTTAGTAAGAGTGTGGGACACTCGTCACTAATTAATTAAATGAGGGGCAAACATTTTAACTTCGAGAAAATTAAAGGTCATAAAAACGATCTACTCTCATAGAATATGATCGTAGTATATTTATAATCTTAAAATCGATTTTCGGTGAGCGAGAAATTAAATCACGAAGTTGAAACGTCCTAACGTGTCTTTTTCCAGTATATTTTTTGAATTCAAATTTGGATGAACCTGAATGTCCGGATGTCCAGGTTCGTGTACGTTTCAACCTCATGTGTAACTCATGGAAAGTTACAATTGACACTTAAAATGCCATTACTTTTGTAACCCCTAAAGCCAATCAATTCTTCTTGTAAGCCAAATAATTTTTGGCTCCCGCACCTAGTTGACATTACCGTATAAATAGGGCATGCATCTTTTTTGTTAAGAGAACTTGAAAACACATGAAAAAATCGGTAGAAATATTTTTTCATTCATCAACATACTTAGTCTGTGCTTGCATCTGCATATAGTAGTGCAGTCCAGTTCTTGCGTCATTTCAGTTCCACGAAGCTTTACACGTTGCGCTGCTGCACTTGTTGTTTTGCGGAAAGGTTCAACCTTGACTCAATTTTGGTGAATTTTTCATATTTCTATTTTTTTTTCTATTCTTGCACGTGTTGTTACTGGTTTGTTCGTGTGAGATTCGAGTTCATCTAGAATCAACAAAGTTTCTTGAAGATGAGTACTCAATTGTTGAAAAGTATTAGTTAGCCTGCTGACAAGTATTATTTTGTACACTGAAAAGTATTAGTTGTTGTTTTATGTTTTCTTTTCTTATTTTATTTATTTCCATCAATTGTAAGTCGTCGTTGGTGCTCATATAAAACAACACTTAGAATTAATAATTTTTAGTGAAAATAAGTAATACTCCCACCGTCCTAATTTAGATTGGTCACTTTCCGTAAATAGACGCCCTAATTTAGATTGACCATTTTCTATAAGGGAAATAAATCAACTTTATTTACAAAACAATACCCCTTATAAACAACACTTATTTACACCACATGTCATTCCGCTCTACACACACTAAATCAATTTTATATCATTTAATACTAATAAATAAAAAAATTGTAAAAGTTGAATTGACATCTATACCCCCACCAAACCCACTTTAGACTATTTAATACTAATAAATAACATTTAAAAAAAAAACTTATGTCTACAGTCAATGATAAAACAAAATTAGGCCCGGACGTAATATTATATAATAAAATAGGCAGAGACGGATCTATGTGTCTAACCTTGGGGGCAAGTGCCATAATTTTTTATTTTATTTTAAGTTAATGTATAATTAGTAGAATTAGTTGTATTATGTAAATTATAATAACGGCGAAACTCAATCACATATTCCAAAACGGTAAAACTCAATCACATATTCCAAACGGCGAAACTCAATCACATACATGTAGTACTCCAAGCAGCGTAACTCAATCACATATTCCCACCTTATTTTTATATTATAAAAACTATAATTAATTAATATTATTTAAAATTATATTAATTATAATTTTAATAAATTTTTTATAATGTTATAAAAAGTCAATCATTTAAATATTTCTGTCTGTAAAAAAGTATAGGTTTTAATTGTAATAAATTTGAATTGTTTCTTGTTACTTGGAAAGATTATTTTAATATATTTTATATTTATATTTTTTTGTACCCCATCATTAAATTTTTTTGAATCCGTCCCTAAAAATAGATACACAGTTAACAATTTAATTTCACCACAAACAATGTTCACATGATTTTTCACCATAAACAATATTTTACATACATTTATTATTATCAAACCGTATCCTCCTAAATAATTTAATATTTTGGCAACGTGAATTTTGATTTATTTAATTCAAAATTTGCATCACTGCAAGCAATGGAAACGATCCCAAAAGGCACAAATTTAATGTTATAATCACCGCATTTGGCTTGTTGTTAATTAAGTGTCCCCGTGAGAATTTGTCTCTCGTATAAGGCCAATTCTTTTATCAATTATTACAGTCAATGGTTTAGAATTAGTTTTCTCCCAAGATACCTTTTCTCAATTAGAAGACACTTTATATTTCGATTTTAAAATTGATCATTAATCCTAAAAATTCAATTTTTTTTCTTCATGTCTGCCGGTTGCTCGACGCTGACGCTAACCGGACAAAACAAACTGCTTTTACTCAGCTCAAAAGTACTAGATTACCCAATAGTGGCAATCGTGTCGGCCACAAGAAGGACAGATTCGAAATTTTAATGTTACATTACATGACCATTGACCAATATAAATTTAGTTGGTAAAGATAATATTAAGAAAAACTAATTAAGTTGGGCAAAGATCTAAATATTAGGAAAAGTAGGATGAGTCAGGTATATATATCACACATCACACACGTAATTACATGCAACTACAAATTATTGCTGCTTATGTTCCTCAATTCGATTCCTCTGTTGCACTTAGTAGGGTCCCGCGGGACACTGGGACCTCACGATTTTAGTTCCAATACTCACCATTTTGATCCGTAAATTTTTTTTATGTAGTTTTGGTCTTTCTGTTATCGAATCAGTTAAATTCAACTGTACTTTTCGCCTCAAATCTTGTTCTGTGGGATCAAAACTACAGGTGAATTTAACGAAAAACGTAACAGTTAGACCAAAATTGCATGAAAAAATAATTTTGGAACCAAAGTGGTGAGTGTTGATACCTATATCGTGAGGTCCCGTATTCTATAGGACCAAAAATAAATTTAACTCCCACTTAGTATTTTATTTTCTGAATTTCTAATACATGAATACAAAATTATAATGGTTCGTTAAATATTTTTTAATGTTTCACTTGTCATACATCCGCGCTATAAAATATAGAGCGAAACACAAAAAATATGACAGATGATTTCATAATCACATGCTTTTTCCTTTCATATAATTTTAGTCCGAGAAAAAACAGAAGAAACCGTTCATCCGCAGTTTCAGGGCCGCAATTACTAGTGGGCTGGCCGATATAATCGAGAAGCATAGCAACTGTGGCCACCCTTTAAGAGCAATTGTGTACGGCTCTGTTTGTCCCTGGATCCTGAACCTTGCTCATGACAAAGGACTGAAAGGGGCCGCCCTGTTTACTCAACCTTGCACTGTTAATGTGGTTTACTATCATATGCACAAGGGCAGTTTGGGTATTTCACTTGATGATGACGATGATGATGATGATGATGATGATGGTGAGGCCAAGGTTTCTCTGCCTGGGTTGCCTGTTATGGGAGTTAGAGATTTGCCTTCTCTTGTTTATGATAGGGGCTGTTATTCAGCTATTTTGAAGGCTATGTTGGAACAGTTTTCGACTTTTGAGAAGGCCGACTGGCGATTGTTCAACACTTTCTACAAACTTGAGGATCAGGTAGGTTCATTACTTACAGTGCCTTCTTGGACAACTAATTGTTTAGACAGGATGGATTAGATTTGATGTGTTTTATTAAGAATAATTGTTAAATGATCACCTTGTTTAAAAGATTTAATTGTTTGATAAAGAGTATATTTTACACTTTAATCTTAATATCTTGGACATCGAGTTAATATCAAGAATCGTCATGTAATTTAAGGCGTGTTCAATTTTAATCTTGTATGTCATTATTTTTTTCAATTTGGTCCCTTTGGTGTCAATTTTGGTCCTTGTGGACTATGCTTGAAGGAAGTAGAAACATACAAGACTAAAATAATGATCTTGTATGTTTGACATTTTCAATTTTGGTCCCTTTTTATGTTCAATTTTAGTCTTATAAGTTTTTTCTTTTTTGAATTTTAGTTCAAAAGAAATTTTGATACCAAAATGAACAAAATTGAAAAAAAAAAAAAAAAATACAGGATATTCTTGATTTTAACTCTATTTTTGACACACCAAACCCTTTCCATATCTTATAACAGGTACTAAAATGGATGGCGAGCAAATACTCGATACAAACAATCGGGCCAAGCGTTCCATCGATGTACACAGACAAAAGAATACCCGACAACTACGACTACGGCCTTAGTTTCTTCAAACCCGAAACAGAACACTGCATGGAATGGCTTAGCAAATCTACACGAAAAAAAAATGGAGGAAGTCGTGTGGGGCCTACTTGAAAGCAAATGCAACTTCCTATGGGTGGTTAGGGACACAGAACAGAGCAAGCTTCCTCAAGATTTCACCTCAGGCTAACTATGACAAAAGGCCTTATTGTGAATTGGTGTGGGCAACTAGAAGTGCTGGCCCACCGAGCCGTGGGGTGTTTCTTCACGCACTGTGGGTGGAACTCGACTCTTGAAGCTGAGCTTGGGAGTGCCGATGGTGGTTATGCCCCAGTGGACGGATCAAACTACCAACAGCAAACTAATAGCAGATATGTGGCGAATTGGAGTCCGCATGAAGGTTGGTGGAGATGGTGTCGTCGGGAGAGAGAATGTGACGGCCTGCGTAAACGACGTTATGCACGTGGAGACGGGACACGCGATAAGGGAAAACGCATCCAAGTGGAAGGATTTGGCTGTAGAAGCAGTTGGAGAAGGAGGAAGCTCGGATTTAAACATTACGGAGTTTGCAACACAACTTCTTGCCTTATAATTTTAAGGCGGTTGAAAAAATCTACACAACTTATTCATGGTTATTAATTAAGGTAGCATGCTAATGTTATTGAGAGAATTCCGTCTCATCTAAAAGCTCGAGCTTGTAGAGAGGGTCGGGAATAATCTATTTATTTAATCTCCACAAACATTATTAGCCATTTCCTAAATGTGAGCAGTCAAACAGAGGAGAGACTATGACTTCGGCTCTCGCAACAAGAACGAATTAATCTCGGATTTTTGGCTTGCGAAAATGCACGTGCCTAATTGCATTATAATCTTGACAGCCCATGAGATGTTCTAAAAGAATGCTGGAGGTGTCTCATACATTTGTTTGCTTTTATATTTCTTTAATGTAAAGAAGATTTTAACTTGACTAAGCAGTAAAATCGTGAAAATAATGTTAAACTCTATATATTCGACTGATTTATTCATAATTGTTGTTGAGGTTCAAAATATTCACTCGCAGTAAACTTCTGCAAATTGCATCTTAGAAACATAACTAATCTCATCATAATCAAAACACAATAAAATTAGACTAAATTTGCGCTTGGCATCTTAGAAACATAACTAATCTCTTGATAAACAGAATACATTTCTTCATAAACAGAATACATTAAAATTAGACTAGATTACAGAATACATTAAAATTAGACTATCTCTTCATAAACAGAATACATTTCTTCATAAACAGAATACATTAAAATTAGACTAGATTACAAAATACATTTGGTAAGTACTGTTAAAATTAGACTAGATTTGGTGGGGTGCGTCAAGCGCATGCAATAGTGCAACACATGGGCGACACGTGAAGGCCCAAGTAGCAAGCTACTTTGGTGGGACTTCCCCCTTAAAAAATAAATTTAATATCAAGTGGGCCAATGGCCCACATATCAGATATTAAACTGATAAGAACAGATACTACACTTGATCTTAGCCAAAAGGCCGAGAAAGGTATGAGTCTTCAATTCCACATGCCTTCTTCTTTGTACCCCACTTTCTTTGCTGAATTTCTTGTAATAGTCGATGTGGGATAATAGCCGTAAGGGCAATTCCTCTACGTTTGTTAGATTAATTAAAGCTTCCAAACTTGAAACAAATAACCACCAAACTTAAAAACCATTACTAACCAAATGGAAAAGAGCAAACTCTATTGAAATCAAATTACAAAAACGAATCATGACTTCTAAAAATCCAAAGACATGTAAACATTAAATGATACTACAAGATACCATATTCACCATTATCAAGCACAAAAAATTGTGTGTTTTTGAGATCAATCGAGATGAAAAGGATTTGGTAGAATAGCAGGCATGTTAGTGTTTCGCGTTGGTTCCCTAGATGTAGTCACTCTTGACAATTTGAGTAAACAATTTCATATCTTATTTTCATTTCTTCCCTACTTCTCCATAATATTTGTTTGCTTTTATATATCTTTAATATGTTGTAAAAATAGACTAATTCAAGATCATGACACCTTAGATTTGGAAAATTACTATGCTCTGTGTGTTGTTCAGGAATTAAATATAATATGTTCTCTTGCATCTTAGGCGGGCTGAGCGTGGAAAATACTATAAGATTTCATGAGGCTGATCTTAAGCCGCTATCCAAGAACAAATATATTCATTTGATATAATACTTTTAGTGTAGAAAGTCTCAAATTTTGGATCTTCCGTTGTGCGAATTTCCCGAGAAATGTAAAGAAATGTAACCAATTACGGGTACAAATAACAACCCCAAAGATTTGGGACCAAAAGCGGGTAACTCTTACTGAACCATTCAACAAAGAAGATTTTAACATGACTAAGCAGTAAAATCGTGAAAATAATGTTGAACTCTATATATTCGACTAATTTATTCATGAATGAGGTTTAAGGGCAGTTGAGTAAGTCAAATTAAAGATGCAAATTAACAAGCGAAAGTTGTACAAGATTTTCTCCACATACAAAATTCCATCATCATATGCTATCTTCCCATCATATATAATTCCATATATTGAATATGTGACCCATTTTCTTCCCCATAAAATACTTCACCAAGAATGGAAATGACAACCAACAATGCAATGGGCAGAAAAAGTTTAATTCTGTTTTGAATTTTAGTTTTTCGATGAGTAAGAATAGTGGAACCAGTGGTATGAGAAGAAGGGTGATGGAAGTATGGAGATGTACCTGAAGGATGTCTATCACTACTTATGCATCTCACATCACTGCTTACCAAACATTATTAGCAATTTTCTAAATGTGAGCAACCAAAAATAGGAGCACTGATTTCAGCTCATGCCCCAAGAACCATTTTTACTGCTAAAAAGCTGTTCAGAACAGTTTTTAAACCAAAACATTCACTATAATGTATAAGAAGTACACAACTAAAATTAGACTAAGGTTTGGTGGGGTGCGCCAGGCCCGCGCAGTAGTGCAACACATGGGCGACGCTTTAAGGCCCAGACAGCAAGCTACCATGGTGGGCCTTCTCCCTCAAAAATAAATTTAATATCATGTGGGCCAATGACCCACATATCAGATATTATACTGATAAGAACAGATACCCACATATCAGATATTATACTGATAAGAACAAATAAATTTAAAAAACCACTACTAACCAAAGAGCAAACTTGATTGAAAACAAATTACAAAAGCGAATCATGACTATAAATCACCTTAATGAGATGATGTCGAATAGCTCCGGAGTAATGTACTATATTTCCCCTTAGGTACTAAGATTTTGGATTGAAATTGTGGTCAAACAACTCTTAGACCATAGCTCTATGTCCGTCTACACAATATCCCATTAATTAATGTACCTTCATGTTTTGCATTCCACCTATTTTCATCACAAGAAAACTTCGACACCCTGCATATAACAAGCTGGGTTCAATTCAATATTAAATTCTACAAAAACCAAACTTTACCTACCTGATAAAGAATGGTATGAAAACAAGTTCATTTTCTCTGATCAATTATTTTATTTCATAGTTTTCATTTAATTAATTAAGATATATATGGATGAATTTAAATGCTTGATAAGCCATGTGATTTTGTATAATATATTCACACACGCTTGTATTCAAGATAAATGTATGACATTATTAGAGTCGGAACAATTAAAGGTGAATTGAATAATTAATTGATTACCATAAATATATTATAACAAGAAATGGGAAGTTCTTGAATATAAGTGTGGTTGATGGGCCTTGGCCCAATAAGCTTCATCGGCTTACCTCAAGCCATATTACCAGTTTCCATCCCACATGGATAATGTAACTAATTAACAGTAAATATTTATTAATGAAGTGTAGCTATGCATGCCACGACCTTACTTGAACAGGATCTGTTCTATAGGCTCATACCTCTGTATCCTTGATTTCTAAGGAGACAGGAAATCAAGTCTGGTGGATGAACCATGGCTGCTCAGCTAGAGCGTGATTAACAGTCCCATGGCTTGGGTTCTCGAGTCACTGGTGCCGTAGAGGATCGTTCCTGATCAGCCCTTGGCTGGTTTGGATGGTTGAGCAGTTGTCTGACAGACTTATCAATTATTTTTTGTATCTTATATGGTTTTAATCGGAGGTTCCAATATGAATGTTTAGGAGAAGGAGGGTGGCGATGAACTCGACAATGAGGGTGTGGTAGAAGGACCACTGCTTCAGTTCGGCGATGCCCAGGAACGGCGTCGGGTGGGTCTGAAAATAACACCATTGACTTATTTGGAATTTTCAAGAAAGGATAAGAAAAGAAAGTTGTCAACTTGCTAAGGTTGCAAATTATTTAGAAGGCCACATAGTTGTGGAGTCTTCTAGAATTTTCATAAGGCAAATATGGAAAGGAAAATGGTAGTAACTAGATTACTCTAGTAAATGCCGGCTAGTACTTCCAACTTAGGATTAGTCTAAGTCAAATTTTGTAGGCAAATGAGTATTATAGATTTAGCTAGATTATTCTAGCATATTTAGGAGTAGTATCTCGGTGGATATTTGTACCTATAAATACTAGATGCTCCCTAAGTATGAACATGCAAGTGAACAATATAGAAAGGATTAAGGTGTGAGGTGTGTGTCTCCAAAAGAGTGAGTTAGAGTATTCCTCATATAAAAATAAAGTCGGGTGTTTGAGTCTTGGCGATTGTAGTGTCAATTGTAATTACTCTTTTTCACTAATAAAAAGTAATTACATCACACTCTGAGTGTTGCTCGGTATCCAACAAGTGGTATTAGAGCAAGGCGATTTCTGGTGTCGTTTGAGACTCGTTGGTCGAGCTTCTTGCATAATTTGTGCAGTTTAGTACTGCGGTGTCGTGTGTGGTTTCGTACTGCGGAGCTTGTCTTCAAAAATCAAGCTTGCTTAACGTCATCAAGTTTGGTTGAGCCACGATGATGGGTGACCTACAAGTGGTCGGTGGAATCAAGAAGCTTAACAACCAAAATTACAACACGTGGTCGTTGTACATGGAGTCATATCTCCAAGGCCAAGACCTATGGGAGATAGTGGATGGTAGTGATGTCATACCACCAGAAGGAGATGCTGCCGCTCTGAAGAAATGGAAGATTAGAGCTGGCAAGGCATTGTTCGCGATCAAGACCACCATTGACGAGGAAATGTTGGAGCACATACGGGAGGCGAAGACACCCAAGAACGCGTGGGAAACTTTTGCTACGCTATTCTCCAAGAATAATGATGTGAGGCTGGAACTTCTTGAGAACGAACTTCTCTCAATTACACAAGGAGCCATGACAATAAACCAATACTTCGACAAGGTAAAGTCTCTCTGTCGTGAAATCTCTACATTAGATTCTTCTGCTGGTATGTCAGACTCAAGAATTAGAAGAATTATCATTCATGGATTGAGGCCCAAATATAGAAGTTTTATTGCTGCTATACAAGGTTGGCCTACTCAACTCTCGCTTGTTGAGTTAGAAAATTTGCTAGCTGACCAAGAGGCGTTAGCTAAGCAAATTTCAGGATCCTCATCCAATAATGACGAAGAAGCACTCTTTAGTAGTAAAGCTAGAGGTCGGTTCAACAAGAATAATGACAGGAGAATCAAAAGAGATGATGACCCAGCTAATCGACAGGGGAGCTCTAAATCAGGGGGAGCTCAACAAAGAAACAATAGAGACGATGAATATCAACAGAATAGAAGATTCAATGGCACGTGCTACAATTGCGGGAAGAAGGGTCACATAGCTAAGAATTGTTGGTCAAAGAAGAAAAATATGGAGGGTAATGCAGCCATGTCAAGTACGGGACGTACGAGTGATGATGAATGGGACATCGAAGCATCTTTCGTTGTGGAAAAGGAAGAGAAAGCTTTAACAGCAACTATCCCAAAGTTGATCGACTACAATAATGATTGGATAGTCGATTCAGGCTGCTCAAACCATATGACCGGAGATAAAGAGAAATTGCAGAACTTGACAGAGTATAAAGGCAATCGAGTGGTGGTGACAACAAATAATTCAAAATTACCAATCGCCCACGTTGGTAAAACAAACTTCTTGCCGCGGTTTAGTTCGAAGGAAGTTTCACTCCAAGATGTTTATCATATACCAGGTATGAAGAAAAACTTACTATCTGTAGCACAACTTACGGCGTCGGGTCACCACGTGATATTCGGTCCCAGTGAAGTTAAAGTATATCAAGATGTTAAGATCTCCGGAACACCAGTAATGGAGGGCCAACGATTAAAGTCTGTCTACGTGATGTCAGCAGAATCAGCATACGTGGATAAGACACGAAAAAATAAAACAACAGACTTGTGGCATGCAAGGCTTGGACACGTTAGCTACCACAAGTTAAAGGTGATGATGGCGAAGGCAATGTTGAAAGGTCTTCCTCAACTAGAAGTAAGGAAAGAGACCATATGTGCTGGCTGTTAATACGGTAAAGCTCATTAACTTCCGTACGATGATTCGAAGTTCAAAGCCAAAGAACCATTAAAGTTGATACACTTTGATGTGTTCGGACCAGTGAAACAACCTTCAGTCAGCGGAATGCGCTACATGGTCACGTTTATTGACGACTTCTCTCGTTACGTATGGATTTACTTTATGAAAGAAAAATCTGAAACATTTTCTAAATTTAAAGAATTTAAAGAAGCGGTAGAAGCAGAAGTTGGAAAGAAGGTCCAATCTCTGCGAACAGATAATGGTGGCGAATACACATCAGTAGAATTCTCGCAGTATCTATGAGAATGTCGTATACGCCATCAGTATACATGTGCAAACACACCACAACAAAATGGTGTAGCCGAGAGAAAGAATCGACATCTTGCAGAGATATGTCGAAGTATGGTACATGCCAAGAATGTACCAGAAAGATTTTGGGCCGAGAGCGTGAGGACAGCATCACATGTGATTAATAGGCTTCCTCAGGCAAAGCTAAAATTCGTATCACCCTATGAGAAGCTATGGGGGTGCAAACCTGCAGTAATTCATTTCAGAGTTTTTGGTTGTGTTTGTTACGTGTTTGTACCAAGCCATCTTCGAAGCAAGTTCGATAAAAAGGCAATTCGGTGCATCTTTGTGGGATACGACAACCAAAGAAAAGGGTGGAAATGTTGCGACCCTACGACAGGAAAATGTTATACTTCAAGGAATGTTGTTTTCGATGAAGCTTCGTCATGGTGGTCACCTCAGAAAGAAGTGTTGTCGGTTTCTAAGGAAGTAGAAGATATCTTACAGAAAAAGATGGAGGAACAAACAATTAAAGTACATTCTACTCCAGAAGAAGACGTAGAAGAAGATGATGAACAACAACAAACTGAGGAAGACATCACGGAAGAAGGTGAAAATCACAGTCCCTGGCAAACAGGAGTTCATCACAGAGTAGTAGATGATCAACCAGAAGCAATGATCCCTAAAGGATGGAAATCAAGTAGAGCACGAAAAGCAAATTCTAAGTACGTTAATTTTGCAGTTGCTCAAGAAGAAAGTTCTAGAGAACAACTGAGCATGAGACCGGGAAATAAGTCGGTGTTGAGGGGCAGTATTGAAAATAACACCACCGACTTATTTGGAATTTTCTAGAAAGGATAAGAAAAGAAAGTTGCCAACTTGCTAAGGTTGCAAATTATTTAGAAGGCCACATAGTTGTGGAGTCTTCTAGAATTTTCACAAGGCAAATATGGAAGGGAAAATGGTAGTAACTAGATTACTCTAGTAAATGTCGGCTAGTACTTCCAACTTAGGATTAGTCTAAGTCAAATTTTGTAGGCAAATGAGTATTATAGATTTAGCTAGATTATTCTAGCATATTTAGGAGTAGTATGTCGGTGGATATTTGTACCTATAAATACTAGATGCTCCCTAAGTATGAACATGCAAGTGAACAATATAGAAAGGATTAAGGTGTGAGGTGTGTGTCTCCAAAAGAGTGAGTTAGAGTATTCCTCATATAAAAATAGAGTCGGGTGTTTGAGTCTTGGCGATTGTAGTGTCAATTGTAATTACTCTTTTTCTCTAATAAAAAGTAATTACATCACACTCTAAGTGTTGCTCGGTATCCAACAGGGTCCACGTAGTCCTTGCTTACTGGCCCCTAACATTTTGAGTATTTGTTTATTTTCTGGACATTTAGATTATAGGATATTTGTTTAATTTTTTTGGGAATTACCAGACACTACTACACATTTAAGATTGCACAGCTGCACTTGGACAACCCTTTTTTCAAACAGCTCTCCAAGTCCTAGCTTGGAGAGCGGTTTTATTAAAAAAAATAAAAAAAAAAAAGACAGCGGTTGGAAACCCCTGTCCAAGATATGCAAACTCACTTGGACAGCGGTTTTTTATCAGTTGTCCAAGCTTGGACAGCTGTTACCTGGAGAGCTGTTATAACCGCTCTCCAATGTCATTTTTAACAGCTCTCCAAGCCCAAATCTGTATTAGTGAGAATGTGGTGTTGCTTCATTCAGTTCATTGTGAAAAAGGGGGTGGCCATTTCTCTCTCAGCTTAGATATGTTCGGAATATTCAGGCAAACACTAATAAACGGTTCGATTTCGGTTTAACATTTTCGGAACCAGATCGACCGGCGGTTCGAACCAAATAAGCACCTCTAAGGGCAGTTGAGCAAGTCAAATTAATAAAGTTGCATAAGATTTTTTGATTCAAAATTCCATATCATAAGCTATATATCTTCCCATCATAATTCCATATCTTGAATCCGCGACCCATTTTCTTCCCCTTAAGAAAGGTTAAGTCTCGGCTAAACATCGGCCACACATGGCCTATACAAGTATATAATAAATGACTACTGGTTACTATTAATAAAGCAAAACAATATTCATGTAGTAAAAAAGCTTGCTTATAAACTCGGAATAAGAAGCATTGTAAGAATATAAATGAAATGTTGAAGAGAGTAAGGCGATGACGTATAATTTGAATCAGCCAAACAATTGATTAGAAGAGTAGTGGTCAGCTTATAAATGAAGTCTTCGATTGACGAAGGGGTTAGGTCTTTCCCCATTTGTAGAGCTTCGTTAGAGAGCACATAAAATCTAAGCAAGAAGGGTCTGGAGTGTAGTTGCCATTGCAGAGTTCTATGATGGCAATTTGAGGGGTAATTGGTGTTGTCCAACTTCCAATCTGAGGTTGATGATCCACTACAAGAAAAAAAGTTTTTAGCATCGGAATTTTTTTGATACTAAAGGTAAAATATTTGATACCAAAAAGTTTTAGTATCAAAATTTTTTTTGATACCCATCCGATACTTATACTCCTGATCCTAAAGACCTCGTATCAGAAAAAAAAATCTGATACTAAAGGATGGACTTTTTAGTATCAAAAAGACATTTAGTATCGAATAATAGTATCAATTTTTTTGATACAACATTATATTTATAGTATCTGAAATTTTTACCGATACTAAACATATGGTATCAATATATATTTTCTGATACTAAAGGACCGAGCTTTTTGTATCAGAAAAGTATTTAGTATCAAATAATGGCATCAATTTTTTTTGATACAAAATTTTATTTTTAGTATCTGAAATATATACAGATGCTAATCATATTGTATCAATACTGTTTTTTGATACTAAAAGGTCTATATCAACTTTAATTTCCAAACCCCCACAAATACCCCCATAAAAAAACTAAATTAAAATTCTATCAACAAACTCACCATTCATAAAGTGGGTATACAAATTACAGAGAAAAAAATTGTTAGCAGAAGTAGATCTTCGGGCATCAAACATTGTGCACAGTTCAATTGAAAAAAATGACAACATAGTACAGTGAGGGAATCACAACATAGTGCACAAATTGCTATAGGAGACGATCTCCAATAAATGATATTGATCACAGTCATTGTGGAAGCATAGCATAATGGCCCCTTAAGTAGTTCCCTGAAACCATGCAAATCATGTTACCATTAGGCATAAAAATTACAAATGTCACAGAAGGAAGGGAAACAAGCTGTGAACCTCGTGCATTTATTCCCCAACCATATGTTACAGATTGATGAGAAGAACAAGACAAATATTCTGCAGAATAACAATTTAGTTTCAATGTTTATAATCTTTCATCTATAGTTTTTTTCAAGAAATCTACAAGACCCACTTCCTCTTGGGTAAACCCTTTGCTGTCCTCTGGTCTGTAAAGGTAAGATATTTATATTTGATAAAACAAAATTGAGAAAGAGAAACACTTAAGTACCTCCCAGTTGGCCTGTGCAGGTAGAGAGCAGCAAGTTTCATGTCTGAAAGCAATCTCACCTGTTCAATAAACCAAAAAAAAAACCTTTTCAATGAGAAGGATGATCCATATTGTTATGCTTCCAGCAGAGCAGTTTGTGCAAACTGTCTCCACCTAAATTTCCATTGCAGCCAGGAAATTGATGAACAATTCATATAAGAAGCAGTTTGGTCCTCTTTTACAAGCAGAGAGAGGAGAGAAGCCGAAAATATGGGTGAGATTAAAGAAATTAAATAAAGCTTTCGTTGTTCCCCAACCTCGTCTTTTGTTTATTTTTTCATCACTTGCACTAAACTGATCATTTGGCATGCTTACTGAAAAATTAAAATAGAAGAATAAAAACATTTGTTATCATTGAGCACAATCATGCAAAAGAAATTTTTACTTTTCTTCAAGATAAAAAAAAAATCAAAAAGGAAGCTCAATTCAAAGTAACACATACCTATGGTTTTCTCAAATCTTCAAAGGTCATCGACATACATTCAAATTCATGTTAATTGTACTGTATCTACTACCAATGATGATTTTCCAAAAGATCAAGGACATTTTTGTCTCCAGAACAAAAGATATCATAATATATCGTTCTAAAAACTCTTTCTCCACAATAAAAAACTTAACCTATAGACGTTTATTCGTCATTTCCTTGCTTGAAAGTCCAAAAACCCAATCGCATTTTTAACCATTAAATCACTTCAAATAGATAAACAGTCCAACAGATTTCTCTAGATATATATAGTTCGACTGTGTTGTATTCCTCTTTTTCATTTTCCATTATAACATAATTTTTTTTAGCACCAACAATCAAATCAATTTTCAATAGAAAAAAAAATTATTAATGTAATAAAATAAAACATATAAAATAAATTAGGAAAGTCCATTTATTTTCAAAGAAATCTGCCACCATTACTCATGAGTTGTTGAAGAATGTATTATGTCTTCAGCTTCAATATCATCCACTACATTAGCAGATTGTGGAGACTCGTCAGCTTCAACTCCAACTTTTCCCACAAAAAGTCCCCACTACTCCAATTATTTCCACCAAAGTCCCCACCCTCACTTCTCCAACTACTTCTTCCACCAAAGTCCCACCCACCACTTCTCCATCCACAACTGTTGGTTGGATAATAAGGAAAAGCACAACATGATTCTACAAGCAATTGTGAATGCTGACATGGGTTTAGTTGCTGGGTAGATGAATCTTTGGTCCTCCAAAGCTCGAGCTTCTTCATGTTGGCTGCAGTCGGGCTAGATGGCGACCCCTACTCCATCTACCTTGCTGATTACCTTCTCCACCACCCACACTTCTATCACTTCCAACATTGAAGTTGCCACGCCCTCATTGGGAGAAGCATGAAGTGAAAGCAAGATTATAACAAATGCCAAAGAGAAGATAAATCAAACATAATTTACATATTTTTTAGAATATCCAGCAAGTAGGACAAACCCATCTTAATAATTTTCCAGCTCCAATAATAGATAGAGATCTTTTACTGTGTCAAGATCAAGAACTTTAATTTCTAGATGAGGTTGCCTAGCTAGTGTTTATTCATTGAGAAACTAATCTCTCGTTAGAAAAAAAGATAACATAGAGGAGCAGCAATCCTTTAAACTGCCAATTTTTGTTCTAAAGAAAGATTAAGGTGGCTATTCAATGCATATAACCTTGATCATGTATGCAAATCAAACAAGAATCTCATGAAGGGCTCATACCTCAATAGCGCTTTGCATGGAGCTGGTTTCTTGAAATTCAGCAAAGCCAAAACAAAACCCTTGTTGCTGGAAGAATGGAAATATGGAAGACAGTCTGAGTCCCTCTTGAGACCAAGGCCTCAACAACCTCCTCCGATGGAGGAAGAACCACAACATGTGTTTCTTCCCAATAGAAAGCTGTTAATCACAAGTTATCAAGTTAATCTTCACAGGCCATATACATATAAAAATGTAGAACCATGCATAAAGTCGAACATTCACATGATGATTGTTCATAATTATACTTTCTTGTGTTTGTAATGAAAAATAGAAACAAATGTTATAAATGAATATGAGCTAATTCTAGTCTTTATTATCTTACAAACTCCAAAAATTGAAACAATTACCTTTAGTTTTAGCTCGTGGGCCTTTCTTTAATCCGTGCGAGCAGGAAAACCCCTTCCATCCAACACTTAAACCATGATGTCTTAAAAGATATAATGCCTTACACTCTTTCCCATCATCATCCACAAACATTGGAAATGAAATATGTGCAAGCATTGCATTATTCCACATCTAAATTAAATACAAGACATTAGTTCAAAAAAAAATTATATAAGTAGAAATAAACTATCTCAAAACTTCTCAATAATTATTCAATCATCGTACAATAACATTTCAATGTTTGATGTCTCATAAAATAAAATGAGGAAAGATATGAGATTAATTATATATATAATGTGCTGAAAGTTATATTATTATACAAAAAAAATAGAAATTATAAGATGTATCTTCTAAACATCATAAAGACATCATAATGTGGGAGATCTATTAATATATAATTTGAATTTTCACATTTGATAGAGAAACAATCAAACTTCTTCATAGGAAGAATCTAAAATTCAGATCTAAAAAATTACATAATATAATAAGAACAACATATCATTTTTTTGTAAAATTTGAAAGCATATAATTACAGTTTCGAAATTTGAAAAAAGATACCTATGAATTGAGATACAAGATAAGACATCAAGAGATATTGTGCAATAGCAACGCAAAACTGTTGTTGGATTTTCAACAAAATTGGCTATGACGAAGAGGTGGAAGAGTAAATATGTACCCTAGTTGAAATTGAAAACAAATATACAATGGGAGCTTGGTATTAGGCGACTAGGGTTTTCTTGAAAAAAGGCAGCTAGCTAGGGATAGATTGGGACTATGAAGAACAGAAAGAAAGAAAATTATATGTTTCTAACTGAGATTGGAGACATGTATATATAAGGGGAGCCTGAGGTTGGGCGGCTGGGGGGCAATTAGGGTTTGCTAGGGTTTGGACGGGAAGAGTTTTGTCAGGCATTGGGCCTGGAACCTTATATAATGGACTTAATTTTATTTCGACCTCAATGGGCTTAGAATAAAATATAAAATTAATTTTAAAATCTATCTATATAAGGAAGATTTTCATATATGACTCAATTCATTTTATATAACATAATCAAAGACATTTTTGGAAATTATATTTTTCTAGAGCATTTATTATTCTAAATTTGAAGACAATTGAAAATGAAAATCAAATATATTACTCCTTTCGTCTCAAAAAGATAGTCTATCATTCCTTTCTTGGTTATCTCAAATCATAGTCCACTTACCTTTTAGAATACAATCTTTGTCTAAAATGTTCGCATTTAATGTATATTGAAATATTAACTTTTTCATTTTATCATTTAATGAATAAGGGTATTCAAGAAAAATATTGGTAAAATTCAGAATTAAAAGCACAATAAATAATGTTTTATTGGCTGTGTGAAAATTTGAAAATGGACTATCTTTTGTGAGCAAGACAACAACAGAAATACAATAATGACAAAAGACAATTCATGAATCTTGTAAAACATCAAGTTAATAGTACAACGACAAACTTATCACACCAAAAGACGTTTTCCATGTTGTACGTAGATACATGGACGGATCTACTTGGGGGCTGCACCGGGCCCCAGCCCAGTGCAAGCCCCCACTAGCCTTTTATATATCTACATGTAGTATGTGAATTAAATTTTAAAATATAAACTTAAGCTCAACCCAATATTATTTGTTGCTTTATATTTAATTTGTAATTCTCAATCTAAAGTTAAAGCTCATCCCCATATTCCCTATTTAGTTATTAAATTAAGATACAACTTGATATAATTTTATTTTCTTGATCTCTCGTGTCCCTCCTTTTTTCTTACTCTAATTAAAATTTGATTAGAGTATTAAAACTCAAGAATTTCATCCACAATAAAGATTCTACTTTATTGTAATTTTGGATGTGCTTTCTTGAGGCTCTCACGTCCAAAAAATTAGAATATAATCATCTGAACATAGTTCTATTTTTCTCATTTAGAATTTTTATTTATTTAATTTTTTAATATTAAATATCAACATTGATCTCTCAATTTTTATCCTTTTCTTTTGACGAATATGTATGAGTAATTTATATTTTATTTATTATATATTGTGATAATGATAATTTTTTGGCCATTTTAATATTAAAAAAGGAGAAATTATAAATGTAATATATTAATATGAGTTACATGGGATATTTTGTTAAACTGATAAATGTTACTTGAAATGATTAAAAATATATAGAGCATAATTTTATGATTTTATTTTACCTAAATATTATTTATTAATATAGAAGCAACAGATTTTATAAATGAATGCAAATCTTTTGAAATGCATTTTGTTAAAAATATAGATAAATTCGGACTTAATTACTGATAAGTTTTATATAAGTTTTGAAATCCTATATGACACAACCCAAATTAATATATTAAAAAAAACAAAGTCTCATGTTCAACTGGTGCACGGATTTAAGATTTGTGCACTCACATCAACCCTACCCATATCATAGAATATGTTTAATATATTCAATGGGTCAAATATTTTTTAAATGGGTCAAGTATATTGAATGAGTGTACGGTGCACTTGGTTGCACAACAGACTTACTCATTAAAAAAATGTTATATGTAAATATAAGATTTTAATGTGACGAAACTTCAAAAAATTTCAGTCACCCCACCGTTAAATCCTAGATCCGTCCCTGCATAGATAATAAAATTTTTGGGAGATTATGTATTACCTGGATGAACAGACGTCATCAAGGATCATTCACAAGAAACTACCGAAGTTGATTAACATGACCACAAAGTTGTGATTCTTGATTCATCAATTAAACGAATGAGTCTTTTTAACGGTTTTTTTCTTTGTAAGATTCAGCTCCAAAGAGAACTCTTTTTATTTCTTTGTCAATTATTTTACGTATAAGTTTCACCCTGCTTGACAAAAATTTAGATTATCAATAAATTTTGGAAAGATATATAATTAGAAAGTCACGTGGATAAATACGTACTAGTGAAGAGTGAGGGCGAGAATGAATTTCACGGAATAATATTTTTTAAGGACAGTAACTTAGGGGAGGTTGTGTTTTAAGGACAATAATTTTAAAGGGTTGGAAATGTAGGACATTATATTTTAAAACTTGTAAATATAGGACAATATGTTTTAAAATTTGTAAATATAGGACAATATGTTTTAAAAATATGTAAATGTAGGACAATTGGGCCCTAATCTCTCAGCCCAATTTTGGCTTATTCGGGCTCAATTGTCCTACATTTACAGATTTTAAAACATATTGTCCTATTTTTACATATTTTAAAACATATTGTCCTATATTTCCAAATCAGTAAAATTATTGTCCTTAAAACACAACCCTCCTAAAGTTATTGTTCTAGAAAAACATTTTTCCCTAAGTTTCACCCTGCAGCATGACAACATTTTAAGTTATCAATAAAATTTGAAAAGAGATATAATTGGAAGGCCACACGGATAAATACGTACTAATGAGGATGAGGGTGAGAATATATGCAAGCATGCAACTCCGCTTATTATAAATTATTACTTTCCAGCTTTGATGCATATATAGTTTCTCTATGAGCTAGGGATAATATTCTTATATTTGAATATCTTAATCTTTTACTTTTGTGAACGAGGGATCCCCCAATGAAGAAGCAGAACCGGTACAGGCAGTGGCGGATCCAACATACAAATTTTGAGGGGGAACGAATGTAAAAAAATACGTGTATTAAGTCTAATTAATTGATATTAACACTTATATAGTGATAAAATTTTACACATACATATATATGTAGCTAAACAATGAGAATGATTACACATATTGATATAATTATACACATGTATTTATGTATATACATTGAAAAAAAAAAGTTTGGGGGGCTGCCACCCCTAGCCACCCCTTAAATCCGTTGTTTGGTACAGGTCCATCCACTAGCTTCCTGATAAGTCAAGTTTAGTATGTTATTAATGTGCTTATTGTGATAATTTTGTAGTTATTAATTCACTATCCTTTTGCATTTACTCGATTTATTTGTGTGCTTTGATTTGGTATTTTTAGGTGAATTTTAGGTATTTTTGGATCTTTTTGATAAAGCCTGAGACGAGTCAAATGTGAAGATACAATTAGATGCAAATTAGTAAAGTCGAATGGGAAAAAATATTTGTATTAAATAAAAGAGGAAAAGATTGTATTATAATATATATATATATATATATAAAAAACGTGGCAGTCCAGCCACAACATCCGTCGGAAAGCCCCATATTGAAATGACAAAACGAGGGATTAAATCCAAAATTGGTCTCATAACTTATCACCTTTTTTTAAATGGTCCCAATAAAGTTTGACTAACAAAATTAGTCCCAATTTTTTTCGAATGGTACAATTTTAGCCCCAAAATTCACCGGCAGTTTGGAACGACACGTAACAACGTCATTTCATGTCACATGCAACTCACGTGCGCCTTCATTTCCGGCGGGATTTGTTGACTAGATTAATATTAACAATTTACATTTTTTTTTAAGACAAATTTCTTTTTTAAATTCCACTTATTATTCCTAAATAGTAAATTAAATCAATATATTAATGTTGTCAATGAATCGTCTTCACCAAAAATCCAAAAAATCGTCTTCCAGAAAAAATTCCCAGAAAACACAAAAATCGTCTTCCCCAGAAATCGTCTTCTCCAAATTAACACCCTAAAAAATTGTGTTGCCCATTCACCGGTCTCAGTCATCTTCTTCCCCAAATCTCTTCGAAGTGTGAAAACCCTAATTTGTTGCTAGCACCGACGCGCTGCTGTACGGCGTGGATACTATATCTTTGTTTGCACCTTTCCTATGCACAAACACCATATCTTCGTATGCGCCGCTGCGGCATGGAAACTAGGGTTACGGTGTTGCTAGCAGTGTCGCGCCGCTACTGTACGGATTCTTCAAGTGGTTCTTGAATCGCCGTTGCTGTAAAACTAGAGTTTCTGAATTGAGGAGTTTGAAATGTTGTGATTTTGAGTTTCTGAAGTTGGATTTTTGAGGGGTTCCAATATTGAAAACGTTTATTGATCTGCAACGTTTTTTATTTTTTATGTTTTGTTTTTAATTTTTTGTTTTTTGTTTTTTTTAATGTGTCCGGGTGGTTTTTTTTAATTGGCTATTAAATACATGTCAGTCGGGCACGTCGCGCCCAATCATCAGCTCGTCGGAAACCTGAGTACCACGTGACATAAAACGACGTCGTTTCGTGTAGTTCCAAACCGCCGGCGAATTTTGGGGCTAAAATTGTACAATTCGAAAAAAATTGGGACTAATTTTGTTAGTCAAATTTTCTTTGGACCATTTCAAAAAAAGTGATAAGTTATGGGACTAAAAATGGATATTGTCAAAGTTATTGGAACTAAATCGACGATGGAAAAATTTATGTGACTAAATCTATTTGAGACCAAAGTTATGGGACCATTTGTGATTCAAACTCATACAAGTTCTTTGCACTTACAGATTCAAACAACCACTAGGAGATCAAGGAGCCTTAAACTTTACACTTATCAGTTTTCTCTGGGAAGCAAAAAAAACTTCTTATGTGAGAGAAACAAGGACAAAAAATAGAAATCTAGATAAGATTAGCAAGATTCATGAAATTATTGCTTAGTTTATTTCATAAAAGTACTTGTCATATATAAGGCATAATTCCATGGCTTCAATTGACAAGAAAAGGAAATCATGCAAATGATCCATGGTGCGCAATGCATTTAATTGTGGTTTCTCAATCATCGAAACCTCAATCAATAATATTTTTACCCGCCATAATACCATGCACCACACACGCACGCGCATGCATTAAATCAAATCCTACATAAGATGATGATTTGTTGCTTAAATTGCATGTTTCAGTGTAAATAAGGTGTACATTTTAGTATAACAAGTTGCATGTTTTAAAAATGAACTTGAATTGCACGATGCACCTGATGCATACAAAACTTCACTGTACATATATATAAGAGATGCGCCTGTGTGACACCATTTCATGGATATTTTTTTTTCGTGAGGAGTCTATTTTTACCAGGTCAAAACCAAATCAATCCATCTTTTTCTTATGAATATTGGCTAAATGGAGCTCCATCTCACAAATACATTGAGACGATCTCACACAAGCCTTTGTCTATATAATTTTTTTCTAAAAACAACATTAAAATAAATATAAAATTCAAATCTAACAAAATACAAGTCATGTTATTTTAAAATTTTAGTGTGTATGTGTGTGTATATATACATACATATAGAAGGGATGGTCTTATGTAACACCTTTTCATGGATCTTTTTTCGTGAGAGGAGTCTATTTTTTACCCATTTAAGGGCCAAGCCAAGCCAAATCAGTCCATTCTTTTCTTAAGAATATTGGCTAAATGGAGTTCCATCTCACAAACACATTATGTGAGACGGTATCGCACAAACTATAAGACTATCTTTATCAACAAACTTTCACAACCCAATCTCTTAATAAATAATTCATTTCTCTCTCATCCACCTATACAATCTACAATTCAACTTATCCTCATCCTTTTTCATACTTTATCAACAACCCAACATTTAAATTATTTCATCTTATTAAAATTCGATGTCATATTCATTTCAATGTTATATATTATTTACATAATACATGTCGTTTTGACATTTTAGCTCTCATTTTGAATGGCTTCACCCCTCATTATCTCATATATATCCCTAATAATTATTTTTTATAATTATTAAAATTTTATTTTCTCATACAAATGTTTTGTGAATAATTTGATTGAGTGTATGTGTGAACCCCAAAAATAATAATATTTGGTGTAAATATTGAATATTGTGTGGGTGAAGTTAGTAAGGGGTTCCTTTGCCAAATTTTGTGGAACGTCCCTGCAAAAAGTGGGCAAACTTATCAAGAACGAAGAGAGTATGATTTTGTTTCCTTCAACAAATCTGAAAAAACAAACCCCCAGTGAATTCTTGCATATTGTCATCTTTAATGTATTCGAATACTAATCAATTTTTTTCTCATCGTATTGTCTTAGAAATCTCTATGAATTATCTTCCAACAAATGCCTTTAAAAAGATGAGACGATTTTTTTTTAATATAAACAAAGAAAGTCATTAGATAGACGCGATAAAATGATTGGCAAAAGATAAGAATTAAAATATGGATTAATCACCCTTAGGTCCAAAAATGCCTTTGATCTCACCCTTAGGTCCACACTACTTTTTTAATTAGTAGTAGGTCCAAAATGGGTTGTGTTTTACCTATTTTACCCTTAATTTAATTCCATTCACCATACACTATACATTTAAGAGTGACCCATTTTTCAGTCCAAGGCCCAAGACCCATGTAAATAATATATAACATTGAAATGAATATAACATCGAATTTTAATGAGATGAAGTAATTTAAAATAAGAAATAAATAAAAAAATATACATAAATAATATAAAATATAAAAATTATATCTATAATTAAATTAAATAAATATTTAAAATATTTATTTTAAAATTAATAATTAAAAAATATTTTGAGCCCCGCGTAATACGTTGGGTTACGTGGTAGATATAATTCGAAATGTAAAAGTGGCCCTAAAAGTAAAACTCCATCTGTGGAACACTACATTCTTTCTTGTTATTCCTTTTATCAAAATTTTCTTTTTGGTTGGGGAAAAAATAAAGTGGGTCCTATAATAATTGTATATATGCCACGCAATCTGCAAAACTGGGGAAGAGCCAAAAACACGGCTACGTCGATGCTGAGCACCCAACCTGCTGCCACGTGCCCACTGCCCCTCTCCCCTCTTTTTTTTTTCAATTTTTTTTGTTTGTTTTTAATGTTTAAATTATATTTGCAATTCAAAATAAATTATTATTACATCGTTATAACACTTATACATTTACACTTAACAAAGTTTTGATTAAAAAATAAATATAATTTTTTTAAATACAGTCTTCTTTTAGATGTTAAGCCTTTTAAATACAGTCTTCTTTTATATAAGCCTTTGTTTATATAAAATAAAAAAGTACAACTTATATATCAAAATTTTATAAAATAATGAAGAACAACATATCAAAATTTCATAAATTTTGTTGTTTTATAAATAAAATTTAGAATGAATTACCTATAACTTGATAAAGGGGAAATTATAGATAGTTGTGTGGCTGATGTGCAAGAGGAGAAAGAAAAGGGTATATATATATGTAGGAAATTGGAGGGTATACATAATATTGTGAGAGGCTAGGGACATTTGTATAATGGGCCTGGAATGGGCTAAAGTTTTAATGAATTAGGATAATGGACCTAATATGGGCTAGAGTTTCATTGGAATCAAGTTGGAGTACTTATATAATAAAAATTAAATTTAATAATTAATACTTATCAAACATTAATTTTAATTGTAACCAAATTTAAATATTATCTAAAATTTTAAAGAAATAGTAAAAATATTGACATCTTCATCATTAACTATTTCCGCTTTCTAATTTTATTTATTTTGTGTATATATCTCATTATTTTTTATTTTTTATTTTTGAATTAATTGTCAAACATTTTTGTTACTTCAAAATTTAAAATACAGGGTTTCAATTTTGTTGTTTTTTCTTTGAAAATATAGAACTTGCACGTACGTATAAATGGGGAAAAATATTTTTCTAAGACAATAATTTTTGGGGGAAATGACTGATAGGTACAATTTTTTAAAAAACTTACTAGCAGGTACAAAATGGTTGCATATATGTAGGTACAATTGCACTTGCAAATGCAATTTTGACTGTATATGCAATCTCATTTGTACCTGCTAGTAAGTTTTCTCAAAATTTTGTATCTGCCAGTAAGGGATTAATTTTGGGGTCAAAATTGTACAATTCGAAAAAAATTGGGACCAATTTTGTTAGTCAAACTTTTTTGGGACCATTTCAAAAAAGGTGATAAGTTATGGGACCATTTTGAATTTAATCCCCTACTATCACATTTAATAATTGTTTAAGTAGGTTTTATTATTTGTTGGTTTCGACATCCATCAATTTTTTAGTGCCGTTCTTTATCGTCTTTGGCTAGATATCCCAAACTCTTCAATCTTAATATTTTGGACAATCCAAAGTAAGATTGTCAACAATGTCCACTTGGAAGCCTTCATAAAAAGGTTTTAAACGATGTCCATTAACCTTAAAAATCTTACTGAAATTTATGCTTCAAATTTCAACTACACCACGAGAAAACACATTAGTAACAACAAAAGGCCTAGTCATTTAGAATGCAATTTACCAGGAAATAATTTCAACTTCGAATGATAAAGAATAAATTTTGGACCAATTCCTTGATTCTACAGATATATATGAAGAATCCTTCCCCTGTCTCTGTTAATCCTTCTGTGAGAGAAAACTGAGTAGAAAGACATCGTGAGTGTTTTCATCTTCATTCTTCAATAAAAATACTTAAAAACCGACCACTTACGACCTTTTCTACGTTCAGGTGATCGGCGATGGCGATTATTGCGTTTCTCCACTGTGTGATTAACGTAATGAGTGTAATGAGTTTAATGGTTGATTATCCTAATTATTAGATCCTATCCATTAGTATTAGTTGCTTTTGTTGTTGTGTTTGAGTTGTGTGATTACTGGACTATGAGTTGCCTATTTGCTACTGTTAATGTTGAGTTTTACTGAGTTTCGTTCGTAATTTTTCTATTCAATTCATTTGTGAGTTAATTGTTGAGACGGGTCATTACAAGTGGTATCTAGAGCGAATCCTCTGGTTATTAATTATGGCAGAAGTTGTTCAAGGGGTGCAAACCCGCTTGAAGGATCTCTTTGAGGCGATTAAGAAACATGACTATGTGTTCGAAAATTAAATCCAAATGGACCAATTTTGTTAAATGGTCAAATAAAATTGGTCCCAATTTTTTTGGGACAATTTTGACCCCAAAATTAACCGGCGACGGAAAAAAAAAAAGCGTGCGGATAAAGTTATTGCGCACCATTTCGTTTGGATTTTTTGGGGTCAAAATTGTACAATTCAAAAAAAATTGGGACCAATTTTGTTAGTCAAACTTTTTTGGGACCATTTCAAAAAAGGTGATAAGTTATGGGACCATTTTGGATTTAATCCCCTGCCAGTAATTACCCCTAATTTTTGGGGGGTTGTGTTTTAAGGAAAATAATTCTATGGACTTGGAAATGTAGGACAATATGTTTTAAAATGTGTAAATATAGGATAATATGTTTTAAAATCTGTAAATATAGGACAATTGAGTCTGAATAAGCCCATATCGTGCTGAAACATCATGTGAAGTTCGGGTTCAATTGTCCTACATTTACATATATTTAAAACATATTGTTCTATATTTATAAATTTTAAAACATATTGTCCTATATTTACAAGTTTTAAAATATATTGTCCTACATTTCCAAGCCCGTAAAATTATTGTCCTTAAAGCACAACCTCCCCTAAATTACTGTCCTTAAAAAATATTATTCCTCGTATAAATGTTTTAGTTTCGAAAGTAATTCACTCACGAGGAGATGGAACTTTCATTTTTTTTTTTTTTTTTTTTTAAATTTTTTTGAGATTTAAGATTATGTTCAAAAGTCTTTGAAAAATTAGGGTGTGATAGTATAAGAATTTGCAAGATGGCGTTTAAGGGGAATCCAGCAGGTCTTCTAAAATGGGTTAAACTCGTATGCCGACATGGATTTTGAGAGTCGGGTTTGGACTTGTTTAACGTGACCATGAGGATTTTTGGCATGTGTTGCAGAATCAAGGACCTTTGAGGGTAAATGGTGTAATTCTAATCACAGCTCTTTGAGTGTGATTTACTAACCACAAAAAACTGAAAATTTTCAGGTTATTCCCGGATCATGGGACAATAAGCATTTTTTCATCATTCAAAGTAGATAGGTAATAAGGCTGAATTGTTTTGTTGAGATCTCTTTGATGTAATTGGGAGGAATACCCCTTCGTACCCCATTTTCAGTATAACTTTTATTGCTGAGCAAAAAAAAAAAAAAAAAAATCTTACTTGCCAAATTATACATATATCAAATGACATTTACTGATTACATAATACGATACCAAACATTACATATATGTTCACATTTAAGGGAATGTCCTTGACAAGTACAGTATTGGCACGACTAACCATTTTCTTTTATGGGAGCAATTAAACACAAGGGGCATATATTATATAGGTTCCAACAGTTCCACCACAATAATTTAGGCTAGTCTTTGTATGCAACCAGGTGAGCCATGCACTTCATATTATATTTTAAAAACTTACAACTCATATGGAAATGTGCATTATGTTCACAAGTTGCAAGTTTCTAAAATACACTATGCAGTGCACGGTGCGTCTGATGCACAGGAGACCCGCTCCAATATATAAAAGGAAAATGTACAGTAGTAATAACATTGGGTTTTCCGTATTGTGGCTATATGTGCGGCGTATTACAAATTACAAAATTCCAATCGACTAAATATATACACTCATGCAATTGATGTATACATATGTTTTTGTCAAACTCAGTGCAGTTGAGTTGGTTGGGTTTGTTTTTATCATTTGTAGATCTTCGTTGAAGAACCACACAAGTAAAGATATATCTGAGCAGGAACCACCATGTAAATTCTGCATTAAAGAGCAGCCTTTCACATTAATTAACCAAGGACGATTGGTTGTTGAATGTTAATTTCATGTGTCATCTCCACCACATTATCAGTAACTGGCTCTCATCTTTAGGTATAATTAAAATTTGGTTCGCAATACTCTTCTGTGTGTGTGTGCAGTACATTTGACTCTTAAGGACATGGAGCAACGGGTGAACTCTAGGGAATTGACCTCTTTTCCTTGGATTTCTCAGAAACTGGCTCATCTTTAGGTATAAAATATTGACTTGTGTTGTTTGTAATTTTTGTCTTTGTAGATAGTGATTGTCGGCATGAGTATGGACCGTCCAGCTCGGATCAGACTGTGTCAAGCCAGTGCTCGCAGTCTTCTTCATGAAAACCCATGTTCGCTTAACACCCAACTCACCTACTTGAGAGTCGGGTTAAAGCGACCAGGAGAGGAGGTCGGTAGCAGCTAGGAAACAATTTTGGTCGGCAATGATAGCAAGTCAATTTTTGATAGACTTGCTTGGGGTGACAAGGTGTGTAGGTCGGCCTGAAGGCTCAAGTCATCCAAACACTATGACAGATCCCCAGCCTGCGTTAAAATGACATGATAAGCAAGAGGTCAAGATCAGACTGGGTCAAGCCAATGAACGGCTCAGCCTCCTTCATGACATCCTCTGGTCGCTTAACACCCAACTCCTACTTGGGAGTCGCGTTAAAACAACCAGGGGAGTAGCTCGGAAACAACCATGCGGACACATTTGGTTGACAATGTTAGCTATCCGAATGTTGATACACTTGTTTGAGGTGACAAAGCGCGTAGGTCGGCTCGAAAGCTCAGGTCGTTCCATCACTATGATAGCCATCTCCTCATCCTGCGTCAAAAAGACATGGTGGGTGAGAGGTCTCAACCATTGCATGTATTTCCCTTCTTGACGCAGGCTAAGGGTAGGACTATCCCAGTGATGGGACAACTTCGAATTCGAGCCGACTTGCGTATTTTGTAACCCCAAACAATTCTATCAATAGTCAACTCGCTAACGTTGTCGACCAGATAAGTTACATGGTAATTTCAAGCCTCTCCTAATTGTTTTAACTCGATTCCCAAGTAGATGAGTCGGGTGTCATACGACCGCGAATTGTCATGAAGGAGAGCGATTTGTTCACTGGCGTGACCCAATCTAATCTTCACCTCTCACTCACAATGCACTTTTGGCTCAGGATGAGGAAATGTCTATTACAGTGATGGGATGACCTGAGAGTCAAGCCGACCTGCGTGCCTTGTCACCCCCAAGCAAGTTTATCAACAGTTGGCTCTCTTTCGTTGCCCACCAGAAGGTTTGTCTGGCAACTATCGAGCTCCTCTCCAAGTCACTTGAAGACTCAGGTCGACTTGAAGGCTCAGGCCATCCAATTTCTATGACAGACATTCTCTCAGTTTCCATCAAAAGTACATATTGAGTGAGAGATCAAGACCAAACAAAACCAAGTCAATGAACAAGTCGGTCTTCTTCATGACAGCCCCGGTCGCTTAACACCCAACTCCTACTTGGGAGTCGCATTAAAACAACCAGGAGAATAGCTCAGAAACAACCATGTGACTCATTTGGTCGACAACGTTAGCAATCTGACTACTGATACACTTGTTTGTGGTGACAAGGCGCGTAGGTTGGCTCGAAAGCTTAGGTCGTTCCATCACTATGATAGTCATCTCATTCTACATCAAAAGGACATGGTGGGTGAGAGGTCTCAACCATTGCATGTATTTTCACATCTTGATGCACGCTAAGGGTATGCCTATCATAGTGATGGGGCAACTTGAGCCTTCGAGCCGACATGCGCATCTTGTCACCCACAAGAAAGTCTATCAGCAGTTGGCTCGCTAGCATTGTCGACCAGATGGGTTGCATGTCCATTACAAGATGCTCTCCTGATCTATTTAACTCGACTCCCAAGTAGGCGAATTGGGTGTCAGGTGACCGGGGGTCATCGTGAAGGAGAGCGATTTGTTCACTAGCTTAACCCGATCTGGACTTGACCTCTCACGCACCATGTCCTTTTGACGCGGATTGAGGGAACATCTATCACAGTGATGAGATGACTTGAAAGTTCGAGCCGACATGCGTGCCTTGTCACCCCAATCAAATCTATCAATAGTTGGCTCGTTATCGTTGCCCACAAGAAGGGTTTTCTGGCCACTACTGAGCTCCTCTCCTAGTCGCTTTACCATACCCCAAAGTACGCGAGTTGGGTGTTAGGCAACCAGAGATTGTCATGAGGGAGACCGAGCTATTCACTGATTGACCCATCTAGTCTTGAACTCTCACTCACCATGTCTATCACAATGATGGGACTACCTGAGCCTTTGAGTCCACCCGAGTCTACATTTGACCTATATAGCCACACCAAATCAACCCATCCTTTTATTTTAAGAATATTGGCTAAATGGTTTTTTGTCTCACAGATACATCCCGTGAAACGGTCTACCACAAGCCTTTAACTACGTAAAATAATAAAGAACAACATATCAAAATTTCATAAAATTTGAAAGTATATGAATAAAAACCAAATATATCCATCTTTTTCTTAAGAATATTGGCTAAATGGATTTCCATCTCACAAACACATTCTGTGAGACATCTCGCACAAACTGGTGACTATGTAAAATAGTAAAGAACAACATATCAAAATTTCATAACATTTGGAAGTATATATAAATAAAAACCAAATCTACCCATCTTTTTCTTAAGAAATTTAGCTAAATTGATTTCCATCTTACAAACACATTTCGTAAGACAGTCTCGCATAAGCCTTTGACTATATAAAATAATAAAGAACACATCAAATTTTCATAAAATTTGAAAGTGTATAAATGAAACCAAATCTACCCATTTTTTTCTTAAGAATATTGGTTAAATGGATATTTGTCTCACAAAAACATATTGTGAGAGGATCTCACACAAGCCTTTCACTATATAAAATAATAAAGAAAAACATATCAAATATAAAATTTGAAAGTGTATAAATGAAAATCAAATCTGCTGATCTTTTTCTGAAATATTGGCTAAATGGATTTTCATCTCACAAACACATTTCGTGAGACGGTCTTAGACAAACTCTTCTTACTATATAAAATAATAAAGAAAAACATAGCAAAATTTCATAAAATTTGAAAGTGTGTGAATAAAAATCAAATCAACCCATCTTTTTCTTAAGAATGTTGGTTAAATTGATTTCCGCCTTCCATGAGAGATCTCGCACAAGCCTTTGACTATATAAAATAATTGTAACAACATATTAAAATTTCATAAAATTTAAAAGTGTATGAATAAAAACCAAACCAATCCATCTTTTTCTTAAGAATATTGGTTAAATGGATATTTGTCTCACAAAAACATATTGTGAGAGGATCTCACACAAGCCTTTCACTACATAAAATAATAAAGAAAAAAATATCAAATATAAAATTTGAAAGTGTATAAATGAAAATCAAATCTGCTGATCTTTTTCTGAAATATTGGCTAAATGGATTTTCATCTCACAAACACATTTAATGAGAGTGAGACGGTCTTATGACAAACTCTTCTTACTATATAAAATAATAAAGAAAAACATAGCAAAATTTCATAAAATTTGAAAATGTGTGAATAAAAATCAAATCAACCCATCTTTTTCTTAAGAATGTTGGTTAAATTGATTTCCGCCTTCCATGAGAGATCTCGCACAAGCCTTTGACTATATAAAATAATTGTAACAACATATTAAAATTTCATAAAATTTAAAAGTGTATGAATAAAAACCAAACCAATCCATCTTTTTCTTAAGAATATTGGCTAAATGGGTTTTCATATCACAAATACATTCTGTGAGACTGTTGTACACCAAAAATTACGGAAGAATGTTTATGATGTGGCTATGTGATTTGGTGATACAAACAAGTATTAATGAGTGTGAAGAGCAATCAATGAGGAACAAAACGAATGTTCTTCATTGAATGGCAATAATAAGGATTCAGGTAAAATAAATGCAAGTAAATGCGAGAGGATTTGGGCCGAAGGCCTCTTTTGTTGGCTGATAAAGTTGTTGTATTGAATGTGAAATTTGGCGACCCTTTAATGAGTCTTAATTTCGGGTATTTATACTACAAGTTTCCTGACTGGTCTTTCTCGCGCCTCAAGGGGAGTTTGACCACATTAAATGTTTCTCGGCTAAGTTGGACTCTAAAAACCTATTACGCCAAGCTAAACATCGCCTTCCGATTAAAGCCTGCCATGGTCAGCAGATGGTTCATGGAGATTTGCGCCTACGTTTTCCTCTTTGAGTCCGCGGCCATAGGACCAACACTATCTTCATAAACTTCTCGGCCATTTGGGGGAGATTCTCTGACATTGGCTGAGATTGGAGGTTTACGTGTTTGTTTAGCCAAAATCAGGCCTTGGTAAGTGGAAAACCTTTGACTCAGATCTCTTTATCCCTTTAACCTTGATCACAAGTCTCACAGAATTGGCTAAGTATAACTTACCTCTTTGTGTACGCAGTTATATTGAGGGTGCCTAGTCGTCAATAGGGTGAATACAAGGCGAGTCCCCGCAACTCGATAGGCGACTTGCATGGGCGACTTCGTGCGGACGAGGCGACTTCGCCGGCCGACAAGCGTGGCGACCATGGCTGGGCGACCATGGTCGCCAGGGGCAAGTAATGGGCGTCCGGGCGGGCGGAGGTTATGATCGCCCGGGCGAAATATGTAGCGTCCGGGCGGTAGCTAAGAGTAACTAAAGTCGGCCGAACTAGTAGCGAAAGTCGCCAGCTGGTGAGTGAAAAGGCGAAGCTGGCCATGATCGCCAGGCGAAGAAAGAAAGGAATTCGCCAGCCTTCATGAAAGTAATGGGCTTCCCAAGGGCGAAGAAGTGGTCGCCTGGGCTGCCCGACGGGCGTCCCCGGGCGAGTATACATGATCGCCCGAGGGAGGCCGAACTAGTGCGAGTAACTCGTCCGTCCTTGAATTCGATCGGGCAAGTTCGTCATTGGCTCATGATGACTTGCCCCATGTCTCGATTTTAATAGAGGTGATTGCGACTTAAGGATATAAGAAACCCAAATAATTTTGCGAGATTATTTGGTATACAACAATTGCCCCTCATGTTACAATTCGTTTTAAGTGAAGAGTGACATGACAAATATTCTTTGATTATGAACCAGGTGGGTCCCTTTGCTTCTTGGACGAGCCGGGTTACGAATCATTCTACCCAAATAGGCCTCAATTGGCGAGTTTGGTCTTCGGGCCTTAGATCGCCTAGGGCCGAGTTCGACGGGCTAGGCGACCCAAGTCGGCCCCACTTTGGCTAGCCTCTAGGTCGGCCGCTGATTTGACGACTAATGGCTACCCACTTTTAGCTCACATTGAAAGTTGAAAAAGGCAATGGCTACCCACTTTTCTTATTGTTTGGTCAACATGATTTGACCGATTTGACTTGATTTAAGTCACTAAAGCCAAAAATTCATGGGTTTTGAAATTTGAAATTAGATGAGACCCCACCTCCCTTATAAATAGGAGGGCTCATTCTTGTTTTTTCCTCTCTTTCCCTTCCTCCAATCGGCCGCCCACCTCCTTTCTTCTTCTTCAATTTTTTTTTTTTTTATTTATTGTTCCTTTCTACATCATCTCGGCGGCTGCTTGCATTGTTAGGGGGCGACGAGCGGCGGCGTGCAAGTATACGAGCGGTGGCGTGCAGGTATGCCATGTTCTTCCTTTATTTTGTAGTTCTCACTTTCCCTCATCTTTGAAATCGGCCGCTCCTTCCCCAATTTCTCCCCTTTTTTTTAATATCGTTGTTGCTCCCTTTTTTCTTTGATACAGGAACTGACTTCTCCCTTTCTATTTTCAAAAGGTGACCGAGCAGGCGACTTGGGCAGTGAGGCGAGGAGTGGTCGACTCGGGCCGTGAGGCAGGCGTGACCTGGGCGTGACCGAGGTGCCGGCGACGCTGGCCGAGACCGAGGGGCAGGCGCGCGGCTGTGAGGCAACGACTTGGGCGGCTATTGACTCTAAAAGGTGTGTCCCCCCTTCCTCATGGAAATCAAGATTTATGTGTTGTGAGAATGCAGCAAGAGATTGAAGAGGAACTGAGGAATTTGGAGATGGTAGCTGAGAAAAACGATTTAGGGTTTTCAAACATATGAGGGGGCTTGTGTCTGAATGAAAAGGAAGTGTTTGACTTATTAAATTTGAGTGGAGCGCGTGATTGCAAAGTACAAGAGAAGAGAAATACTTTTGGGCCGAGTAATGATGTTGTTGGGCCAATACTTGAAAATGGGCCAAGCAATATTAATAATTGATAGATGGGTCGATAGTTATAGCCCAAACTTAATTGTTTTATTTCAATAATGTTAGTTCACTAAGGTGTTCCACTTGTTGTGGTCCCCACATCCATTACAAAATGCTGCTGCGTATTTCAAAATGAGAGAAAGATCGAAAAATTGAGACCAACTGCAGAAAAGAGTCTAAATTTGGATTCTCTCTTTCTCTAGTTCTCTCTCTCCCAATTCCTTCTAATCTTCAAGTTATTTACATATTTCAGTATTTAATTCCCAGAAAATCCAAAACACCTTACAAATTTATGCAGAAAAATACAAAAATATAACATTTGGTAATCAGAGCCTTTTGAATCTGGTTATGGTTGAAGGAACCCGCTTCAAAGATCTTCAAGAGCCACAAAAACAATTAGAAAAATTATTTCAGGCTGAAACCCTAAAAAAGGAGACGCAACAGAGGAAAAGTTAACAGATGGCATGAAAGAAGGGTTTTTCTATGGTCAGGAACGATTTCGCCTTTTCCCGACGTCGACGTCGAATAAAAAAGATCATCACATCATTTAACTTACGCCGTATACGACTATTTCGCCATTAAGACTAAATAATTAATTTTTTAAATAAAAATGATAAAATTACTGAAATATCTTTATTAACATTTTAAATAAAAAAAAATGTTCATAAATTTAAAAAATTTAATTCACGATACCGAACTCGACCCATGCGCGACCCGGTTCGGGTTCTGGTCTGGGTCGGAGTAGGATCCGAGTCCTGATTTGGGTTCGAGTCCTAGTCAGGGTTTGGGTCCAGGTTGTGTCTGGATATGGGTCAAGGTTCGGTCTGGGCCTGGGTTAGACGGTCTGGTGGGGTTAGAGTCCTGCCGGTTCCGGGCCGGTCCGTCGGTTAGGTCGGGGTCGGCTCGGACCGTGGTCCTGGTCCGGACCGGGTCGGTGGTTGTCGGGTCGGGACTAGGTCCGGGTCAAGGTTCGGTCAGGGATTGGGTCCGATCAAGGTCCGATCAGGGACTAGGTCCGATCAAGGTCAGGGTTTGGGTCCGGTCCGGGTTCGATCATAGTTTGGGTTCGGGTCATGGTTAGGGTCCAGCCGCAGTGGTCCGTCCAGGTCCGATTAGGGTCCGCCGTGGTCCGGTCGTGGTCGTGGTTAGGGTTCGGCCCCGTCCGCTCGGGTCTGGGTTAAGGTCCGGTCAAGGTCTGGGGTCCGTGTCGGGTCGGGTCCGGCCGTGGTCTAAGTTCGCCATTGTCGGGTCCGCCGGGTCCGCTTCGGTCCGGCCATGGTTCGTCTCGGGTCGTGGTTCGGCCCAAGTCCGTCGTCCAGTCGATTTCGATTCGGGTTTGGGTCCGGTCGATGGGCGAGTGGTTTGAGTCCGGGATAATTTCGTAATTTTTTAATTTAATTTATTAGTAGGGCGATGCAGTGCGATTGCAATATGCACATCGCAAACGCACTAGTACAGTTGATCCAACGATGATCTAATGATTTCCTGACGTTAGAAATGGCGAAATTGTTCCTGACCGTAGAAGATCCCATGAAAGAATTATCTATACTATATTAAAAAGTAGCTTAGAGTTGAAAATCATTTTCGGACTAATATACCCTTGTCATTTTTTGTTTTGTTCATTTTCACCCGCCATATCTTATTTTAACCTTCTCTTTATTCTTGGTATCGTTCTTTTCCCGATCATTCATTTTCATCTCTTCATTTGCTAATTAACGCCCATCTGAACGCCTCTTCTGTATATTTTCCCATTTCATTTGTATTCTTTTTTCAATCTCACTCCATTTGCTATCTCTTCCCAATCTGAGCGGCGTTAGTGAAGATATGTTCTTATCTGAGGTCTTATTTGCACCAGAGGCGATCGACGGCCATTGTGTGAAGACGTGACTTCTTGCCCTAAAATTGCGATGGACTTTGAGAAAAGGAGAAGGTAATTTAACTATATGTTTTACTGTTTTGTAGTTTCTTTATGATTTTAATTATTGTCAAGATCTTGATGTAAATCTCTGGATTTTATATTCAAGGAGTTATTTTGGTGCAGCAAGAGATATTATATGTGTATTTGTTCATTAACTTTAGGTTGATTATGATCTATGTTTATTTGGGTTGTTACATAAACACAGAGCAATAATTCGAGGGTCTCCGTCGCTGTAAGCCGTCGTTACCCTCATTCCCTGACCTTCGCAGCCCTGTTCCCAGCCTTTCTCAGCCGCCATCGGAACCTCTGCTACCCTCGCCATTTGAACTCCACTCCGTTGCCCAAATTCCTCCAGCACTTAATCAAGTGAGTATATATATAATTTTGTAAAATCAAGCTTTTTTCTAAGATAATTAAGATCAATTTATAATATAATTTGTAGAATTGAATTTGGAACAATCAATTTGTACCAGTAATAATTTGAAGAACTAATAGCATCACGTTTTAAACTGAATGGATTAGGAGGACATTTGTGATTTATATATTGTTTATATATTTGATATGTTAAACTATAATCAACTTTTAGGTGGAATTGAACCGAATTTAGAAGTAGCATAATATATTGAGGAATTTCTACAGGAACAACAGAATTGTTGAAAGTGTGTGTGAGCATAACAACAAAAAGCTTAAATAGAGAGATGATACAACAAAAACTTGGGTGGGTATAATCAACTTTTTTAATTATTCATTGCAAGATCACGCCCTTCGTTGATAGGAAGAAAGTCATGCATTATTTTTATGAAAGTTTATGTGTTTTTTGTTTAAACTGATTTATATTTGTCGCGGTTTTTGTTCAGGTTGGGTGGGTTTATCATATTTTATTATGACAAGTAGTGTAGTTTTTTTTTTTCTTGTACTATAAAACATTATTGAGCATTGGTGTTTCTACTGATTCCTGGGCAGAAATCCCGTTTCTGTTATGGATGCAGGCATTGATGAAAATTATATTTGCCGCCTAAGTTGTTGCCTCCATTGCTGCCCTGGTGGAGTTAGGCACCACTGCGACATATCCGTTTGAAACCGGCAAAGTCTTGCAGCTTTGCTTTAGGTAGTTAGGGCATTCATAGCCATAGGGATCATAAAATTTGTAAATCGACTATAAGCTTAGACAGATTTACTTCTTTAATTATGTGGGCAGATTAATGTAACTTTATTCGTATGGCTTCTCTATCATTCTTATCGTGGGAGGGCGATAGTATCTTCCATTAATTCAATACAATAAGATTGTCATATAATTTACGGGATGTGAAACATTTTTATACTATTCAATGTTGTACTCACTTTGACCCCACATAGATACTTTGATTCAGTGCAAGTGTGTTTGTGTTCTTTTAAGTAAAACCTCCTCATATTCATCTTGGAAACTTGCTTTGATATAGAGCCAATAAGTGGCTAAATCTAATATTAGTTGAGTTGGCAAATAGCAGTATTGGACCATAAGGTCTAGGGTGATATTATATACTATTTTTCAATTGCTGCTAATCTTGCTTTGCCATTATAATACTTAATTAGGATGAAACTATTTTCTGTAGTTTTGCAATTACTGTTTCCCCTGATGTTTTGTGTTTCTCCAAGTATGTCATCTTACAACTTTTCTTCTCACCTTGAATCTGTTCGAGTTAATGTTCAAAATTACAGAAATTGAAGCAGGGATACATCGTAGGTAATTCAGTTTCAGATGAAAATAAGGATAGGAACCAAATTGTACCTTATAAGCAGATAATGGCCCTCATATCAGATGAAAGTTTTGAGGTACTTCTTTACCTTATTTGTTTTACGAATTCACCCCATTATACAAACATAAAATTGTATGTTAATATTTTCAGTTGAAAAATAGCAGATTTGATGATGAGTACGCGAATCCAAATCCAAATAGTATAGTATGCATTTATATATAGATCATTGTAGTTCTTTGTTTATCTGCTCGTTTTGGTTCTCTCTGTTGTCATCTCCTATTAAAATTCCTAATTTAATTATCTCCTCAGGTTTAGAATGATTTTACAATCGAAGATGAGGATACATCTTATTGGAGATCCCTATTTGTCAGCAGATTTGGGTAATGAAGTATTTGGATTTAATTCCCTTTTTATTCGCGATTTATTGAGATTTAATGAGATGGTAGTAACTGAGTTTGATTTTCTGGATAATTGCTTCTCTTTTACATGGGATCCGAAGATCTTGATTCCCTATTAGGCAGCAGATAATGAAGTCTTTAGAAAAGTTCCCTTTTTATTCTCGATTCTTGAAATTGAATGAGATGGTAGTAACTGATTTGATTTTCTGAAACACCGAAACAAAAATATTAACAGCTTTCATTTGGGAGATTTACTCCTTTTTTTGGATAATGAAGAGGAAGTTATAGTGTAAAATTAAATTAAGAAATGAAAAAATTTGAAAGGGAACCATCATTTTTTTTGGAACATGCTTCAAGAATTTTACTGGTGTTGAAGTCGAGTCAATACCTTATATACTGGTAAAGATGGATTAGGTAGTCCCAGGTGTGTCAGTGTCTTAATTTGGTACCTTTGATTTCCGGTTCAGAATCAGAATGCAGAACTTGAAAAAAAAAAAATCAATTTTGATGATGCGCGACTTATGATTGGTTTTGCTTCACTTTTGCACACGTTGGAGGAATGTGTAGAATGTAGGTGTGTTGTAGTTGTTTAATAAGAAAATTTATTTTCATAAAACTGAGATGAATGACTCAGAAAATGTGATGTATTAGAAGAAACGTGCAACTTGAATTTTTTTTTTTCAAGAGCAGTGTGTTCCTTTTTCAACATGATCAGACAAATCTACTTCATACACTATTGTTACCTATCCCTCAGTTACGAAATGCCAGAGATGCACTGCCTACGCAGCCTGCCAAGTGGCGACGGCACGTCCACTCGATATTAGAAACCTTCCCTACTTTCTCATATTCGAAAGTGAAAGATCATCAGATCGATAAGGGAGCTTTGGTGTGTGTGGTGTGCTTAATCGAGTTTGAGGAGATTGAAACGCTGTTGAGTTTGCTGCCCAATTTCATTTTTGAATTATTCCTCCTCCCTCTGTGTTCATTGCCGAAAATTCCCTAATTTACAATGGTTGCTCTCAAATAAATAAATTCAATTATTTTCACTAACTCGATAATAGTATTTTGTTGAATTATTTCTTTTGCGATTTTGGATTTTTGTGTGCGTTGTATACATGTTTATGTTTTCTTAATCTGTATTGTGAATATGGAGTAGCCTCCAAGGCATCACTTCTATTCTTCGCAGGTATATTTATAATCTTTTGTATTCGCTCATGATTATTGTTAACACTTTTTTTTTGTTAAATTATTATTTCTCAGATTGATGCATAATCTCTCTTCCTCTCCTCAGTGCATGAGCTGTGTATAACTAGAAATTTGCTTGATGCCAAACCTCAGGTTAGAGATATGATGCAAAATCCTGAATTACTTCGTCAATTAACTTCTTAAACCAACGAAGTGGTTCCTATGAGTATGCATCATCCCAATCTCTCTCATTCACTTTGATATCAAGAGAGAGAAAGGATCACATTAATATAGGATGATACATCCGACCTCATAGAAATTCTTCCTGCAAGTTCAATAATTCCCTATACATGGTGAAAATCAAACCTCTCTCTCACTATATTAATTAGACATATTGTCGGGAGTTCTAAAAGATTAGTCAGACCTCATAGAATATCTTCCTGCAAGTTCGTGAATTCCCCATATTTGGTGGAAATCAAACCTCTGTCAAACTATATTAGTTAGACACATTGTCAAAGATTTCTAAATGATTAGGGATATGTAAGTTGTTAAAAAGATAATATGGAGAAACAAAAAACATAGACATTAATGTTCCAATTTTACAATATTGTGCTCATCCAAGGAAACCACTATAATAAAATTACCCATGGAATATGACTATGTAGAAAATTAGGTGGAAATAAAAAAAAATAAAGCTCCCTCCAACCCATTTTAATTGTCTTTGTAGAAAAAAAAAATTGCACCAAAATAAAGGAATAGTGGAACATTGTTTTTGAGGCCGATTACAAAGACATTATTTTTGTCATTACGAATTTGTGACTACAGAAAGTGCAGTAACAAGCTATGATATTAATAATAGAAAAGTCTTACATGATAATCATAAAAATCAATAGGATGATCCAATTGCCGGGAAGTACCATCACAATTTGATATCATTTTGATGATTAGATATGCATGTAGTACTACAAAACAAAACTTAACGTCATTGGAAAATAAAACGAAGCATTAAAAAGGTTCAAGCAAACGTTTGGACCAAAGATAGTTGTGTTAAGGCACTATTAAGCTCAATAATTTCACCATTGTATTCTAAAATAAAACATCAAGTATATTAGAATTTTTTAAAAACCCAAGATCAACTACTTTCATTGTAAAAATTTAAACTTTATTTGATAACGACATGTACCACTAAACATGAAAAATCATAACACGTTTACCGCAGACCCGCGGCAACGACGTGTCGAAAAAACCTAGTCTACTAAAATGGAGGAAAAGCTTGACAACTTTGCTAAAACTATGGCATTGTTGCAACTGCAGTTGAGCAACATGGATAGAAGAAATTGGCAAGCATCTGGGGGATCTATTTTGGGCAGCCCTAAAATAAAACATCAAGTATATTAGAATTTTTTAAAAACCCAAGATCAACTACTTTCATTGTAAAAATTTAAACTTTATTTGATAACGACATGTACCACTAAACATGAAAAATCATAACACGTTTGCACGGGCCACGTGCAAAGCACGTGTCAGAAAACCTAGTCTACTAAAATGGAGGAAAAGCTTGACAACTTTGCTAAAACTATGGCATTGTTGCAACTGCAGTTGAGCAACATGGATAGAAGAAATTGGCAAGCATCTGGGGGATCTATTTTGGGCAAAATTTCTAATCGTGGCTCTTTCCGTCCAGCCTCCCTACAACAATTTCAGGAGACACCAAAGCAGAAACTCCTCACTGATGGTACTAATTTTCATAACCCAGTACCTAAAATTGAGTTTCCTAGGTTTGATGGATCTAAACCTAGATCATGGATTCTTAAATGCAATGGGTATTTCAAGCTTATACCTAATATGACTGATCAGCAGAAGATTACACTTGCATCCATACATTTTGAAGGAAAAACAGCTTTGTGGGTTCAAAATTTCAATCAAAACAAGTTAGATCTCACGTGGGTGCAGTTTCTAAAAATATTATCTACTAGATTTGAAGAAATCAGAGATTCATCTGTGATTTCTGAATTTAATAAACTCAAGCAAAAGGGAAATTATGATGATTATGTGGATCAATTTGAGGAGTTGAAGGCATGTATGTTGGTGGTCACTGATAATGTGTTCTCAGAAGCATACTTTGTGGCTAGTTTTATTGGAGGACTCAATGAGGAGCTAAGATCAACAGTCTCTATGTTTGAACCCACAACCTTACAACATGCTATCAAGCTAGGGAGAAAACGGGATCAGGCTACAGCTGCACTAACTAAGAAACTTAGGCCCTTTTCAAGGGTCTCTAACCCTAACCCTAACTTTAATTCATCACAATGGAAGAAGGGAGAATCCACCGGTGGCACTACCAGCAAGTATACATCACCACAATCAAAGTCACATTTTAAGGTCCTAACTTCTGTTGAAATGGCTGCAAGGAGGGAAAAAGGACTTTGTTATAATTGTGATGAGCCTTTTGTTCATGGCCATAGATGTAAGCAAAGAATTTCTTACATGATTATGGCGGAGGAAGAGGAGAAACTACTACTACCAGATTCTACTAACAGTGAGAGTGATGAGCAGGTGGTTTATGGGGCAGATGTTATGGAAGAGATTCAAATGTCATTGAATTCTCTTAGTGGGGAAGATGGAGTAACCACTATGAGATTGTTTGGGGAGTTTAATCATCACAAACTCCACATACTCATAGATTTTGGAAGTACTTTAAGCTTTATACAAGCTACTACAGCAAAGAGGTTGTAATGTTCCCTAAGTTCAACTAAACCAATATTGGTCAAGGTAGTTAATGGGCAGAGGTTGGTCAGTTCCCAACAAGTGAATCCTTTCATTTGGAATATGCAAGGTCACCAATTCTCATACCCACTGAGGCTGCTAGAGAACGAAGGATGTGACATGATTTTGGGGGGTGATTGGCTCAAATCATGCACACCAATTGAATTAGACTATGAGAAAATACTTTCACAGTCAATTTACTTGGAAAGAGGGTGAAATTGCAGGCACTTACATCAATAGTTGAGTGCAAGTTACTGACTGATATTGGGTTATACCACATGATGCATACAGAGGCTTCTAAGGAGATTGAAGAAGTGTATCTCATCACTTCAACTGACCAAAGTAATGAGGTTCCAGAATTACAGGAGTTATTATTGTCTTATAAAGACATCTTTGAGGAACCAACTGAGCTTCCTCCAAGTAGAGGTGTGGAACATCAGATACTACTCAAGCCTGGTAGTGTTCCAAAGCAACAATTTCCCTACAGAACATCTCACACACACAAGGAGGAGATTGAAAGAATTGTTAAGGAACTCCTATCCACTGGAGTTATACAACACAGCAAAAGCCCTTTTGCCTCTCCAGTTATTCTAGTTAAGAAGAAGGGTGGAACATGGAGACTTTGTGTGGATTACAGATATCTCAATGAGTTGACTATCAAGCATAACCATCTAATACCTATCATTGATGAATTATTGGATGAGTTAAATGAAGCTAAGGTTTTTCTAAAATTGACCTAAGGTCAGGATATTTCCAGATTCTTATGAAGGAAGAACACAGATACCTAACTGCTTTTAGAACCCACAATGGTCACTATGAATTCCTAGTGATGCCATTTGGAATATGTAATGCACCAGCAACTTTTCGGTCATTGATGAATCAAGTGTTCAGAGAACACTTGAGGAAGTTTGTTTTGGTCTTTTTTGATGATATTTTGGTGTATAGCACAGGCATGCAGCAACATTTGGTTCATTTATAAATGGTGCTACAGCTGCTAAGGGATAACAAACTATTTGCTAAAAGGAGCAAATGCCAGTTTGGGCAGAAGAAGGTGGAGTACTTAGGCCAGATAATATCAGTTGAGGGTGTTGCTACTGATCCAGAGAAGATTGAGTGTATGGTCCAGTGGCCCAAACCACAAACCATCAAACAATTAAAGGGGTTTATTGGATTAACGGGGTACTATAAGAAATTTGTGAAGGGTTATGGACTCCTCATCAAACCACTCACTTCCTTATTGAAGAAGGACAATTTCAAGTGGAATCCTAAGGCAAATTTGGCTTTTCAAAAACTGAAGGAAGCCATGATTACTGTGCCTGTCCTAGCTTTACCAGATTTTACCAAGAGATTTGTGGTAGAAACTGATGCTAGTGGCAAAGGAATTGGAGATGTACTCATGCAAGAGGGCAAGCCCATTGCGTACATGAGTAAGTCACTTTGTCCCAAGAATCAGTCTCTTTCCATATATGAAAGAGAGTTCTTAGCAGTATTGATGGCAGTGCAGAGGTGGAAACACTACTTACAGGGACATAAATTTACCATCAAAACTGATCAACAATCACTCAAGCACCTTCTGGATCAGAAGGTGGTGACCCCAATGCAGCAGAAATGGATCACTAAATTATTGGGGTTAGACTATGAAATACACTACAAGAGGGGTAGTGACAATAATGCAGCTGATGCCTTGTCTAGAAGGGATTGTAAGGAATAGGGTTGTTCTGCAATATCTACTATGGTGCCTACATGGATGGACCAGGTCCTTCTTAGTTATGAGAATGATTCTTACATACAAGACATCATTAAAGCTGAGGTGGAAGATTCAGATTTCCACCCATTGTTTCAACTCATTGGTGGCATTCTAAGGTACAAGAAGAGGTTGGTTATTGATTCTAACCATGGGATTAGGAGTGTGATATTTTCTGAGATGCATTTAACACCTTATGGTGGCCATTCTGGGGTCAATGGTACCTATCAAAGGTTGAAAAGGATGTTTTTCTGGCCAAAAATGAAAGAAGATATTTTAAATTGGGTTAAGTTGTGTGAAGTTTGTGCTAAAAGTAAGCCTAGCCCTGGCTTATATCCTGGTCTTCTACAACCTCTACCCATTCCAGAACAAGCCTGGACCCATATCTCTATGGATTTCATAGAGGGCCTTCCTAAATCTTGGGGTAAGTGTGTTATTTGGGTGATAGTTGACAGATTCATAAAATACTCACATTTTATTGCACTTTCACACCCCTATACAGCTATTACACTAGTTAAAGTTTTCTTAGATGTTGTGTATAAGTTGCATGACCTACCAGTGAGTATTGTGAGTGATAGGGACAAGGTTTTTACTAGTGGTTTTTGGAAGGAATTGTTCAAGTTATTGGGAACTCAGTTACATATGAGTTCCTCTTACCACCCTCAGTCTGATGGCCAAACTGAGAGGGTGAATCAATGCCTTGAACAATACCTCAGGTGTATGGCAAGTGATAATCCAAAACAGTGGCTTAGATGGTTACCAATGGCAGAACTCTCGTATAATACCAATTACCATACAAGTCTCAAAATGATCCCTTTTCAGGCTTTATATGGTTACACACCTATGAGTTTTTCTATGGGTTCTTATCTAGACTCTCCTAATGAAGAAGTGAGGGATTTGCTAGTGCACAGACAACGCATTACACAGCAGGTAAAAGAGAATCTCATGAAGGCACAGAATCGCATGAAAACATATGCAGACAAACACAGACAAGAAAGAATTTTCGAAGTTGGGGACAAAGTTTTTCTCAAACTTCAGCCCTTTCGGCAAAATTCAGTTCAACACCGAAAGAGTCTAAAGCTATCCTCAAAATACTTTGGCCCCTATACAGTCCTGCAAAGGGTGGGAAACGTAGCCTACAAACTAGATTTGCCACTGGGATCGAAAATACATCCAGTATTTCATGTTTCACTTTTGAAGAAACAAATTGGGAATGGAATTGTACCTTCTCAGTTCCTGCCAGATCTGGACGCCGCCGGTCTCTGCTCGGTTCAACCCGTCCGTTTCTTGGATCGCCGCTACATCCTGGAAAATGGAAAGAAGAAAGAACAGGTCAGAGTTCGTTGGGGAAAAGAAGAGTGGAAAATGGATTCTTGGGAAGATACCGCCTATATGACTCGAAGCTTTCCATCAACTTATCCTTGGGGACAAGGATCTTTCGAGGGAGGGAGTATTCTTGTGAGAATGCAGCAAGAGATTGAACAGGAACAAAGGAATTTGGAGATGGTGGCTGAGAAAAGCGATTTAGGGTTTTCAAACATAGAAGGGGGCTTGTGTCTGAATGAAAATGAAGTGTTTGACTTACTAAATCTGAGTGGAGCGCGTGATTGCAATTTACAAGAGAAGATAAATACTTTTGGGCCGAGTAATGATGTTGTTGGGCCAATACTTGAAAATGGGCCAAGCAATATTAATAATTGATAGATGGGCTGATAGTTATAGCCCAAACTTAATTGCTTTATTTCAATAATGTTAGTTCACTAAGGTGTTCCACTTGTTGTGGTCCCCACATCCATTACAAATGGCCTGCGGCCAGTGAATGAGGAAGATCAGAAAATTGCACCAACTTCTCTCTCTAACTTCTCTCTCCTCTCTCTAGTTCTCTCTCTCCCAATTCCTTCTAATCTTCAAGTTATTTACATATTTCAGTATTTAATTCCCAGAAAATCCAAAACACCTTACAAATTTATGCAGAAAAATACAAAAATATAACATTATGTTGTTTTCTTTGGCATTTATATGGGGGTGGGAATTTGGTGATTTTAACTTGGATTTGTATGTGGTTTTTTCTTGGGTTCGAGAGGAATTGGGGATTTGTGTTTATATGCATATAGGAGTGGAGATTTAGTGATTTCAATTTGGATTTGTATGTGGTTTTTGGCTATAGCGCTTGGGTAGTAAAGTTGAACATTTCACGTGGAATGATGTATGTGCATATTCGAATTGTGATGAGTTTGACTATATTTTCATGCTTCATTCAATATGACTGAAAGATTAGGGGGTTAAAAAGTGGGACGAACTTTCTTTACTAACATATTGGCCATATGTGTTTGAATGATGGGTATACTAGCATGAATATGAGCTTTTGAGTAATTTGGTTTTGCAATTCCAATGGTCTTAGTAGAAATTGGCTTACTTTGGTGTGGGATGTGATATATGTGATGTAATATGTAGGATTCAACAAGTACTCAATTGTATGTAGGTACCTTAATGATTGAATTTTGATAGTTGATCTTGTTGAACTCCTTGTTGGTTGGTGATGATAGTTGAATTTGTCGATCATTTGCTCCAAAATTATCCCTCTCGTGTTTTCCTTAAAATTTTATTGTTGTCCCTAGGTGATTCGATCCTTTCATTGGGTTTTTGTGGATTTAATTCTTCCTCGGCATCGGCACCGCGACATAGGGTAAGATTCTTCACATACATTTGGCTCTTTACTTCGACCTGGTGGGCATGTCGGGTGTTAGTAGTGCTTCCGACTCCGAGGGGTTGTCTGACTCTGGTGATTTGGAGACGTGTCATGGGCGTCGTTACTCTATTACTCTAGGAGGCCGACGGGGCCGAGGAGGCCGATGGGGCCGAGGAGGCCGAATCGGATAACGGGGCCGAGGAGGCCGAATCGGATGACGGGGCCGATGAAGTTGGGTTGGACGAAGAGGCGGATGAAGTTGAGCCCAGTGGTGGGTCCAAACAGGTCAAGATTCGGGTTAAAACTAAAAAGATCGTTGTGGACGATACTGAGGTTGATCGCTTTATCAGTGAGGCAAAGGAGGCGACACAGATCCAGATGAGTATGCTTAGGGGCCATCTTGCGGCCTTCGATTTCGGAGTTTACCGGTTACAATTCATACGTATTAATCTTCCACAGCCACACCATGATTTCACAGAAGATATTTTTGCGGCGACCAAGTTTGTTTCTTGTGTAAAAGATTATGATTTCGTCAACCTTCGGGCTAAGTACGAGATCCCTAATGATGTCCACCTCTATCCTCCGGCACATAAAGAGCGGGCAAGTCAGCCTCCGGCAAATTGTATCGCAGTGAATACGGGCGCCATGGTAGCCGGACTCCAGTTTCCTCTTCATCCGGTTGTTAGCCGATTTCTCGACTATTGGAATTTATCATTGACTCAGATTACTCCAAATGAGTGAAGCACATTTTTCGGACTATTGGGGTTGTTTGGCGAGATCCAAACTTCAGCATTCCATTCTCCCGCCGAGCTCTTTTATTTCACTCAACTTTCAAAAGGCGACAGTGAAGGTTATTATGCTCTTCGGGCCCGGAGTGGTTGAAAAATTATCGAGGAAGTTCCCAATAAGGCTAAGCGTTGGAAAGATTCATTTTGGTTTGTTGATGGGGATTGGAAAAGCCCGACTGATGATTCAGGGAGCTATGCTCGCATTGACATCCCTTGTGATTACGGAATTAAGACTGGTAAGTGCTTTATTTTTAAATTGAACTTATCTCTGACTGACCTAACTTCTTTTCATCTCTTTCAGATCATGACACTCTCGAGGACAAGCAACTGAGCAGGGACTTTGCTGGCCGCCTATTTAAAGTGAGTTGTGTGGATCTTGCTAGCCGGACTGTACCCCATCTGACCCACGACTCTTTTCTCAAAAAGATCGGGCTAGTGCTTCCTCTGAATCAAGTCCGAGACCGGATTTCCTTAGGTACGCTCGTCTCTTGCTTTCTTCCATTTCTATATAGTTTTTTGTTATATGACTTGCTTCGTGATACCTTTGGCTTTTTCCTTTCAGTACCGTCTCTTGTCGCTATTTCTCATATTGATTCGTCATTCCGCCTGACGATGGTTCGTACAACCCCTTTTCTTCCTCCCAAGTGTTACAAGAGGGCTATCAACAAACAGAAGGAAAAGTCGTCCTCTGATAACGCTGTCACTGCTACTTTGGCGCTCGCCGCCCCTTCGGCTCCTCGCCAAGGACCGAGCCGACAGCAATCTCGTCCGGCCGTGACTCAGCCGACCAAGACCCATTCTGGAAGTCAAAAAAGAGGACGCCCCAATGGCACCTCAGTTCAGGAAGATTGGGCGCCCCTTCGAGCTGTTCGCCAGCGGGCCGAGTCGGAGACCACCCATGATGGAGTTCAGGCTATTCCCGCTCGCTATTCGGATGGAATTGGGTGATTGGCTCCTTTGATCATCCTCTCATCATTCGCACAGTGGTCTCGCCTTCTCGTCCCCGGTCAGAAGGAGATGACACCTACTTGGGCTGGAGCGATGCCCCGGCACTCAGGTAACCTTTCCTTCATCGACTCGTTTCATGTTTATAAAGGAGTCGTGTTTAGCTTAATGAATGTGTTTCTCTTGATGTTTTCAGATATGATAGTGACTCTACACATCGATCCGAGCCGTACCTCAGCTACCTTCGATCGAGAAAGTCAAAACCCGATGATCGTGTTCCTTCGCCTGTTAGGAAGGTGGGGGAAATGACGCTCCGATGTTGGACCCAATCATATGAGCGAGACGCTCAGGAGCAGGACCTTGAGGTGAATGCCGCCACGGCCTCCGTTCTTACGGCACGGGCTCATGTTTTTCAAGAAAGGGCAAGAGAGCAGGCATCCAAACTAGTTAATGAACTCGCGCAATCCTCTTTCATCCGGCGACAACAGAAAGAGAAAATTGAAGCCTTGGAGAGAGCGCAGAGCCAGTGGGCAAAGGAAAAGGGGAAGATGACTTCTCAACTTGAGTCGACTCAAACTAATCTTGCTCAAGCTCAAGGTGCCTTTGCCCAAAGGGAAAAGGAACTTGACCGAGAGAAACGTCGATATGCAAATATGGTTCACATGGCCAATCGGGCAAAGAACGGTCTAGAGAAGATAGGAACTGATCTCGAGGCTTCCTTGGTTGCGAATGTGAAGTTGAAGGGGAAAACAAGAAGTTGGCTGGGAAGATTGCGAGCTTGGAGGCCCAGATGGCCGACTTGTATGATGATGAAGGGGTCGGCAAGTTGACGAACTTCACTTATGTCCTAGCCTTGTCCGATTCTATCTGCACCGCCCATGCACCTGATTGCGATCTTCCGGGTATTCAAGCGGCCCTCCGCCATCAGCTCATGGACTTTTTGAGGTCGAATCCTCCTGGCTTGGATTATGCTTTGCCCATCGCGGACCTCGTTCGTGATTTCGATTATGACTTCTCCTCCTTTGGTGATGGGATTGAAGTTGTGTACCCTGCGGATTCGGCCACTGCGAATTCGGCCACTGATCTATCTCGACGCGAGCCGGGCACTCCCCTTATTGATGAGCTAGATACTTTGGTGGGAGAGAAGGACGTGGGTGAGTTCTCCGCCCCGTTTGGTCGAGTCATAGTGGCGGAGAAGAACGTTGGGGGCGGTGCCCAAGTCGTGGAGGCGAGTGTTGACAAGAGGGTTGAGAATGTCGGTGGACTCGCCTTGTATTCGCCCTATTGACGACTAGGCACCCTCAATATAACTGCGTACACAAAGAGGTAAGTTATACTTAGCCAATTCTGTGAGACTTGTGATCAAGGTTAAAGGGATAAAGAGATCTGAGTCAAAGGTTTTCCACTTACCAAGGCCTGATTTTGGCTAAACAAACACGTAAACCTCCGATCTCGGCCAATGTCAGAGAATCTCCCCCAAATGGCCGAGAAGTTTCTGAAGATAGTGCTGGTCCTATGGCAGCGGACTCAAAGAGGAAAACATAGGCGCAAATCTCCATGAACCATCTGCTGACCCTGCCGCTTGAACCCCGGAAGACGGTTTAGCTTGGCGTAATAGGTTTTTAGAGTCCAACTTAGCCGGGAAACATTTAATGCTGGTCAAACTCCCCTTGAGGCGCGAGAAAGACTAGTCAGGAAACTTGTAGTATAAATACCCGAAATTAAGACTCATTAAAGGGTCGCCAAATTTCACATTCAATACAACGGCTTTATCAGTCAACAAAAGAGGCCTTCGGCCCAAATCCTCTCGCATTTACTTACTTGCATTTATTTTATCTGAATCCTTATTATTGTCATTCAATGATGAACATTCGTTTTGTTCCTCATTGATTGCTCTTCTTCACACTCATTAATTTGTTTGTGTTCACAAATCACAAGAAAACATCCTTCCATAATTTTTGTTCTCAGAGATGATCCTTGATTTTTTTTTGACTATATAAAATACTCCCTCCTATTCAAAATATAAGATGTTTTGTTTTTGCATCGCTTATTAAATCAAAAATTATACCAAAATTAACCTTATTTAATGAAAATTATCCTTAATCCATAATTTTTGGTGTAAGAAAAGTATATTATATAAGAGATGATCAAAACATCAAATAAAAAGAAATAATCTGATAAAGTAAAAAACATCTTATATTTTTTGACTATATAAAATAAATAAATAACATATCAAAATTTCATAAAAATTGAAAATGCATGAGACCATCTTTCACCAGCCTTTGATTATATAAAATAATAAAAAATAAAATATCAAAATTTCATAAAAAATGAAAATACATAACTAAAATTTAGAATGAATCACGACAAACATAAAGTAGAAATTAAATTTAGGGATAATGGTGTGACTGTTGTGTAAGAGGAGAAGGTGGGATTGTATATTATGTTTTAGGAAATGGGAGGTATATATAGTATTGTAGTGAGGCTAGGGTTTCATTGAAATTAGGGTTACTATATAATGGGCCTGGAATGGGCTAAAATTTCAATAAATTAGGATAATGGACTTAATATGGGCTAGAATTTAATTCAATTACTTGTACAATAGAGTTGGAACAAAAAAATAAATTACTAACCAATTCTTATTAAATATTAATTTTAACTGCAATCAATTTTAAATTCTATCTAAAATTTAGAAGAAATAAAGAAAAGTCGAAAGTAAATTTACTTTATAATTGTTAAAGCTGCAAGGCATAATTTCTAACCAATAATGTATCATCAATGGTTTCAAAAAAAAAAAATGTATCATCAATTTTGAAAATTGATTTTAATTGTAGTTAATTATGAAGTTGCGATTTCATAGCTTAAATTAATCTAATTAGCTTTTTTTTTAACCTGTCGAAGTTTGTTAATTGGAACTTGACAGGTGAAATAAATAGACCACCTATTCAAATAAATATATGTTTCTAAGTACACTTCATCAAATTGTACATAAAAAAGTACTTTTGATTGAATGGTTAATCTAAATTTTATACAAGGCTAGGTCTTATATGCACCCGAGTGCACCGTGTATTCATAGTGCATTTTAGAAGCGTTCAACTTATTATGATAAAAAGTGCGACTTATTTACACATAAAAGTGCAACTGTTAATATGGGAACATAATTGCATGCTTCTAAAATGCACTATGAGTACACGGTGCACCCGGGTGTACATGAGACCCACTCTTTATACAATGGAAAATTTGGGTTGGTAAGTATATATGAATTACAACTACGAGTTGAGGTTAGAGTGAAAAAGGACGAGCAAAGAGTACGGAATATAATTTCGCAAGCAAAACGAAAAATTATAGTATTAATTATGTACATGGTTTAACTAACACTTATCCTCAAAAATTCAAAATACACCTTTCCTATGATTGAGATGCTCAACAAATAGTGAGCATCTATAACCTATATATACTTGATAACAACAATAGTCTGGACATTGTTAAAAATCTTCGCTGATGATATGAGGTTTTTCATAACTCGAGCCTCGACCAGAAAAAAAAATGAAGTGTTTCTACTTCACAAGACAATATTCATGTTCAAATATCTATGTTGCACAGGATTAGAGGGTTACACATATTTGAGAAAAAACTAAAACACATTGAACTATTAAAAAAACACCTGGAGAAGGATTTGGTGTGAACTGTGAAATTGATTGTGAGGAGTGAATATATATCCTAGTAACTAGTAGATGATATTATTCGTATATATATCCTAGTAACTATCAAATAAACATACTTTGGACATTTTCTAGTCCACTTGCTAATTTAAATCTACATTTTACTATCTCTACAGGACTAATTTAGGCTAAACAATCAATACTACGAAATCGATATCATTATTCTTATAAACTAATATCACTACTCTTATAAACTAATACCTATAGCATTTAATGCTATGATCTCAGTATACAAATTAGTGGTATCAGTTGATAAGTCTTATGGTATTAGTTTATAAGTGTAGTACAAAAATTCATACTATGAACAAGTTTCACTGGAGACCTACTCATAATAAAAATATTGCAAATTACAATAATCGGAAGCAGTCGCTAAAAATAAAGCCATATTTGTGGATGTGGTGTTAGCAAAACACCCATCATCAGGTCCAAATAACGGAACACAATATCTGGCAGTATCAAGAGATGGTAATTTTGTTTAAGTTGTAACCATTACTTTATCAGATTTTATTATGCTTACCTATTCCAAATGATATGGGTTTGGCCAAAGGGCAAAGTTAAGACAACTCAACACATTTAACATGTAAGAAGGACAACGACCAAAAAACTATATTGACAAAAACACAGTTGTTGAATTTTGTAAGGCATCAAATTTTGAGTACAACGACAAAATTGTCACGCAAAATGACATTTCCATGTTGTAATTAATAAAAGATAAAGAGATTATTGATTACCTGGATGAGCAGACGTCATGAACAAGAAGTTATGGTTAACATGACCCCAAGATTCTTTTTTATTCGGAAGCTAAATTCTTGCAGAGTTTTGATTCATGATTCATATATTCGACAAATAAGTCTCTTCATTGTTTTGCACTCTTGTAAGATTCAGTTCCAGAGAAATTTATTTTTTAGTTCTTCGCAAGTTATTTTACGTGTAATTTGACCTTGCATGGCAACGATTTAAGTTATCAATACAATTTGGAAAGAGAAATCATTGGAAGGCCACGTGGATAAATATTAGCGAAGAGTGAGGGCAAGTAAATATATGCATGCATGACGCATGCACCTATTCTTACTACTATCTAATGCCAGATGTAAAAATTAGTCTACAAGTCCTTCACGGTGAAATTGTAACACAGCCCATCAGGCATATCTGCAATTTTTCTTTTCTCTTTCATCTAGCAAGCCTATAAAGTGATAAATGGAAATTTATTTATCTCTTCCCTTTGTTCTAGAACCAACAATAAAATACGAGTCTTACCGAGGCTATGGAGATTAAGTTCAGTATATTTGATCGAAATGTTCCCGCCTTCTCTGTAATAATCCATGGCCTGCATTAGTATATAATTGATGACTACTGGTTAGCATTAATGTTACAAACCTCAATATACAAGTAGTACAAAGCTTGCATAATAAGTTAAGAGAGTGAAGCCTGGGTAAGCATATTTGTGGATAAGTACAAGAGCAGCAAACTAAATATTGGATGCTACTTTCATTTTCATTGCAGTTCTCTGATTTGAATCAATTGAAAGGAAAACAAAGGAAAAATCATGGTCTATAGGAAATAGGGGTAAAATTTCCTTCCTTTATCCCTATAGTTTTGAGGAAGTAAATATTTATTATAAAGTATAGTCATTAACTTACAGTATACATCTCGACATAATATTTTTTGTTATCATATCATCACTCCACAAACAACATAAAACTCGTTTTCTGAGCACAAACACATCCTTTATATTAGTGAGTCTAAATTTGAAAATAGTTGACCTCAACAACTTGGAAAACTTACACCAAGCTGGCCAATTGCTTCCAAGAGAGACCCAGTTTCCCAACAGTAATGCAACTATGCCAGATTCAATTCCAACACAAATAATCAAGAATTAAAAAGCTCTAAAATTATCTTTATCAGGAGGAGAAATATAAGAAATTGAAGGTGAAGAAAAGACAAAAGAGAATCAGGTAAAAACAACCAAAATTTGGAGTGGCGAGGAGAGAGGAAAAAAAGCCGGATATTTTTTATGTGCTCTGTAATGGGGGTATTGTTATGTAACCTGAACCTTTAAGAAGAATAATTAAAACAATGTGAAATGCAAAGAATAAGCAAAAAATGAAGGAATCTTCACGTTTATCGTGATATTTAAACACAGATTTAACATTGTCAAACAATACATATAACTGTATTTTCCTTACATTTATCATGTGGATATTAATCTTCAAATACAGTCTCAAACAGTCACTAAGAGGTTAAGGCACCTTAACATGACAAAAGCTGGTTCTCTTAACCTTAACACTTAAAAGTATTCCCAAGGAGAAGTACTTGGCTATGAAAAATCTTTTAGAATGGGAGAGGAATAAGTACACATAGTTGCTCTCTGAATTGGATAAAGATAACATTATCAAGGGGTCAAAAATTGATTAAGGGCCAGCTTGGTTGGGGGTAACGGAAGTGGCTAATGGAAATCACTTCTATTAATGTTGCTTGGTAGTTTTGATACACAAGTAATGGAAATAAAAGTAATCAATTGATTGCCCCCACCTACTCAACCGACCTCAAATGATACCCGTTGTTCATATTCTAATCAAGCAATAACAATGCAATCAATAACCCTTAATGATTGACCCCTCAATGATACACATTACTATTCTCTAGTCATACCAAGCAGGCCCTAGGTTATTTCGTAAAAGGGCTAGTAATATGTAAGACCTATTCCCATGGTTTGGCGATAAAGAAAAACAAAATCATATAAATGATCCAAATCATTTTTATTGTAGCTACCAACTTTTAATCCCCAACTATACCAACACGGCCACACCTTGCCACACACAGACACACATCCACACATGCTCAAATAGCTTGGATATAAGAACTGATGAAAGATTTAATGGGTCGCATGATCGTTATCAACTATAACACTCTGTTCAAGTTTACTGAAACTATTGAGAAATAGCAATATAAACATTTGAAAGAAGAGGAGATATGGAGGCAACTTATAAACCAAATTATTCAGCTAAGAAACATTCTTCCCTGAAGAATACCTTCCTCTTGAAGAATCGACTAAGTGGTTAGGACTGTCCAAGAATTCATATATTATCTGAACCTTCTTTTGACAGTCCACCACGATAGCTCCTCTTGCAAACGGGTCTGACAACCATCTTGGAAAAACATATGCCTCTGGCAGAATACCAGTTTGCTCATAAAGGAAATTCTTGATTGCTGAAGGGGTTATGTCTTTCTCCAAGTTACTTATTAGCATACAGAAATGATCATCATATGTAGATAAACTATTAGTAGTGCAATGTTTAGGTACCATATCTTCATCTTGACTTGTCCATTGGTTATAATTATTAGTTCTTCCTGAACCTGCCATGTGAAATTAATAAAAATAAATAGAGGAACAAAACGAGAAAAGATGTAACCAAATTAAGGAATATCCTTCCTAAATGAAATACTTTCTTTTCATGCATCATGGAACTTCTCACAAACAAGATTATGTAATGTAATACTGTGAAAATGAACCTATACTTCACAGCATAAGAATATTTCTCTCTAATAAAATCCTTTCTATTTATGTATCACAGAGATTCTCGTAATAAGTTACAGCATATCGTGCAAATGCACCAGAGCTGCACAGGATTAGAATGTTCTTCTTAACAGAATAATGCACTAATGCTTAATTACTGGATTCCTGTGCCCTTAGATGGTAATCAACAATTAAGGAAGAAAAAAGAGCACAACAAAAAAAGGAGCAGACCTTCACTTTTGCTCATCTGACTTTTGATATCCTGCAAATAGACTAACCACTCAAAAAACCCCAAGGAAAAAAGGCCAAACAAAGAAGATAAGGAAAACGGATGCATTCTGAAATTCAACACTAAGACTCACCATGGGTTTATTTCGGCATGATCCAATGTATTTTTCATTAAACACATGGCTATTAGTATTAGATGTTGAGTCAAGACTGACAGAAGCTGAGATACGCTTGGAAGAATTTGATCTTCTCCTTGGCCATTTTCGCAAAAGCAGAGATTCTACAATCAATTTCCGTAGCAGGCTTTAAAGTGCATATACTTGCAATTTTAGCAGCAGTTAAAGTATTTTGACCACGACCGTGTTGCCAGAATAGCACGAAGGTGCACAAACATTCCGGCGGCTCACCTGCCAAATGTAGGAAGTAGCAACATGAAATGGTTTAGGAATTAGAGAAACCAAAAGAAGAAATTAAACCAGCTAGATTCCCGTTAAAAGTCATTGAGATCTTTGCTTCAGATATATAGGACCACCTATTTCAAACGGAAATGAGTCAGAACCTAAAGTCTTAGTATGCCTTGAGAAGTTTCACCCATAAGTATTTAATACAATGAAGTTTTACACACATACTTGAGGATATCATCATAAATTTAATATCTTGACAATTAAATGACGTTGAGACCTCAAGCAGAAACCCACACCTCAAGCAAAAAACAATTGAGCTAGGAAATAAGTTATGTTAGTTGTCAAATAAGCTTGAAGCTTTTAAGGTATATGTTTCAAATTAGTATGCCAATTTAAGTATTTGTAACTTCAGATTACCTTCAGCAGGGACATTGCTTCATCATAAAGGACTCTTACTGTATGGCCATCTTTCGATTAGACAGCATCAATCATTCTTCATTATACTATTAGGTGACGGTGAGCCTGCCTCGTTAATTTAATGGCTTTACTTAGTTGTGTCATTCAAAAACAGCATGAGCCTATAGCTGCTCTGTTGGCAATCAGCATGTTGTCCGAGACAACTTGACTGCACATAGTTCAACCTTGAAACCCAACAACACACTGACAAAATTAAAAATGTGATCAAGGTAATGGATCCAACTGAAATTCCTCTGTGATTGTGTCGTTCGATTTAATATCAAAGATTATGGAATCCCTGATATGTAAGTTGTAGAAGTTACATGAATTCTGTAGTATGAAACATGGGTTTTTATGTACAGATCATAGATGAGAAAAAGAGTTGTGTTCTAGAATTTTATAGCTCCGCTTAAATTCTAAAATAAAACCTCAAGTGAGACGATTGGATCATATTCTGTAGGACGGAGCCCCATAACCATTATCCTGGCCCAAAAGCATGGTTATGAGTCAAATGAGAAGTGGTCAATTTAAATTTGGGTCTGACTTTATAAGAGATCTTTCCAAGCTCTAATCAGCAAGAAGTATTACACATGTATCAGATATACAAATAAATAGCAACCTGATTGTATACTATACACCTCTATTAGTATTGTAAAGGAAAGTTTTACCAAAAAATATCTGAATTATACATGGGTGATCAAAATTGCTCAATTACCATATGTAAAATGACAAAGCTGCGCTGTCGTGATCCGTTTGAAATGCAACCAATTGGGGAAATTATCACAAAACTTTAATAATAGGAAGCGTGTTACAGTATTTAGAGTTACACAACGAAGAAACTATCCATATTATTTCCACAAATTGAATCTCTGTAACAGAGCAGACCAGTTTTGGTTCCAAATGAGCCGATTAATTCTCTTCCGTGAGGCAAAATCCACCAGATGTGATGTCCACTATTTGTAAACACCCAATAAACCTTTTCAAAATAAAGGAGTATAGCAGTAATTCCAGTTGGCAGAAACGAAATAGCTCTAAAATTAACAAAAAATAAAGGAGAGAGGAGAGGGTAACAACGCACCGCATCAATAACGGCGTCGTAGAATCTGAGATCACCGTCGGCGATTCCATGGGTCAGGGGAGGGGTTGGCACTTGGGCACTGAAGAATCGCAGTATATTTCGACTTCATTTGAATATAATTTTAGACAGTAGTATAATTAATTAACTACTAGTTTATCATATTTTAATTTAGTAATCATTTCAAAAAAAATATTTTAATTTAGTATTAATATCTCCGTTTCTTTTTAAATGTATCATTTTATAGACAATAAGGTAACTTATGATTACATTTACGCAGATAAATTTATCTATGAATGAAAATGTATATATAATTAAAAAAAATTGTAGGTAAATTATAGGCATTCCTCTTATTATTTAAAGACAAAACTATTTTCGTTAAAAATTTTATAGATTTATTAAAATATTTTGTAGCAATTTTCTATTTTTTTTAATGATATGATCGTGGTGGATTGGGTTGGTCCATCGCTTCATCGAAATTTGCTAAATTAGAGTTCAGGTTTACTCAAGCTCAAGTGCCGATGGCCCAAATTGATCCAGCCTCAAATTTTTTTATTTAAAAAAAAAAAAAAACTTATTTTAATTGTAAGATGTAATTATATAGGAATTAAAGAAAAGTAATTTAGTCATTTTTAAAAAAAAAATACTATTTATTTTCTAGTGAATTAATATTTTTATTTGTAAAATTAAAAAAGAAAAATTGTGTTAGTATCTACATTTTCTACTGATTTCGAATATATCATGTAGTACTTTGTTCCCTGACCTCCTTAAAATCTCACATATATGCATAAAAAAATTATGTAATTTTGATATGAAATTTCTTGTAATTTCTATAATTTTCTAAACTCTTGATATGAAAATTTCAAGTTGTAATATTTTTTTTAATTGAATTTTTGTGAATTTGTAATTTGTTAGTATTAGTTTTCTAGAAACAATCTATTGTAAGGACATAATACTCGATGATATTCAGTTTGATTTAATATTATAGTTCATTTAATATTAATGTATGGCAATACACTTATTTGAATATTAAGTTTTGGTTGTTTGCATTTATTCATGCAAGTGTTCCCATGAGTTATTATTGTCATTGAGGTTGTGAGAACTCAGATGACTTAAGCATGATTCTCAAATAGCACCGATCAAGGATCATCAAGAATGGGATATTGATGATGCAATGGATATTGATGTGCGATCTGCATCATACTCAGAGAGTGTAGTAAGATCTCACTTACTACAAGATACTAGGTATCTCATGATGGATGCACAAATACCTTAGAGGGTATTGGTATACCCATCCGAGAAACCGTTTGATGTAGTTCCACTATATGTGTCTACGGGTGTCTCGGTTAGTGGGAGTGATGCGATACTCCTTTGACTTGAGGTCAATACGCACGACATGTGTGGAGTGATGAACTTTGACCATGATCGACGCTTGCACCCGTCTATAGGTAGATATGGTTTGGATTGGGTTCATCAAGAAATACATGTGCGTGCTAGTTGAGCCAAGAAAATGATTCATTCCTCAAAGTGGATTTAGAAAGAATACTCATCTTCTCATCATAGAAAAAATTTAAGTCATTGGTCAATGCACGTCAACTTAGACTTTGTGACTAAGTGTGACACTAATGATCAATTAGTGATTTGAGATAAACTGATTAAATATTTGAATAGACACTTCATCATGTTCAAGACTAATCGAGTATTCGTGAATGAAATGAGGAAATCGCAATTGTCCATGTTTCAATTACAGGTAGTTGCACTTTTCTCGCAACGTACCTCATATATTGAGAATGTCTGATTTATTGTCTAGGGTTCAATTAAGACCGTTAGTTTGACTAATCGCTCGATATATGAAGGCCTATGGGTCACACAACAAGTAGTTCCCTTTACAGATTAAAATTGGTTGATTAAATGTTAAATTGGATTTAATATTTAATTTATGGAGAATTAATTAATAATAGATTAATTTGGAATTAATTATTATTAATATTTAATTAAATTGGATTTAATTAAATAGGAATTCCCAACAATAATATATGGAATATTATTGTAGGATTTAATTATATGAGGAAATAAATAGTAGAGATTTTCCACATATGAAAATTAAATTCGTAAAGATTTTATATGGAGAAATAAATCCAAGGGATTTATACAAATAAGGATTAGAGATATTATTTCCTAATCAGGCTAACTTAAGATTTAAGCTGAGTCTCTCATATATATATGATCTCTTGGGATTTATTATTTATAAGTTGTTCAATTTCTCCATAAGATCTAGAGTTAGAGTTTTCCTAACAAATTCATCTCGGATTCAACGCTGACAAATCTGTGTGAATTTGTAAACGAGGATTACGTGGATATCATAGTTGAGAAATCTGCTCTTGAGTTGTTGTAAGATTTCTCGTTACTGTTTTCGTATTCATATTTGCAATTATATGTTCGTTGTTAGTGAACTGTTTAATTCCGCTGCGCATGTTTTACGTGGCTCTAAATTCCAACATAATTTTGAGAGCATGGTTTTTTTATATGAAATTTTTCCAATTTTTGTGTTTCTTCATTTTCATTTTCGAAGCAGTGTTTTTGAAAATGAAAGGTTTCAAAAATAAAGAAAGAAAGATGAAGAAAGTGAAAAAAAAAAAAAAAAAAATTGATGTGACTGGTATGTACCTCTCTTTTGTATTATTGTTAAAGTCTCCTACCTCTTTTTGTTTGAAAATAACGGCATATATGTCTTTTAGAGTACCTATTTGTATCTACCATCAAGTTGTTTAAAAGGTTGGACCTTATAGTTATTGGATCTTGGGTCTTGGACTAGAAAGTGAATCACTCTTAAATGCATAATGTATGGTTAATGGAATTAAATTAAGGGTAGAATAGGTAAAACATAACTCATTTTGAACCTACTACTAATTAAAAATGTAGTGTGGACCTAAGGGTGAGGTCAAAGGCATTTTTGGACCTAAGATTAATTCATATTTTAATTCTTATCTTTTACCAATTATTTTATCGCATCTGTCTAATGACTTTCTTCGTTTGTATTTAAAAAAAAAATCGTCTCATCTTTTTCGAAGGCATTTATTGGAAGATTCATAGAGATTTCTAAGACAATACGGTGAGAAAAAAATCGATTAGTATTCGAGTACATTAAAGATGACAATATGCAAGAATTCACTGGGGGTTTGTTTTTTCAGATTTGTTGAAGGAAACAAAATCATACTCTCTTCGGCCTTGATAAGTTTGCCCACTTTTTTTAGGGACATTCCACAAAATTTGGCAAAGGAACCCCTTACTCACTCCATCCACACAATATTCAATATTTACATCAAATATCATTACTTTTGGGGTTCACACATACACTCAATCAAATTAATTCTTTTGCTTTATACATTACTCCTCAATAGTCTGCTCATTACACCTTCTTAATTTATGTGCCTAAAAGTTGGGAGAAATATTTCAAGGACGGAGGGAGTACATGTTTTGGTAATATTTCAGGCTTTATAATATATATATATATATATATATATATATTATATATATATATTATCAACTGATTGTGAATCATCATCTACTTATATATTCTCTATTTTAAAATCATGAAATTCTATGAAGAGTTATTTACTGTATAATACTTCATCTTCAAAATATATACATTAAATTATATTAAATACACACTCCATAATTTATTAATTTATATTCCCTTTTATTTTTTATTAATATCACTAGCATATTACGCGAGATTGAAAATAATTTTTATATCATTAACTTAATTAAATACTTTAAATATTTAATTAGTTTGATTAATTCAATTGTAGATGTAATTTTTATTTTTTTATTATTGTATATGCATATTTTTATTCATTTTTCTTATTCTAAAATTATTCCCCCATTTTTCTTAGTGTCTTTTTAGTCTTTTAAAATATTTATATAATAAACATTGTTCTGATATTTTCTCCCCTCATTATATCGTATACACCCATAATAATTAATTTTCATGGTCATTTAAATTTTTGTACGCCAATATTAATCTTATTTTTTTATAATTAAATATTTCTAACAATAATTACTATTGACTGGAAAATTATTCACATAACATATTTATGAGAAAAAAAATAATAATTATAAAAAATAATTATTAAGAATATATATGAGATAATGAGGGGTGATACCGTTCTAAAAAAATGAGGGCGAAAATGTCAAAACAACATATACTATGTAAATAATATATAACATTGAAATGAATATGACATCTAATTTTAATGAGAGAAAGTAATTTAATAAAAAATAAATAAAAATATACATAAGTAATATTAAATATAAAAATTATATCTGCTAATTAAATATTTAAAATATTTACTTTAAAAAAAGACAAAGTTTTGGGTACAAATTTGTATGTATACAAATCTTTAATTCTGACCAAAACTTTAATTTTGACCAAATTGTATACAATTCGCAAAAATCATATCGTGGGCAGGGTTCAAATCGGTATCCCAAAAGGGAGACAAAGAAAGCCTGGCCACTAGGCTACACAACCTTATGTTACAATATTGAGTTTTTCGCTAAATGTATCTGTATTTGTCTATTTTAATTAAAAATTTATATTTAACAAAGAAAATTTTAAATTAATTAAAAATGTATATTTAATATAGAAAAAAAAGGTCAACCACTTTACCTACATTGGTCGAACCTTATCACTACACTACAAATTATTAAATAATTTAAAATTGAGACATTTTAAATAATAAATTATGTTTAAAAATTTTAATTAAGTATATATATTTTAATTATTTTTAGATTATATTTACAATTGATTGATGAATGAAAAATTGAGTTAACTCTATATGATTCAAGTATATAAGGAAATATTTTTTTATTATTGCTTCTGCTTACAAATTGTATCGTATAATACATTTAAAATTATATATTTTATTGTAATATTGTTATATTTTGCATCTAATACTGTTTCGTTTTGATTAGATACTGTTCATAAAATACCTTAATTTTATTTATGTTTAGAATGTTCGTTACGTTTTTTTTGTAATACTAATATATTTTTGCATGTAATACTGTTATCCTTTGTTTGTAATACTGTTATGTTTTTACTTGTAATACTACTTCAATTTTCTATTTGAAATTAAAATAGAAGACTGTTGATTATGAATTTTAATACTGTTTCAACTATGCATTTAATATATTTCAAATTTTTAACTTTTTCTTATTTTGGATGTAATACTTTATATTTTAATTCATAATCAACAATCATTAATGTCTTCTTTTGATTTCAAATAAGAAATTAAAACAGTATTATAAGCAAAAATATAATAGTATTACAAACTGATAATAACAGTATTACATGATAAAACATAATAGTATTACAAAAAAAAAAAAATAATGATATTATAGTCGAAACATAAGAAAAAAATAAGATAACTTATGAAGGTTATCTAATAAAAATAAAACAACATTAAATGCAAAACATAACAATATTATAATAAAAATAATAATTTTAAATGAATTGTACAAACAAATTTGCAAACATAAGTAATAATAAAAAATATTTCCTTATATATTTGAATCAACTAAATAACTAATTAATTTTACTTTTCATTTACCAATCAATTGTGAATATAGCTACAATTAATTAAAATATTGTCAAAAGTTACAATTTTTTTTACTAAATTATCAAAAGTATTACTAATATTCACTTAACATAAAAGATTATATGGAATCGATGCCAAAATTACTAAGTTAGACCTTTGTAGTTTAGTGGTAAAGCTTCTTGTTGGTGCACTAGAGACCTAGGTTCGAGTCTTGGTAGCGCAAATTTTTTTTTTTATCCAGGTTCGGAACTTGGTGGCTGAACGAATTTTTTTCGCGAATTTCTTTTTTTTTTTTATTAAATCAAATAGGGAACTTGGTCAAAATAAGAAATTTGGTCAAAATTAAAAAATTTTATGTATATAAATTTGCACAAAAGACCTACTCTTAAAAAAATTAATAATAAAAAAATCTTTTGAGTCCCACGTAATACGTTTGGGTTACGTGGTAGATATACAATTCGAAATATAAAAGTGGCCCTAAAAGCAAAACTCCATCTGTGGAACACTACATTCTTTTCTTGTTATTCCTTTTATCAAAATTTCCTTTTTGGTTGGGAAAAAATAAAGTGGGTCCAATAATAACTAGGTGGCTTAGCCACTGGACTTCTCACTTGAGTGGGAGATCCAGGTTCGATTCTTTTTGGAAACGAATTGGAGTTATGAAAATTATAAGGTGGATTGAAGATTTCGTGAAGTATTTAGGTGCTTGGTGTACTAACTATTAATTATTAACGACTAACTTTGCCCGATAAAAAAAAAAAGTCGGTCAATAATAACTGTATATATGCCACGCAATCTGCAAAATTGGGGAAGAGCCAAAAACACAATGAAAATGGACAGAATTTCATAATTGATGACGCAAGCATTAGGCATAAAAAGCTCTCAAAAAACAACCACCTACACTTTCCAGAAAGCCATCTAAAATTCCATCCTCACAGTAGGAAAATAATTTCAATATAATAATTTTTAAAAAAAAAGCTTATACCTATATGGTCTTGATAGTTTTATTTGCAACCATTGGATCCATATATATGCTTTTTAATTTGAATTGTGTTCATATATATTTCATTTGAAAATTTGAGTAGCTAGAAGGAACTAAATTTTACTGCAAGTAAAATAACAAAAAATCAATCTTTAAAAATGATGTCAAAACTGAAAGTACGAGACTCGGTTGAAGAGAAACAGAGAGAGGTGAATGAAACAACAATATGGAAACAGAAAAGAAAATGAATGAATGTATATAATAATAACAAACAAAAAAATTGCAGTATAATAAAAAAGATCAAAAGTTATTTCGTAGTGTACAACAACAATATGGAAACAGGGTGAATATTCTTGGGGAAATTAATATTCCGAAAATTACAAAAAAAAATTATGCAAACTGCTAAATAGGTACAAACGAGATTACATTTATAATCAAAATTGCTCGTGAAAATGCAAATGTACTACGAATATGTAACAATTTTATACCTATTAATAAGTTGCAATTTTGAAATGTATCAAAGTCTCCAATATTCTTTAGCTAGTGTCCCTCTTGCTTAAAGTTGTTTGTATTTATTTATTAAAGATGAATATTAGTTTGTGTGTTATTAATTCAAAATTTCAATATATATAGTTTGTTAATATTAATTAATCACATCTATTCCTTTTAAAAAAATTATTCACATCTACTACTCATGACTGATTAGTTAACATGTTTATGTGTAATATAATATACAATAATCAGTATTTTGTAATTTCGTCTAATGAGAAGATGTAAAATAATCTTAATATTTTCTGTCACATCACGATTTTTCGAGGGCCAAATATGCATAAATTTATAAGAAATTGCAGCGGAAGTAAATGTTAAAACATAAACCTTATACGTAATCACTAAAAATTTCTTTGTCTCAAACAAGATTTAATATAATAACAGGGATGCGACTCTTATTTAAATAAAAATACTTTAAATTTTAAAAGCTTTTGAATGTCAAATAATATGAATCAATTTTCTTAAATGAAATCAATTGCTAAAGTAGAATTTAATTAACCACTTGAGGCAATCCATCGTCCTTCCACCGCACTCCTTTTTAATCTGAAAAATGTTAAATGTATGGTATGAACAAAACCACTAGCTCAGTGCGGTCACCTTGACAGAACTAAATATAACGTATAAATAAAATGATTAGCCACAACAATTCATGTCAATCAATCATGTATAAACTTTACATCATGCTCTTTAATTTATGTTACGCGGTTTTCCCAAGGATCTCTTGTCAATCCCACTGGGTCCCCCTCAAAGAGCTCTTGTCAATCCCGAGTTCGTGTCTTGTGCATGCCTTTCATAAATTTTTCTTATAATACTTATTATTCTTTCATGTCATGTCATTCGCAGATAAACAAATCATTCATACAAAATATTCAGTAAGGGCAAAGTAAACCACACCTTAATTCACGTCGTGGATGCAGATGCATGTAATGAAATAACTTTAATCCTTGTTGAGAAAAATCCATGAGTTGTGAAAAATATGAAATAATATTTTTCTACGTGTTTTGATTTCATGAGAAGACACTTCTATTTATAGGGAAGAAAAATATATTTCCTAATGGAATTGGAATTTGAATATTTCATGAAAATCTTTAAATTTAATTCTTGTATATAGAGATAAAATTTTAAAGATATAACTTTTGAAGTCTAGTAGTTAAATAAATATACCGAAAATAATAGTAACAATAATTTAAAACAAAGATATGATACGTACCAAGTTTATAAACAAAATTCTGTGGTTTCGAAATTGTTTCAAGGAACAGAAAGATATGAGATATACTTGGAGTAATAGTTCTAATGCTTGGGCTTTATATTGAAATTAGTAGTTATCTAAATATTTCGAAAATTTTATAAAGATACGAAAAAGGTTGGAAAGAATTAAATTTTATTGATTCAAATATATATATATATATTTTTTATAAATATTGAAAGAGAGACTTGAATTTTAAAAGTATTAAAAAATTCTCTTATAAAAGTTTATTTTTTAAAAAAAAAAATACCTGACTTGAAATTTTTGGGATGTTACATTTTCCAAAGTAATATTTATTACTTTGAAAATATAAAAATATCTTCTCTGGCCAGTTTTTACCTAGTAGTATTATTTTTGGTTTAGAAGATTTAAAATAACACATGTAATGATAAGGGTTGAAATTAAATCAAGTAATTTTGAAGTTCAAGTGTTTTTTTTAAACAAGATTTTGACAGTTTTGCATTCGTCTAACTTGATATATTTACAATCCTAGTAAAACACGAGATAAAGCGTTGTTTCAATTCAATATTTTAAAAAAACAATCACATGTAAAACGTAAAATCATAATTATTTACCTCAAACGTAATTCTTACTTTTTTAACCACTTAATCATAATTATATCTAATATTTAGAATCTTAGATGAATAATGTTTAAAAATAATTAATAATTTAAAATTGAAATAGGTCTCTTGTGCACCGAGTGCAACATGCAACTCAAGTACATTTTTCAAACAGATAAATATTTCAATAAAAATAATTTATTATATATTTTAAAAATACAATTGACTGATAAAAATTTATCCTTTAACTTGCTTGTGCATATAATAAAAATGTACCCTTTAACTGTCATAAATAAATTTTTGTTAGTAGTCCAAAGATTCCAAATTGTTGTCAAGCGTGGATAGCTCAAGTGGTTAGAGCTCCACCACCTGAGATCTTGAGGTCCCGGGTTCGAGACACGGAGAGGAAATATTATTCTTTTTGTGGTGGTCCCCCTGTTGTTGGGTTGCGGTTCCGGTTGCGGTGCGGTTGCGGTTCTGAGTTGCGGTTTCGGGTGGTCTCCCTCTTGTGGTGATTGCGGTTCCGGTCTACAGGGAGATGAAATGATGTTGCGGTTCCGAGTTGCGGTTTCGAGTGGTCTCCCTCTTGTGGTGATTGCGGTTCCGATCTACAGTGAGATGAAATGATGCTGCCATGTGCTCGATGGTAGAAGAAATTATTGTAATTGATTATGTTAGGAAACTATCAATGGTAGAAGGAATTATTGTAATTGATTATGTTAGGAAACTATTGTAATTGATTGCCTTTAAAATAAAAAAAAATTCAAAATTGTTGAATACATATGTGAAGAAATAGAGGAATACAATATGCACATATTAATATTATTTTTTTATTATTTCTCAGAATATACTTTTTATACAATTTTATTTCCGTGTATTTGTAACTGGCGAAATATAGATTTCAAAATTCAGTGCACATAAACAGAGAGGATGCATATCATATCATATCAATCATTGCATGCAAATGTAATACTTTACTTAAAGCAACATACGCACCACATTTTCTGTAAGGTTTGACAGTAATGAATATGTGTACCTTTTACATACTTCGCATACTTCAAATAATACGGAGATTTTTTGTGAATTATTCCACCATGAAATATTAATTAGAAAAAAATGAATCTTCTGCAAATTGAACGGGATCGAATCTTTTTTTTTTTTTTTTTTTGCAAAATGCATCTTCAGGTCCTTAAATTATTATTTTTTTGTTTTGAAAGGTCCTTAAACTATTTTTTTATTTTAATAAGTCCCTAAATTTTTAAATTTTATTTCAAAAGGTCCCTAAACAATTTTTTTTGTTTAATGAAATCCCTAAACTATTGATTTTTATTTCAAGCAGTCCTTCTTGACTGGGTTTTCTAACTAATTTAATGGAACCATTAAGTAAAATAATGGTTAATATTGACAATTTTGAGAATGATGGTGTGCTTATTTACTCAGCGGTTCTGTTAGATGATTAAAAAAAGAGTAAAAAAAGATTGCATGAAATAAAAATCAATAGTTTAGGGACTTCATTAAATAAAAAATTAGTTTAAGGACCTTTCGAAACAAAAGTTAATAGTTCAGAGGCTTCTTAAAATAAAAAAAATAGTTTAAGGACCTTTCGAAACAAAAAATAATAGTTTAGGGACCTAAAAATATATTTTGCCTTTTTTTTAAAGAATTCGCGTAAAAGCAAAATAAAAAATTCGCTCCCAAGCTATATTATTATAAAAATAAGAATGTGTTATTATAAGGACAATTATGTATTATTACGTGATGATGAAAAAAAAAAGATATTTTTATCAATTATTTGGACTTTTACTTATGATAATTGGTCACAAATCAAAAGAAGAAGGATATAAAAAAGAGGGGGAAACTGATGAAAATAGAGGAAGTATCGTTTTGTTCGTACAGTAACACATCTTTCTCTTCAAAGTAATATATTTTGACCATATGATAACAAAATTTTCAATACCTTACAAACATATGTGTGTACTGAAAAATAAGTACTATGTGTTATTTGTCATTGCAGTAACACATACATGTACTTACAGTAATACAGATCTCGGAGCGAGTTTTGTTGTTTTGTCTTTATACGAATTTTATAGAAAAATGTGTTTGACCCAATTCGACCAGCATAGAATCCGTGAATTTTTTTCTCTGAGTTTATGCACTTCTCCTTGTGACCCACGGATCATATTTCAAGAATTCTTCCTTGTAGTGACACATACATGTATTCAAAATAACACATGTTTAGTAACACAAATCTCATAGCGAGTTTTGTTGTTCTTCCTTTTCGCAAATTTTAAGAAAATGTTTGTTTTACTCTGTTCGACCTGCATAGGTTCCACAAATCTTTTGCTCTGTATTAATTCTGACCCGTGGATCATATTTCACATATTGTAGATCCGTGAAATATTTCATATAAAAGTTTGTCCAATAGTATATTGACAAAATCTTATCTTAACCAATTTAATTTAGGCAAAATTTTATACGAAATATGACCCACGTGTCAAAATGAAAAGCATATTAAAAATTTTGTAGATCTTGTGTTGGTCAAACCGGGTCAAAGAGGCTTTTCAATAAAATTAGTGCAAAGGCAGAAAAACAAAACTCATTACGAGATTTGTGTTCCTATAAGGGCAAAACATATGTTACTGTGAATACATATATGTGTTACTGTAAGGAAGAATTCGTGAAACATGACCTGCGGGTTAGAAGGAGAAGTGCATAAACATAGAGGGAAAAGTTTGCGGATCTGTGCGGGCCGAACTAGGTCAAACAAATTTTTCTATAAAATTCGCACAAAGACAAAATAGCAGAACTCGCTACGAGGTCTATGCTATTATAAGGGAAATATGTATTACTATAAGTACATGTATGTGTTAATGTAAGGAAATAACGACACTCCCTCTTTTTTCATTTGTTTCCCCCAATATTTTTTATATTCTTCACCTTCGAAACAATGACCAACTGTCTTAAGTAAAGACTCAAACCATCACATTACACCATTGAATTAGTAAAAGTATCCTTTTTTTTTTCTATCATCACGTAGTAATTTATAATTATTTTTACAATAACACATACTTTTTTTTATAGTAACATAGACTAGGAGCGAACTTTCCTGTTTTGTCTTTGCGCGAATTTTTAGAAAATATCCGTTTGACTCAGTTCGACCCCCGCAGGTTTCGTGAATTTTCAGCTCATTCTCATATTGACTAATAAATCACAGTGAAATATTTCACAGGAAACTCTCCCTTTAATTTATTGTACAACTGGTTTGCATTTTTATGTGTATTTTTTAATAGCATTAACTTTTCTATTAAAATGTATTAGTTTAATAGTATCAATTATATATACTCAAAAGCATGTGTATATATATGTGTGTGATAAATAAATATAAAACTTGTATATTTTACGTGATTTAATATTTACACCCGTAAATTAAGTAGATATAAAAACGAAAATCTCGCGCTCACGATTATCCATTAGCTAAAATACAAAATAAAATATGGTAATTATCATCATGACTCATGATTAAGAGATATGAAGCTAATAATGAGGGGGCGCTTGATTCAATTTTTTCAATGAGAATCATTGAATAGTGCATTACAATAAGAATGACGGTTGCATTATTAGTGTTTTGTTCTAATCTTGTAATAAGTGATTAATAAAAAAATGATTGTTGGTTCTTATCTTGGAATAAGTAAAGATAAAAAAACTATTGTTGGTTCTAATCATGGGATAAGTGAGGATAAAAAAATATTGTTAGTTGAAGTAATGAAATAATTGAGGAAAAATGATGGTAGGAGGTGTAATAGTTAATTAAAATAGGGTAATGACTTCATTATCGTGTACAAATTAAATATGATGAAAATTAATTGATCATCTTTTTATTCTTAATTAATTATCGAAATCTCTTATCTACTAATTGTGAATTATCTCATCTCATACTTACATAAAGAGTGGGTTTTATGTGAAAGTGGTGTACCATATACCACTATCCATATTGCTAAAGTGGATCTAGATCACGACCCACGAAAATTAACACGGATATTATTTATGCATATGACTTTTAAACGCAATTCTTGTAGTGGCCAAGTGGCTGTTAACTCGCATTTTACTTCCGCAGTCCCAACATTTAATTTTTCAGCAACTTTCTTTGGGCCAAATTTTATTTTGATGTGTAAATGGTGCACGTTAAACCACTGTCCATACTACAATATGGATCTGAACACATAAATTTAAGCTCGATTTGATAAACTTGTATAATTTTACAAATTTTACTATAGAACATATTTTATCCAAATTTTTTTGACAAATTCAATGAAAATTTTAAATAACTCAAAAATAAATACAATAATATTCATAGCAATCAAATAATTAAAAAAACATAATTTATGTTAATCGAACAACACTTGCCCAAAGGTAAAAAAAAAGTTATTTAAACAAAAAATCATAATCCTTGTGAATGGTAGAGCTGTTACTGAAGCTCCATTTATGTTAATCGAACAACACTTGCCCAAAGGTAAAAAAAAAAGTATTTAAACAAAAAATCATAAGCCTTGTTAATGGTAGAGCTGTTACTGAAACTCCATTCAACAGCCACCAAGCCAGGCATTTCACAACAAAACATTTCCATAAATGTAGCAAAACTTCCCAAGAATCATACCTGCAACAAAATATAATCAGAAATAGTAACTAATTGTCACTTTAAATGAAAGACAAATTATGTTGAGAACTCAATAATGCATATGTACAACCACTAAAAACATGCCAAATAAGAAAAAATCTACTTACTTCATTTCCTTACTATTTATACTATAATGCATATAACTAGAACATATCAAGATGTTTCAAATCCAAAAAGAAAAACGAATTTGTTCTTAGATTTATGATATGGGTTTTATTAACAGTTGTATTTTCTTGGCTAAATGAATACCTTCTTCTTAAAAGATAGTATAAAATTTTACTTTTTATATCAATGACAAGTATATATTTATTTAATTTTGGTCATCTAGGATTCAGAAAAAAATGCAGTAAGATTTGATTAAATAATTTAGAGAGATGGCGCGTCAATAGCTCCTATGCACTAATACCATAGCTCATACCATATAATACTATAGCTCATATCCATTAATAATATAGCTCCTAATTACTATAGCTAATAGCCACTAATACAATAACTCATATGCACTAATACCATATCTCATATCATATAATACTACAGCTCATAGTATTATTTAATAGTTAATACTATAGCTCGTATTCACTAATACAATAACTCCTAATAACTATAGTTCATACCCACTAATACTATAGCTCATATCCACTAATACTATAGCTCGTACCATCTAATACTATAGCTCATATGCACTAATACCGTAGCTCATATCATATAATATTATAGCTCGTATCATATAATACTATAGCTCGTATCCACTAATACTATAGCTTATATCACCTATCTAATACTATAGCTCATATCAACTAACACTATAGCTTATATCAACTAATACTATAGCTCATTTCAACTAATACTATTGCTCATATAACATCAATAATATATAGTATTGTTGCCCAAATCAAAAGAGTAATTATATTGCTCAAATAAATAATACAATTGCGCTCAAAAAATGATATACTATACAATATATGAACTAATAGTATAGCGCATATCAACTCTTGGTAGCTTTAAGTGCTCCTTAAAATCAATTTATCAAATAATATTCAAACAACTGCACGTTGTGAAATCATGCGAAAATAATGTTACTGCATCACAAAACACAAACAGTATAAACGAAAATAATATTCAGAGCTTTGACTTTCCTTTAAGTGAGTATTGTGTCCCCGTCTGTCTAAACACACTATGCATTCAAATTCACAAGTTTCAATCACAAACATAAGTAACTACATTGAGGAACATTTGAATGTTCTGAAACAGGAAACTCCCAAAAAGGCATTTAATAGAGAACAAAAAGCAATAGAACAACCTTGAAAGGTAGGTGGAAGAGAGCCCAACATTAGTGTCTCAAAATCAACCGAATCAATTTTGTATTTTGGAATTTGCTCAGCTATAATAGGATCTGCTATTTTATATGCTATCTAGCAAATTCCCTGAAAACCTCAGAATATTAATATTTCATTAGAATAACAATCTTAAAGCTTAAGCATCTGAAACTGTCTGCAACATACCTTGTCCAGATATGACCACATGTATTCAATGAATTATTTAGCCAATCAAACTGCACAATTAAGAACTATCATAATTTTATTTTTTTAATGAAACTATAATTCTCAATTCTTAATGAAACTGCAATTCTCAATTCTTAATAAAACTGCACTATGTACAGATCATAATCAATGCCTTTTTTTCTTTTGAGAAATATCTGTTGGTATTGACAACTTGAAAAGATTATTATACTATGAAAATATTTGATATAAAATGCTGAAATTGCCATATAGATATTTCGTCCAAGTATACTACAATGCTCATTAAAAGTATTGAAATATACTAAAGAATTATCTCTATACATGTTTGATGTATTTAACCAAACACATTCTAAAGATCAATCTCAAATCAAGATATCACATTTTTCTCTAAAAGCTTAATTCGAAAACAATGCTTGTATGTATATTCTGTTACAGAATAGTATCCTGCTCAAATACAAGCAAGCAAAAACTACGATAAAAAACTCTGAGAACTAACAAATCAGTTTCAGCTGAAACAGAAACAACGCAAAAATATGAAAGCACAAGAATCAACACATCTAACATAATATGTAGAGACGAAAAATAGAGAAAATCTGTGTCGTCACACAGAATGTCTGACTTATAAACACAATATATGCCCACAAAATAACATGGGTACACATCTTGGGTTTACAAATAAAAATGACAAAAACAAACATTTATATACATAGTAGACATAAAACAACTAAATCAAGAACAATACCTAAGATCCATATAGAAACAAGTAAAAATGAAATAAGAACACAGAAATCGTAAAACAAAGAGTAAAATAGGTAAGGGCCCAAGAAATTCAGTAACTATCGAACCACCCGTATGAATGACTGAAAACAACAAAAGTCACCAAAATAAGACGAAAACAGTGAAACTCTAATATTAAAGCACTGAAATTCGACCAAAAACAAGATCAATTGAGAAGAAGAAATATAAAAAAGAAGGATTAAGGAGCGATTTGAAAGAGAAAAGACGAAAGAACGAATAGGGGAGAAGCGCCAGATAGAAAATTATCGGAAATAGGGAAAATCTGAATAAATGGGGTTTATGTATGTACCCGGTATTAAACCCGAATCAAAATGGATCCAGTTACACGGATATTAATATCGTGTAATTGGTGTATATAGTACTTTGCCATAAATTATTTATTTCAAAATCTTGCAATTTTATGAAGAATTATTTATAATAAAGCTAAGTTTTATGAGTTTGAACTATATATGGTTAATATATACAATTCAATTTTTATAATTTATGTTACATTAAAATTTTAATTTCAATTGCCTTATTTATAGTTTTGGGATTTTTTTCACAATTTAAATCTTCTTTTATCCATCATCTTCTTCGCACATACATTATATTAAATACATACTCCATAATTTATAATTTTAAATAAAAAATTAATAAAAATATGCATATAGCATATTAAAAAAATAAAAATTACATTTATAATTTAATTAATTAAACTAGTTAAATATTTGAAATATTTAATCTAAAATTAATATATAAAAATTATTTTCAATCCGCATAATACGCGGGAATATTATGTGCTAGCTAGTTATCCTATACTAAAAAACATTCTGATTGAAGACCTTTTTAGCCAACATCAACATAAACTACATGGTAATGTAACAGAATACCAATTGTTAATGATGAAATTGAGCTTCATACAATATAGGTAACATCAGGATATAAGTAACCAGAGATTGACGCACGCAGCTCGAAATCGGGGCACGTGTCCCCATAAATTTTTTTATTTTACTATATAATAAAAATGATATCCATTGCATGTACTAAAATTTTAATATGCATTGAAATATTTATTTTATCTTTTGATATAATAAAAATGTTATCTCATTGCATGTTCTATTGAGTAGTTATGTTGGTAATATGCCTTTTATTGGATTGTAGGTCACGTGATCAAAACCCGATTGTCCATTTTATTTTTTGTTCATTTTAATTACAATTCTTTTGTGTTCGAAACTCAACCGTCCCTTTTACTTTTTTTTTGTTCATTTTAATTATAACCGTTTTTTTTTTCATTTCCTACATTCCATATTTATATAATTATTCCTTTTGTGTTTATTTTTCGTTCATTTTAATTATAATCCTTTTGTGTTCAAAACTCAACCGTCCTTTTTACTTTTTTGTTCATTTTAATTATAATCTTTTTTTTTTTTGTTCATTTCCCACTTTTCATATTTATATAATTATTGTGCACCTGCCATAAAAATTTTCTAGATCCATCCCTGTAAGTAACAGAATACCAATAGTTAATGATGAAGTTGAGCTTCATACCAATATTATTATTATTTTTAAAGCATAAATCACCATATTATTGGCATGTAATTAATGTAATATAGCATAATTATTATCAATACAAAAACAAAAGAATATTAGTGAGGTAATGTACTTTAGCTAGACTCTTGTTTTAAAGCTAATAAAAGCATTTTGGCTTATGATTGTATTTTGGTTTATTCCAATTCTCTCTCCCCTTTGCCACCTCCCTCTTTTCCTCCCCTTCTCTATATATATGCCCCCTCTTTCTCTATATTAAATAGACTTCTCTGCAATATAAATACATACATACAACACATATATATCATATAGTCTTTTGTTCAAATTAGGGTATGTCTGAAGAATTTGTGAGTGAGAGGTTGTTGTGGCAAGATGAGGAACCATGGTCATTTCCAATTTTTGACCCTCAAGAAAATGGGGGCAGAATTGGGACGGAAGCCGGAAACCTCTCAAACGATGAGATAGAAGAACCGTCGGCACCGGGGAGGAGGAAGAGAAGGGCAACTGCAGCATCAAACAAGAATGGCGGAGCTCGTGATTCAGATGACCATATTTGGACTGAAAGGGAGAGGAGAAAGAAGATGAGAAACATGTTTGCTAATCTTCATGCTTTGATCCCCAATATCCATCCAAGGGTAACTTCTTTAATTTTCCATTTATTTATTTTACTTCAAATAAATAATACAACTTGCCCTAATCTCTCTCTCTCTCTCTCTCCCTTTTAGGGATGGGTGACTGATTTCAGTGAGTTTAAGGAAAAACCTTTTAATTCAAGTCATGTGTTTTTTCTATCAAAATCAAGAATCCAAACTTTAAAAAATTAAGTTTTTTTTTTTTTTTTTAATTTCCCTATTTTGGCAAGTTATAAATGTCACTCAGTCCCTTTTAACTTCAATATTAATTCCTATTATCAGGATTGTATGCAAACATTCTTTTCTTTTCTTTTTTTGACAGGTTGTATGCAAACATTCTTAGCAATGTGCATTTTTTTATTTTTTTTACCAATTATATAATTATTGATTTTTTAGTGAGAGCTAGATCATCTCCTTTATAGTCTACTAAATGTGTTAATTTGTTGATTTCACTTGGTTCTCAATAATAATCCATGAGAAAAAATCTTTTCTAAATTAAAAAAAAAAATTGGGATCACAAGAAATTGATTTAATAGTTTATTTAATTTAGTAATATCCTAATTTAGTATTAGTACATATACAAAAATTCAACTTTTTTTATTCGGACAAAATTAGTAGATCCTGTAACAATTATCAAATTTTGATTCATTTGGATGCAATACAATAGGCAGATAAATCGACGATTGTTGATGAAGCAATAGACTACATCAGAAAACTTGACATAACTCTTGAGAGCCTTGAGAAGGCAAAGAAGCTCAAAGGTGGTGCAAATGTTAATCCTACAACCTGTCATCCACCCACAATCATCACCCAATCACAGCCTTCAAGAGAGGCATTTATGGCTGAGCTGGGAACACAAGGTGCTGTCACTCTAGCAAGCCCGAATCTGCTACTTTCGGGCCCTCAATTCCCAACCATTTTCAAAACATGGACTTCTCCAAATCTTACTCTGAATGTTTGTGGAAAAGATGCACACATCAGTATTTGTTGCCCTAAAAAGCTCGGCTTTTTTACCGCTATTTTCTTCGTGATGGCAAGGTATAAGCTTCAGCTGGTTTCTGCTCAAGTTTCTTCAAATACTGGGACGCGCATGTACATGATTCATGCCCGTGTAAGACCATTTTTTTCTCCACTCTTGTTTTATTATTATTTGTTTGAAGAAAATCACCATTTTTTATAGGGTTTTAGCACCAAGAAAACTTAAAAAATTGTTCGTTTAATTAATTAGCTAGGAATACGATTAATATCAATTTGCAACCTGTACTACACATAATTTACCTATTGTAGCCTAAACTTTATTTTCTGTAGTATTTTCTTGCCAATTTTTTGTGGCACTTATGGTTGGAAAATACCACAGAAACAGAAACAGGCAATCAGCCAACTTTGTATAGTACATGTTCCATTCGGATAAAGAAATTGTATATGTAGTAAGTTGAAAAAATAATTATATATCTTCAGGGAATAATATTCTTTTAGGCCAGTGACTTGGAGAGGGTTGTATTAATTAAGGACAATAATTTTATAAGTTTGTGAATGTAGGGCAATCAAGTCCGAATAACTCAAAATCGGACTGAACTGTCATGTGAGTTAAAATTGTCCTAAATTTGCATATTTTAAAAACATAGTGTTCTACATTCACAAGTCCGTAAATCTGTAAATGTAGGACAACCGTGCAACTCACGTGACATTATAGCCCGATTTGGGCTTATTCGGGCTCGAATTTCCTACATTTACAGATTTTAAAATATATATTTTGTCCTAAATTTTACTACCTCCGTCCCCCCAAAAGTATGCTCACAGGGTTTAAACATGTTTTACGAAAAGGTAGATTAAGTCCATTTATGAATAATATAATTAAATGTGAGTAAAGTATAATGATAACTTGAGTAATTAAGTGTTTGTTGGACTATCAAAATTAATAAAATTGTGTCCGTAGACGTGCTTAATCTACTTTTCCGTAAAACATGTTTCAGCCCTCTGAGCATACTTTTGGGGGACAGAGGGAGTAGCATTTATGGTCCTGTATTTTCAAGCCTGAAAATTGTTGTCCTTATAACATAATCGCCCTAAGTTACGGACCTAAAAATACATTTTCCCCTATATCTTCATCAGAAAATATCAATAGATGGATTTGAATTGATTAATTATTTTTAAATTTTAATCCTGATTAATTAATGATATTTGAATATGCATTAATTTCCTTAATTAGATTCACTTACTTTCTTAATTTGGTATGTGCATCAGATCAATGGAAGTCCAAATCAACTCCCAGAAGCATTTTTTCCAGTGGAGGAAATATTCAAGCAAGCTGCAGCAGAGATTATGTTTTGGCTGAATTCTTAAATGATGCATGTAATATATATGCAAAATCCATCAGAACATGAATATGCATTATCTATAATTTAGAGTCCACCCCTCCCCCATCTCAATTTATCTTTTTTGCGATTTACCTAGCAAGTTTTGGTCATTAATTTAGTTGAATATCTATGGCTGCACACTCATATTGGAACCTCAAGATTATTCCATTAATCCAGAATTTATATATTTTATGGTCCAGCTAGAAATTATTTTACATTCAATATTTTTTTTACTGCATTAATTATGAATTATTTTCATGCATTGTTTGCATTTAAGTTCATTAGCATTTTTATTTCGAGTGTGAACAACTTCCAAGCATATTTTTATGAAAAACTTATTTTATGAGATACACGAGGTATATATAGTATTCATCATTGTCTTAGAAACAAAATAATAATTAATAAACACAAATTCATTGTGAATATGTTGTTATAAATGCTAAGTTTTAATTATGAAAACAATATATATTTATACTGTTAAATCTAGGTCTGGCAATTCGCCAATTCGGGCCACATAACCTGGTCCATCGGGCCAACGGATATTTTGAGTTGGGTTAAAACATTTTCCTTTATAGGACCTATAAAAGTATAGTCTGATTAAGCTAGCCTTGCTTGGTTTTATTCCCTAGAAAAATTTAAAGAATTGACTACGAAATATTCTAATATACTTATGAAATTTCCAACTAAAATATTTACGTCCTTAGATAGTAAAGATTGCCTACAACAATTATTCTATAATTTTTTTTAATCATATAGACATTTTCATTCATAGGTAATTTCCCTACAAAAATGTAATTCATAGATAAATTTGTTTGTAGGACATTTCTAAACTATAAATATAATTGCTTATGGAAATGTAAGTTGTCTAGATAATTATTTGTGTAGGTAATTTGTTTGCCTACAGAAATTACAAATGTGTAGACAGTTTGTTCATAGGTAATTAATTTGTCTTCGGCATTAACAAGTGCCTAAATACCCTCGATACAACCCTCGGTTGAGAAATCTTTCAGTAATAATGAAGGTTCTTTTAGCTATCAGTAAATCCCTCGGCAATAGCGAAGACAATTTAGTCCTTCGCCCTTAACCTCGGTGGAACAATTGTAGTATTAATAGTCAGATTGAAAAAAATAAATCACCTACTTGTATTAGTTCAAAATAATCTAATGATAATTGTAAAAATTGAATAGTATCAGTTTGCTCAACTAAATGTATCGCTCTATATAAATGTGCAATATTAGTTCAGAAGCGATTAGAGCAAACCCTACAAGAAAATGAAGAATTGCCTACGAAAACTTTCAAATGGCTAGGAAATTTCCCTACAAAAATAATTTGGTCATTAAAAAGTGAGGATTGCCTACGATTTACCTACCAATTTTTAGAATAATCTTTGAAAAGAATACCTACAAGACTAATTCTCTAGGCAAACGAATTACCTATGAGCAATATACCTACATATTTGTAATTTCCGTAGGCAAATTTACCTACACAAATAATTTTCTAGGCAATTATATTTTTAGTTTAAAAGTAGCCTATATAATTAGAAAATCTTGTAGGTAAGTCATAGACAAACCTTATTATTTAAGGACAAAATATTTTCGTTGGAAATTTCGTAGGCATGTTGAAAAAATATTGAAAAATTTCGTAGACAATACACTATTTTTTTTTAGTGAAATATATAATATCACTTGATAAATATAGATGTTGAAAAAAAATATATATAATACCAAGAAATGAGAATGTAATGATAAAAAAGGAAAAGAAAAAAATGTGTTTGAATATGCTAATAGAGGTATACAAATTGAGAGCATAATAGGCACGACATATTATTTATTCTAAGTGAAATATTAAAAATTAGAATGAAAAAAGAAGGCAAAGTATGAGCCAAATTGCTTAATTAAATTACATGTAAAATAAATAAATAAATAAATTGGAAAATTAAAAGGGTTAATTAAGCCACCGAAAATAAATGGTTAATTGTTAATTAACCATAATGAGTAGATCAGATAAAATTTAACGGCTATAACCAACTTAACAATAAATTTCTAGAAACCTTTAAGTTAACCTTGAATCTTTATTTTCTTTTTTGTCATCTTTCTCAACAGCTTATCACACAGTTTCTATGGTGGGATTTTGTTTTTATGTCAAATCCATATTTATTAATGATTTATATTGTATTATTGTATTGACGGTGAAAAATATAATAATGTGATTGTATTGATTTAAGTGTATAAGTATAGTTTATAAAAGTAAATGTTGAAGTATAATTTCAAATCTCAAGTTATAATGAAATGTAATTTAAAAAGTTCTAAATCTATTCAGATCAGTCTCGAAACAAATATACATTTGGAGATGGTTGCGAGAAGTGGTAAAACAAATGGTGGGAAATGAAATAATGAAGGAGGAAGAAAAATATTGGTTGAGGGAACTAGAAAAAGGCAACAAGCCCATATTAGATGTAAATGTTGAAAATGAACATCAATGGGCTTTCCACCAAAATAAAGGCTAAGGCTATTCGCACCTCCTATTTTGATAAATACATTCTCCGGATTAATACTCCTTTTGTTGAATTAATATACTCCCTTTAAATTCTCCACTCCTTGCCTTGATCGCCACTTGTCACCACCGTCGACATGCATGATTTAAGGTTGATGATCAGTTGAGAATAAATTTTAGTTTTTTAATTTTGAAAATTTTAAGTTAAGTTTTAGTGTTAATATTATGTCTTTGTGTACAAATAAGCAATAATGCTTTAGTTTGTGCAAATATATGCTAGTTTGAATGTAAAAAAAAATTGGATTATGGAGTTTTTGCACAAAAAAATGCAATCGCTGGTTTTCCGAAATTCATTCACAATTTCTATTTTTTTTTTTTTTTTCGGATTTCTTTTTGAAATTTAGTGTAATTTTTGAAAAAAAATCCAAATAAAAGCTAAATGGTTCAAAAAATTGGCTAAGACAAATACTCGGAATTTTTTTCCGAAAAGGTAGTAAAGTTTCAAAAATTATTTCCGAAAATTTGAAAATTATATGATCAGGAAAAAGAAAATGCACAAAATATTTATGCTACAGCATTATCCTATCCATACCATTTTATTCACTCAAACTACAACAATATTCATAACAAACATCAAATGAACAATAAATATTTTACTATTTACCATATAACTAATCCTAGTTTAGGGGAAAAAAAAGCCTTGCATATGTGTTTTCGAGACGAGTATTCACCATCCTTGCAATGAAGGCCAAATAGGGACGAGATAGTTGAGTTGATCGTCAATTGTTTGGATTTCGGGAGAGTTTACAGAAATACAAATATATTCAAAAATACTAAAATAGGGATTGGAATGTTGATCGTCGATGTGCAATAATTCGAGCAGAGGGGTGTATTTACTAATTACCGTGAGGGAAGTAACTGAAAAGTGTAGTTTGGACAACTCATATGTTTGTTTAAAAAGAAGAAAATGAGACGAGGGTGTATTTACTAAAATCGGAAGTGCAATAACCTGAGCCCAAAATAAAATATAAAAATCCACAAAATTGCAATCAAAATCTCAAGCTGTTCTGGCCTGCAAGGAAAAAGTTCGATATAATTAAGGAGACTTACCGATAGGTAAATTTCAGGATTGAAATTTACTGATAGGCACAAAATAATTGCATATATGTTGGCACATTTGCACTTTCAAGTACAACTTTGCCTGTATATGCAATCACGTTTGTACCTACTAGTAATCTGCATAAAAAATTTGTACCTACTAGTAATTTTTCCTATAATTAACAGGTGGCGTCTCAACGTGCTTGAGATTTTATTTTGACAAAAATTCATATGAGACGGTCTCATGCATGAGATGTGGTACAACTTAGCACAAATCACATTCACCCCTTGTAAAGTGTTAAAGCATCAATACCCAACTTATGTCCGTCTCACCGTAAGACTGTCTCATACAAGTGTGTCTCTTTTAATTTTGGTTGCGTTTTGATTGGGTTGAGCTGAAGTATAATGTAAATAATATTGTGCAATTAATATGAATTTTGTACTTGATTAACATCCGCCTCTTATGATGACAATTATTAAATTTATAGGATAAAATACAGTTTTGTTTAAAAAAATAAAATAACTTTTTCCTTACTTATAAAATCCTACTTATAATGAAATAAAATACATTTTCATAACTTTAACAAGATTACATACTAGCGTAGAAGCTCTCAAGTCTTAACTAGTTATAATTGTAAACTCAAATGAATTTTAATTTTTTAATATTATTTTTATATATAAAAATTATTACTATTAAGTATAAAAATTATTATTATTTTAAAATATTTATTTTTAAAATAATGTTATATTTTGATGTAAAATATTAATATTTTTTTTACATAATAATAATAAAATTCGTGTATAGATTTAGTTCACGTGATTTTAACATAGTATATTGCTAAAAGAAAAAGTGAAATAAGCTTAATGATGTCCCATAAATAATTTTGCATGCATTGTTGGACGCACGTAAATTATTTAAAAGCAGGCCCAGGGTGCGTGTGACTTCTGGATTCCTCCAATAGCTCCACGTGTTCACTCTCCTTCAAGCGCGTTTATCGCACGCTCTCCTTCAGATGCAATACTCCTCGTCATCGTCATCGCTTCTTCTTTTTAACAATTCGATTTCTCTCCAGCAGCGTCTCTTAACTGTTTCATCACCGCAGCTTCAATAATCGACAATTCAACCGGAGCGAGAGAGGAATTTAATGAGCGATTAGCTAATTTCGAACCGGATTGGCCGTGGCGGATGATATGTTGGGCCAATCGTCGGCGGCGGCGGTGCTTGGTATTAGGGACGCCATTACCTGGTGGGACTCCGTGAATAAATCAGTTGCTTGGCAGGATCGAATATTCCACGTCCTCGCCGTGCTGTACGGCCTCGTCTCAGCTATTGCTCTTGTATGTAATTCCTCTTTTTTCCTTTCCGCATTATGATTTTAAACGGCGAATTATTTGAGATTTTGTGATTTTATGGAATTTTTTGTGCGCCTCTTACTTGATGCTCTCATTTCGCGGTGTTGAATTGCATCATAATAGGTTAAATTTGTTTTTCTCTATATATGTTGATGTTTTTTGGCCTTTTCAATTACTTGGATTTTATTCGTTGTAGGTACAATTGGTGAGGATACAATTGAGAGTGCCAGAGTATGGTTGGACTACACAGAAAGTATTCCATTTCCTCAACTTATTGGTTAATGGAGGTTTGCATTTGAAATTCTCTCGATAGTTAGGTGCATTAACTTTATATAGTACATTTGGAGTTTCTTACTGAAGCAATTTCCTTTCATTGTTTATATAGTTCGATGCGTAGTATTTGCACTTCGTAGGGATGTTCAAAACTTGAATCTGGAGGTACCAACTTTAACTCATGTTAATGTGCATTCCAATATTTCTGACAAGTTTTTCCCCTGATATAACGTTATACTCGAAGTAGATTGTTCAACATATATTGCTTGACCTGCCGAGTCTTGCGTTCTTCACTACATATGCATTACTGGTGTTGTTCTGGGCAGAGATTTATTATCAGGTTGATTTAAGTTCTCTCATTAGGTTCAGATTGCTATTGGCTTTTATTTATAGGAATATATTTAGTTTCTTCAACTTTGGCAGGCTCGTGCTGTATCCACTGATTGGCTGAGGCCAACTTTTTACACTGTTAACGGTGTGGTGTATGCAATTCAGGTAAATATCCTTGCCATGTATGTTGTAATAAGTTAAACTCAAGTAGAATTGTAACATGTTATGTTATGCCTCATGTATCTTAAATAACAGGCTTATCGTCAAGCTTTGGCTTTTTAACTCTTCTCCCTCATTTTCATTAAATCCTAAATTGGAACTCATTTTTCCTTGTGTAATCAAATGGGAGATACTTGGTGATCTGCTTGGGACCTTTGTGATCTAATTAAATCTTCAATCTAAACTTGTCACAACAATTGTCTAAGATATATCTTATTCTTATGTATGATGGGAGTTTATAGGTAAGAAAAACCTATATACATTTCGGATGTTTTGGCTTCTGATAGTATTGTCACGTAAAGTTATTTTGGAGTGCGAGTTTACAATAACTCAATGCATTATTGAGTAAACACATGAAATAGTCTCCAAATGTATGTCGCCAGGAATTTATGTGCATCTTTGACCTTTTATAAAGTATCTAAATATGCCAAAAATGAACAAAACTAAACTATATCTTCATTATATATATCAAGTCTGATGCATCTGCTATAATGCTAATGGCCTGTGGTGTCTGTCATAGCAATTAGCAAGATAACAGGGTCAAAGAGGACCATATTGGGTAACAATTCCAAGAATGAATACGATTGCTTGCAAGCTATTGAGTTTATCATCCTGGATTAGGGATGTCTAGCATGTTCTGACAACACATTGCTTGAGTCCACTTGTGCAAAAATTAAAGTCTTGAACTTTATTTATTGATAAAATGAATGCAAATATAGTCTTTTTCTTTTATCCTCAAGCATTGTTCGAGATGCTCTTAAAGAAAGCATCGATGTGTCAATGTACATAACTGTTAAACATGGGCGGACTGTAAATAAGTAAGTTGCTTGGCAAAAGGTGACAAGATATTGGTGTTCCAATTTTTCTGGAAATTCATCTAGTGATCTCTGTAAATTAGAGCCCATGCGCTGGAAGTAAAATTTGATGAACAGATAGACAGGGTACTTTTGTTTTGGACTTGCTATTTGAGTTATTGCAGGGAAAGCATTGACAGATTCGACTTGTTCTACAGATACTTTTGAGAATACATCATATTAAATCATTGTTGTTTTCTAACTTGTGCAGATAATTTTATGGTTTGTCTTGTGGTGGAAGCCCATTCATGCAATGGCCGTTTTGTCCAAAATGTTCTTTGCAGGTTCTTATTCTAGTACTGCTTTGACTTTATATGCATTATTTGTGTAAATTACTTCTACTTTAATAAAGAATTTTTTTCATTTGGCAGGTGTTTCCTTATTTGCAGCCTTGGGTTTTCTTGTCTATGGTGGAAGGTAGCTGATTTGCTTCATCAGTTGGCCTTTGCTTTATTAATATAATTTCTTTAATAAAAAGAGTAAACATCTTCTGGTTTAATCATCAAACCTTATTCCCCCCACTCTTAGCTGCTAGATAATTTGAGCAAGCAGGCCTTTCGCCATCCCTACATTTGTGTATCATTGACTGGAACATTTTTCTTCTAAATGTAGTGTTAGAAGTGCTACTTATACAGTGAAAGGAATATGTTCTCGAATGATCATAATTGTGATGAGTGAATGCTTATTTTGTTGATTGTATTTGGGCTCCAAAAAAAAAAAATTCACGCACAAATTCTTTTAACTTTTAGCAGAATGTTCTGTGGATGGATTCATTTCTTCCTTACCTCAATGTCGATCGTGCAGGCTGTTTCTGATGTTACGACGATTCCCTGTAGAATCAAAAGGACGACGCAAGAAGCTGCAGGAGGTATTATTTAATTTACTATTCTCATCTGCTAGTGAATTTTAGTTTTAACTTTTTCCCTCTCTATCTGTTGCTCATTCAGGTTGGCTATGTGACTACAATATGCTTTACATGTTTTCTCATTAGAAGTATTATGGTAAGTTGTTCTGCGGAAATCGCATTTGATAAAAAAATTATTTGAATTTCAGATGATCTGGTCTCAAGTTGTTAAATAGTCATTGATGGGCTTAAAATTTTTATCATCTTAACATGTTTGTATCATTTAAGGGTCACTTTGGTTTGATAATCTTCAGCTTAGAATAATCTGAAAAATGATGAGAATCCAATCAATTACTATAACGAACCGAATAAAGGTGAATAAATTTTGATGAGACAGATGGTTCTACCATCGGGTGAAAGATAATGATTTTTAGAAATCAAATGAATGGGAATTTTGGTTTGGTATTTTCATCAGTATGACTCGAATTCCTCAACAGTCTTGAATCAGATTTTTTTAATATATTTTTGTAATTTAGCAGAAAAATGTCCTAACCAGGCTAAACTCTACAATTATGAAATTAGGAGTCCTACTGTTTTGGATATGACAAGTTTTAAAACATTATACTTGCAGCGCTTCTTACTTTATTCTCCAATTTCCATGCTTTCTTGACCCACCTTCTGCAACCGATGTATAAAGCTTCTTACAGATTATTGAAATTTTAATCATCTCACTGTCTTACTGGTGCTTCAGACACTTAACAACAAATGCATCCATATGCTTACATATATATTTTTTTATATCTGGCTTCTGTAAACATGTATATATTAATGCGCCTGCTTATTATAAATCAGCCCTAATCACTAATTTATTTTATTGTTCTTATCATCTGACTTTGACTTTCAACTTTGCCAAATCCTTCCCACAGTCGTGCTTTAATGCGTTGGATGCAGCTGCCAATCTAGATGTTCTGGATCATCCTGTTTTGAATTTCATATATTACCTCGTAAGCTTCCAGATGAACTTTGATATTTCACATAATCTATGCTTAACTGTCATGATTTAAATGCAAGTAACTGAGTAATGGCTTTCTTATTCACTTGTTCAGACCTGTTAAACTATAACATGATAGATAATGACTTAATCATAGCTCAATAGATGATTGATTGATGAAACATTTTATATAACTTCTGATTCTCACTAACCACTTATGAATGCTTCATATCTTTTGGCTATATGTATCTTCCTTTTACCATAATGCTTAGTGCTATTCATTTAAGGAAAATTCTGTTCACGTTTCAGTGGAGGAGTTGGGACCCACTTGTGTAGGAGAGAGTTTAATTTTTTCCTTAAATAATGAAATTTGCTACGGAACATTCATACATAATTGTGATTATACAAGTGCTCACCATATGTATATATAGCTTATTTGAGAATTTTGCAGCTAGTGGAGATCTTACCTTCGGCTCTAGTCCTCTTTATATTGAGAAAGCTGCCTCCAAGACGTGGGGTCACACAATATCACCCAATCCGGTAGTTGAAAGAAGATGTTAAATGAAGGTAATTGAAAGCTACCTCTATGTTGTGGTTTGGATGTGTTCAGGTTTGAAGACAACTTTACCTGAAATCGAACAGAGGGCAGGATATGCACGTGTGAGAATTTGAGCTTTTGAGTGTCGGTTTAGTTACTCCTTTTGCAGTTTCGGGTTTTTTTTTACTGGTAGGAGCTTGTGAATTTTGAACAATAAAATGGTTCGTGAGTGTAGAATTCATGTGCATTATTATTTGTTCAAGTGATGTTGAGGACAGAAATATAGCAGCCAGCAGCACATTAGTTTTTTATTATCCATTTGTCATGTCTATTCTGTTATTCGAAGATCCCAAATTTTGATAAAAGAAAACGTAAATTTTTACTGCTTCGACATTTACTGTGGTAATGCTTTATCAAGTGGTGATCACAATATGTTGTTCTTATTCTTCATTTCATGGACTTTGTTTTCTACTACTTCTGGAGTGCTGCATTTTATGGTTTGCTCTTTTTGAGCTAAAGCTTTAGTTGGATATACTGATGTTGACCGCTCCTGTTATATCCTTAAAATATGTAGCCGAATTATTTTACACCAGGTCATGTTTTATCTTCTATTACCATTTTCTTTATACATAATGTGTATGTACTGACGATGATGTCTATTTAATATTTATATGCTCATGCTTTATTTATTAGTTAAATTTTTTTTCTTAAAAATATACTCCCTTTGTTTCAGTTATCATTTTAGAGAGAGAATTGTTTCAATTTTTTTTTTTCAATAGAAACTAAAAAAAAAAATCCCAACTTTTCATTTTTTATTTTTTTTTTGTCACATGAAAAGGTATACATTGATGCACACTTGCATGTGTAATTTAATTTGTGCATTGACGTTTTAACACTTTGAGAGGAGTGAGTGTTAATTGTGTTAAGTTGTACTCCGTCTCATGCATCATCTCATACGAGTTTTTATTTTATTTTATAGGTATTACTAGAAGACCCGGACCCACCCATTATATGTGCAACACCGCCGGGCCGGTCCATGCTGAATTAGATTTTTTATTTTTGCAATAATAATATAAACTCACTATTTCATGTTTTTGTTTTGTTTTTTTTAAACGGTTCGTCTCATATTTGTTTATCATTTTTTGTAAAAGGCAATAAAATAATTATATCATTTTTAACTATACTTTTAACATTTTAAAATTGCATTTCACGTCATTATTTGTACTCACAAAAAGTCATCTACTTTAATAATAAAGTAGAAAGAACTATAATACATTCAATTAAAAATTCTTTTTTTTCTTTTTTTTAGCGCAATTATTTTATTTCTTTAAACATAAATAAACAATTTACACATTAAAACTCGTGTCGAAAGTAAATGGGTAAGCAAGTATGAGATGGAAGGATTAATATTTTTTAAACATTTCACATAAAAATCAATTTCAAATTGACAAAAATGAAATTTGTGCAATTAGAAACATGTTTATCAATTTATTTTCACATTTTAAATATGTTCATATCAATAAAGGCTTATAGTTTAAATACCTTACTAGTAATTAAACTCGTGCATTGCACGGCTATATTTTTTAAATTAATTAATATTAAATTTGTATAAGTATTTGAATTAAAGTGTTTTGTCATTTTGAAAATATAATACTATTGTTGTTTGTATAAATAGATCTGCTAATTTTAGTAAGTATTACTTGCAAATAAATCATTAAATCAACACAAATTGTGTAGTGAATAAATCAATATAAACTATAAGTTTGATATATAGTAAAAATTATTATACCAAATAATTAGATGTAAAATAAAAACCTGCAAGGAAAATCCTGCAAAACAAAAAACCGAACATAAAAAATCATAAAAAATATCTTGTAAATAAGAAGAAGAAAGAGACACAAGAAAGGTAGGACAAAAAATTGAGAGTTGTGAAATCAGAAGTACACAAAATAAGAGAATGGAATAATGCTTATAAAATTGATATTTATGGAACCTAGAATTTAACATAAAAGGTTGAGATTTTTTTTTTTAAATCTTTAGATATAGGGTTGATATTAAATTTAAGACTTCTACATATATTTTTAAACAAAAAATCGAACATAAAAAATTATAAAAAATATCTTGAGAATAAGAAGAAAAAAGAGACACAAGAAAGGTAGGACAAAATAGAGTTGGTATGCTGTGAAACTTGTTCACCATGAAACTGTTTTTTTTTTTTTTACAGACATACTCTTTAGTAATATAAGTCACATCCTTCAGTTATCACCACGACACTCTTTGCCATAATATAAGTCACACCCTTCACTTTTATGTTACTTTTTATAGTAAAAAATCGTCACACCCTTTACAGTAAAAAGTCACACTTTTTAATAATATAAGTCACACTCCTTAATCAGTTTCACCGTGAAACTTGTTCACACTATACTTTGCTAACAAAAAATTGAGAGTTGTGAAATCAGAAGTACACAAAATAAAAGAATGAAATAATGCTAATAAATTGATATTTATGGAAGAATTTAACATATAAGGTTGATATTTTTGAAAAAAAAAAATAGATATAGGGTTGATATTTTTAAAGATTTTTCTCAATTCGTTATAATTTGTTAATATTTATTTTATATATATTTATTTTAAAAATTCTTTCCACATTCTAAAAATTTGTTTTCCAACTTTATTACCATTAAGATGACAGGAAGTTTAATTCTTTACTTGCTTGCTATCCATTAAGAATGGTTCAAGTGGCAAGCGACTTGAATATTGTTAAGACCACCTTGCTCCGAATTGTTTGAAAGTTTAGCAGGGAAAGATGTGTATCTTTCACGTTAACAAACTTATTAGGGTATTTTTTACGCCCGAAAAGGTGTCAGATTGACCGACAATAATCGATTAATTTTGGTAATATTAAATTTAAAATACAAAAGGCTTAAATTTAATGATTTGGAAACTCCGTTGTCTTACGTGTCAGATCGACCATCGATCGCATCGTCTTATATATGTCGAATTATCTTTATCGTCAGATCATCTTGTTATAATAAATTAAAAAATTTAAAATATACAATTATCAATTTACAAATTTATCCTTATAATATTTTTTATAAAAAAATATATATATATATATATATTATTTTTTTAAAGGATATTTCATTCTTCTTCTTCGTGAGTTATTTCACTCTTCTTCCTACTGAATAAAAACAAAAAAAAAACAACAGAACAAAACATAATTGTTTATAAAAATTGTTCTTCTTCCTCTTGAGTTAAGAACCGAACAGAATTTTTTTTGATAATTCATCGCCATCTCCGCCACCATTACCACTGCTATCCTCCGCCACCAGTATCGCCACAATCTTCTGGGTTCGTCAAATTAGGATTGCGATTTTCAATTAGTGAGAACGTCACCAGTACCACCACTACAATTAGAGTCGCGATTTTTTTTTACTAGTGTCGCTGCCAAACAGGGGAATAAGAGAGGCCATGGGGCATATGGGCCGCCGAGATCCGTGACCGAAGAAAAGGGGTTCGGGTCTGGCTGGGCACATACAACACCGCCGAAGCCGCTCGGGCTTACGATCGAGAAGCCCGAAAAATCAGAGGCAAAAAAGCCAAAGTCAATTTCCCCAACGAGGATGTTTCTGATAATTACAATCCCAACCTTGAAAAACTGTACGATATTCAACATTATAATTGTAATTATGATGATTTCAATTAGGTAGGATTGGAAAATTATGGTGATGATAAGTTCTCAAACAATGCTGGTGAAATGAAGCCCGAAGTGGTCGGGAAATTGTAACGGCGGCGAAGAGGTGGGGGCGGTGGCGGCGACGGCAGAGGAGGAGGATGAAGTGCAGAAGCTGTCAGAGGAGCTGATGGCGTATGAGAATTACATGAAATTTTACCAGATTTCGTATCTCGACGGGGAGTCGGGGTCTACGGCGCCGACTAATCCGCCGCCGAAGACGGTGGAGCTGTGGAGCTTCGATGAAGTCTCCGGTGAACTCTAGGTGTTTTTCGGTTACGTACGGCGGTGGAGTTGTTTTATTTGTTTTTTAATTATTGATTAATTGTAAATTGTGGAGTGGTTTAATTTCGTGATTTATGTTTAGGAATTAGAAGGGCATGCTTGTTCATGTTCTCTTCAAATTAAATAAATGAATGAGTAGTGCATTTCCCTTCCAAGTTTTCTAGCTGAAATTTGTCTTTTTAGTTACCATGAATGAGAAGATGACTGGTGAAGACGACCAGACTGTAAGGAGATGAAGGCAATGACAGCGCGGTGATGGCAGTGAGGCGACGATAGCGTGGCGATTGGCAAAAAAAATTCGTGGCGATTTTGATGGGAAAAAATTTTGTTTCTTTTGAAGGAAAAGTTGTTATTTTGTGGGGAAGAAGAAAAGTTGTTATTTTGTGGGGAAGAAGAAAGTGATTTAAGAATTAAGAAGGATTTTTTTTGTTTTTTTTAGCGCTGATTGATTTAAGAAGTATTCTAATTATTTTAGAAGGGTATGATAGTAATTAAAAAAATATAATTTAAAAAATAATTTAAAGATATTAAATAAGACAACAATTGTATGGTTAAGACGACAGAAAGATCTTACGCCATGTGACGCTTTTAGAGAATAGCTCGATTGTTGTCGGTCAAGACGACACCTCGACGCTTCCGGTAAACACCCAACTTATTAAATCAAGAAACTTATTAGAAAAAAGAAATTGAAACTTATTAGAAAAAAGAAATCAATATATTCAAAAGATATTTTTTTTCTAAATTCGTTATTATTTATTAATATTTTTTCTAAATTTATTCCAATTTTTTTTCTCAATCTATTATTATTTATTAATATCATTATTATTTATTGATATTTATTCCAAAGATTTCTCAATCAATTCTTATTTATTTATATTTTCTTCAAATTTTTTCTCAATCCATTATTATTTGTTAGACAAAAACTTGTATAAACCTGATTCATACTATGAACCCGGGTCAAACTTGACTCATACACTACAAATGGGTTAGATATATATACTTGAGCCCATTATTTGAAAATAAAAATACCCCACACGCCGACGCGATCCCTCTTTTCTCCACCTAGAAACCCGTCATGCCCCTCCCTCTCCCACCCCACCCCCATGACCCATCCCCTCCCCCCACGCCACCGCATGGCTCGCATTTTGAGATCGGCGTAGAATTTAAAATTGTGTGAGCGGTCATGGCTCGAATTTGTGTGAGCGGCCATTTTTGAAATTGAGATTTCATGGCTCACATTTGTGTGAGCGGCCATTAGTTGGAGGATTTGAAATTGGAATTGTGAATTTTATAGAATAACAGTGATAGTTTTATAGCATAACAGTGAGAGTTGTATAGAATAACATTGATAGTTTTATAGAATAACAGTGATAGTTTAATAACATGATAGTGAGAATTTTATAGAGTGAGAGTTTTATAGAATAACATTGAGAGTTTTTCTGAATAACAGTGAGAGTTTTGTAGAATAACAGTGAGAGTTTTATAGAGTGGTAGTTTTATAGTGTAACAGTGAGAGTTAATTTGAATAAGAGTGAGAGTTTTTCTGAATAACAGTGAGAGTTTTTCTGAATAATAGTGATAGTTTTATAACATAACAGTGAAAGTTTTATAACCTAACAGTGAGAGTTTTTCTGAGTAAAAGTGAGAGTTTTTGACAATCGATCTATTGTCCCTTACACTGTCATCTTCATTGCTCTTCATTGCGTAGATTGGTGAGCACATACCTTCATCTTCATTGCTCTTCATTGCGTGGATTGGTGAGCGCACGACGGCGCGAAGCAATAGAGATGATTGAGTGTGCGACGCGTGCGCGAGAGGGATGAGATGATTGAGTGTGCGACGACGCGAGAGAGATGATTGAGCGCGCGAGAGAGATCGACGTGAAAGACTCGAATCAGACTGAGCGTGTGCAATACAAATTCGGGTCAACCCACTTGAAATGAGTCTTATTGAATTGGAGTTCATAGTGTGAACCTGATTAACAGGAGTGTTACTCTATTTATTAATTTTTTTTTCTATAGATACGTCTCCCGATTTAGTAATTGTTTTTTTCGGAAAAATCCAATAGTTTCCAAATTTAGGGCGGTTAATGTTATATATATATATATATATATATATAGATATATAGATGTATTAAAAAAGAAAGATATTTCAAAGTTCTAAAGATATTCCAAAATCTTTTTTGTTAGAGGATATCACATCCACTCTTCAATTATTTCTGGTGTGAGACTTCTATGGCCTTACATTCAAAATAATTCAAGGTGGGTTTGTGGCATCCCTTATAGGGTTTCCTTTTGGTTTGACAACTGGTTGGGTTACATAATTGCTGACAGAATTGGTATTCCTGACTCTTGGAGGTCCAAGTTTAACTTTTCTGTCTCTGACTATTATTTTAATGGGGTTTGGAATATTGAACTGAATTTCTTGATGACATACCCTAAGATCATTCAGGATATCAGGAAACACAGGTATATTGATGGCTCTCATGATGTTAGGATCTGGGAGAAATCACTTCATGGGAGTCTTTCCTCCAAGTTAACTTATTTTATTCTCAGTCCTCATTATTCTGAGGTTGATTGGGGTGATTGGATCTGGCAACCTTTCATCCCCAAATGCAGGTCTACCACTGTTTGGAAAGTGATCCATAACAGGCTCCTAACTTGGGATAGATTACAAAGCTGGGGTCTGCAGGGTCCCTCCTGGTGCAGCCTCTGCTATAGCAATGATGAGAACTTTATTGGGAAATTAGGGTGTCCGGATCTATTCGAGATGATTTTTAAATACATATTTAAATCAAACAAATAATTACTAACATGAATTAATCCTAAATCAATTCAACATAATAATTAAACAACATGCGTACACGTAATTCACGTAAATCCTAAACATGCGGAACTAGGAGTTACGGATTACTAACCTCTTGTAGAAACAACCTTTTAGACGATGGATCAACCCAAGAACCTTCCCAAATATATCCCAGCATCCACGAACGTTATTCGGTGGGAGGATTTGCACAAACGATTTTAATGGGAGAAAAATTAAATATTTTGCTACCACCTTTGTGGATTTCTAATATTTCCAACACATGGAATTGCACCTGGGAATGAAGAGCTCATCCCCTATAAATAGGGAGGAGGGGTTCGAAATTTTAGAGTTAGGAAAATAAGGAAGAAAATATTTTCTTGGTCTCCAAGAAATCTTGAATATATCTTCTATATTATTTTCTCCTTAATTAAATTTTCCATAAAAATCTCCTTCCCTCTTCTACCTTGATATTTTCGAAAATTACAAGCAATTAGGAGTCAAGATTTGACTTCTTGAATTTATGGGATAATTATGTATTCCTACAATAATTATCTCTTTCCATAAAATATCTACAAGAAAATCAAGACAATCTTTTCTTCCTATTTAACTACAAATTTTCGAAAATTAAGACATGGAAATATAGCAAGAATATTTTCTTCTCTCTCTCATTAATTGGACTTTATTTTGGGCTATTTGGGGGCCTTTAGGAGAATTAAGATTGGGCCTTCAATGGACTATGAAGCTTTAATATTTTGGGCCAAATATTATTCAAGTCCATTAATATTAATTTACTCCACTATAAAATTAATATTGAACTATCCATCTTAACCCATATTACGATTTCACATATAACATGGCTCCCAAATATTATTTCCCGCTTTTAGATTATATTAGTCCATTAATTAATTAAGTCAACGAACAAACTTTATATTAATTAACATCTTTGTCCTTAGAGTAAAGACAACTCAACATTATTATCCATACCGGAAATAAGTTTCCACTTGCAAGATTTGGTATGATAAAGGATATGAGCCCACCAAGGGGACAAATCAAGCAAGATGTACTTGCACGTGATTCTCCGTATTAAATGTCAGCAATCGTCATGTAATTAATAATATTGCCCAATATATAAGGTATCGAATCACATTGACTCTCTTCCCATCATAAATCAAAGCAATAGTTATTAATTTCACACGATCCTATTTAAGGACGGAGATTAAGAAAATAACGCACCAATCGAGGTCTAATTCTTGTATATTCAAGACTAAAGAATTTGTCCTCCTCAGAAGTCCACATTCAACGCACCTAAATGCGCTAGTGTGATCCCTTGGTCAAGACAAGCCAATCTGGGTCTCACACTTCAACCGTTCATGATGGTTCATTCATTTCCATCTGGGTTGTGAATTTGTAATTAATTACGAGGGCTGTTAATTTGATCTTTAGTGATCGGGTTTCACCAAATTAACTACAACGTAATACGCATTGTCTTATTGAACGGGTTTGCAATAAACATATATAACATTCATTCATATTTAATGCAACAATGATTAAATAATTTATTTCAGTAAATAAATAAGAAACTTCAGTTTGGTTACACAAAGTAAAAGCATATTTTTCAGTATAATCCCAACAATCTCCCACTTATACTCAAAGTCTGATTTTAAGTATACTACATCATGTCTCGTGTTCTATGTGACATCTAATGTAACCCTACACGAACCTAATAATATTTCTCCCACTTATACTCAAAGCAGATTGGCAACGTCCTTGACACCCATTCCTTCCACATGTCTCTCGAATGTACTTTGAGGCAAACCCTTTGTGAATGGATATGTTAGGTTGTCTTCCGATGCAATCTTAGCCACCTCAATGTCTTCTCTCTTAACGATTTCTCGTATGAGATGGTATTTTCTTTCAATGTGTTTGCTGGCCTTGTGGGCTCTCGGCTCCCTCGAATTTACAAATCGCTTCCTAAGCGTTATCACAAGAAACCGTGATCGTCTTTGGGCAAATCCGGACGACGCCCAAGTCCACTAGGAAGTTCTTGAGCGAAGCCAAACCGCTTCCTTTGTTTGCTTCTGGCGCAAAGAACGTATTCGCTTCCATGGTAGAATCGGTGATGCATTTACGCTTTTACGCTTATCCATGTCATGGCTCCTCCCCCATGCAAAACACACTACCCGAGGTAGACTTTTTGAGTCAATGTCCGATTGAAATCCAAGTCCGTAAACCGATGGGGATCGATCGTCTCGACTTATAAACCAACATTCCCGCCGTGTCCTTTTCGTACTTCCAGAATGTTCTTTATTACAATCAATGCTATTTCCTCAGGTTACTTTGATATCTTGCCACCATGCCTACGGCAAAGCGTATATCCGGTCTCGTGATATACAAGATTGCATACATGAGGCTTCCCACACCAAGCATAAGGATGCTCTTCATGTCATCTATCTATTTCTCAGATCTTGGGACACATCTCTTTGATGGATGGATTCCATGTCCGTAGGGCACAAAGCCTTTCTTGAATCTTGCATGCTGAAACGCTTCAAAATAGTATCTATGTATGAAGCTTGCGAAAGCCCGATCATTCTTTTCCTGCGATCTCGAGTGATCTTGATCCCTAGGATGTGACCGGCTTCCCCTAAATTCTTCATATCGAACTGTTTTGACATCCACACCCTTACGTCTGATAACACCTTTACATCGTTTCCGATGAGCAGAATGTCGTCCACGTATAGTACCAAAAATACCAATGCAGTTCCGTCACGCTTTTTATAAACATAACTTTCAAAGTTGTTTTGATCGAAACCGTAGGATTTTATAACTTAATCAAAACACTGATTCCAAGCGCGGGATGCTTGCTTCAGCCCATAAATGGACTTCCTTAGCTTACAAACCAGATACTCTTGGCCTTTTTCAATGAAGCCTTCGGGTTGTTGCATATAGATTACTTCGTCGAGATTTTCATTAAGGAAAGTTGTCTTGACGTCCATTTGCCAGATCTCAAAATCTAGATCTTGTGCAAAGAATCGACAAGAGAATGCGGATGGACTTGAGCATGGCTACGCGAAAAAAGTTTCATAATCAATCCCTTCTTTTTGAGTGTACCCTTTCGCCACTAGTCTTGCTTTGAAGGTTTCAACCCTTCCGTCCGGTCCCCTTTTTCTCTTGTATACCCACTTGCATCCGATGGGTTTTACCCCATCAAGTGGTTCGACTAGCTCCCACACCTTGTTGTGATCCATTGAACCCATCTCGGCTTCCATTGTTGTTTGCCAGGATTGAGCATCTTTGTCTCGGATCGCCTCGTTGTAAGACCATGGATCTGACTCTTCTACGGAGATCAAGTCCGAAGACTCTCCGATCCCCAAGAATCTCTTGGGTTGTCTGATAATCCTCCCACTATGATGAGGTTCTGGTTGTGTAGGCGTGACGTTTGGTATATCATTTTGTACAGTTGGCAATGGAGTTGACCCCCTAAGTTCTTCTAAGGTAATTTCATTTCTAGGCTTTCGACTGTTCATATAGTCTTCTTCCAAAAATCTAAAGTGGGTATTGATCACCACCTTTTGATCTTCGGGACCATAGAACATGCATCATTTAGTTCCTTCGGGGTACCCTATGAACATCCTTAATTCCGAATGTGCATCCAATTTACCGGCTTCCTTATCTAAAGACGTATCTTTACACCCCAGATCCTCGATGTGTCCGAACCGGGCTTGCATACCTGGGCCCACAATTCTCTCGGGGTTTTAGGTACCGATTTGGATGGCACTAGGTTCAGAATATAAGCCGTTGTTTCTAATGCGTAACCCCAGAACGATTTTGGTAAATCTACATAACTCATCATTGACCTTACCATTTCTAAAAGCATTCTATTCCTTCGTTCTGCAACCTCGTTTTGTTGAGGGATACCGGGTGCAGTCAACTGGGATGCAATCCCCGCTTCCGATAGGTAGTTCAGAAATTCATTGCTGATGTATTCGCCTCCACGATCAGATCGTAGAAACTTGATACTTTTTCCCTTATGATTCTCTGCTTGAGCCTTAAATTCTTTGAAATTTATCAAAGGTCTCAAATTTATGCTTCATTAGGAAAATGTATCCAGAAGATGGCGTGAGTAATCATCAAAAAGTAACAAAAATACTTTCGTAGCCACCTCTAGCTTTGATTTGCATTGGACCAAACACATCCGGTGAACGATTTCTAACACTTCTTTAGCTCTAAGCCCCTTGGCTCCAAATGCCCTCTTGGTCATTTTACCTTCCAAGCACGATTCACAAGTCGGAAATGGTTCAATTTGGAGAGACCCCAAAGAACCATCTTTCACCAACCTTTGAATCCTTTTTGGGTTAATATGACCTAATCTTAGGTGCCAAAGAAGTGTCTCATTCACGTCAGCCGAGTGCTTTCGTTTACAAGAAATAGTAGATGTGTTATAGGATGCATTTTGTGAGTGATGTGCATTTAAAGTTAATAATATAGAGATTGTTCCAGAAAGTTCCACGACAGATAATCACATCGTTATTTAAAAAACAAGAATATCTTTATTAAAACGAACAGAATATCCATCGTTAAAGAGTTTAGAAATAGAAATAAGGTTTTTCCGAAAAACAGGAACATAAAGAACATCTCTTAAAATTAACTTCTTCTCTCCAAAAGACAGGTGCACTTCTCCCAAATCGCTTCACCGCCACTCATAAAGACCGAGGAGTAATTAAGCGTGATCTCACTCTCACTTAGTCGTAGAAATCATATGGATTGAAACCCCGCAATGTGAAACATACATGATCAGTGGATCCCGTATCCAATACCCACGAGTGGGTAGCATACTCCGCTAAATAAGTTTCAATTACTAGTGAGTGTGAATTACCTTTCTTTCCATTCCTTTTGGGTTTGGAACAGACCGACCTCCAAATGTCCTTTTTTCACAAAGAGTTGAAGCACTTCCCTTCCCCCATTTCTTTTCCCAATTAAAAATGATTCTTTTCTCCACCATCCCTCTTCACCTTTCCTTTGTCTTTGGCAACACTCGTGTTAGCTTGGCGTTCGCTTTTGCTTGCCTCCCTTTGGCCTAGAAGAAGAAGAAGGCCCAACTGCCGCTAATGCTTGACTGCTCTCTCCTAAAATTCCTTCAACCGAGACAAGAGCTTGCAACAGATCAGGCAAAGTGAACTTTTGATTATTCATCTAATTAATTGCCCCGAATCGCTTTCCAAAGCTCTTGGGTGGAATGGAGTATGAAATCGATCCGGGTCTCGATGTCATATTCACTCCAAGCACCTCGAGTTTGTTGAGGTGAGCCATCATCTGAGAACATTTTCCCACGGGTGTTCCCTCCACCATTTTTTCATAGAGAGCATGTCCCTCATGGTGATCCGACGAAATTATCTACACGGGTTCGATGTTGGAACATCGCTTTTAAGATTGATCATGATGTCTTCCCAATAATCATACCCCTTCGCAGTGGTCTCTCAACGTTTTGGTGTTGGTGTTGCAACACATCCGACATTGAAGCCAAGATGGTACACTTCGTCATTTTGTTAAACGCCCCGGTCGGATATTCTTTCTAACCGCTTTGGTTGACTCGTTTCCGGATGGCTTTTTCGGTTTGGGTGTAGTAAGAACCCGATTATGGCTTTGTGTAGTGAGGACAATAGTGAGTTTTCGATACCAATCAATAAAGTTTTCTCCAAGGAGGAGGTTATCTTTTCAAAGATATTTGAACAAATGGATTAAAAGGTTGCGACATGATGAACCAAATAAACATATATTTTGTATCAATATCACATAATTCGATCACATGATTCATATTAAAGTCTCAAAAAAAAAAATATGAACAAGCATCACCAACATCTCAAAACAGATTTAAATGAGCCTCGTGGGAGGTCATCATTTTGTTGGGGTTATAATCAAAAAAGTATGCTTTTACTTTGTATAACCAAAAGTTTTATTGATTCTTCAAATAAATTATTTAATCATCAATTGCATTAAATATGAATGAATGTTATATATGTTTATTGCAAAAACCGCTCAATAAGACGATGCATTATTACGATGTAGTTAATTTGGTGATACCGATCATTCAAAGATCAAATTAACAACCCTCATAATTAAGTATAAATTCACAACCCAGATGGAAATGAATCGAACCATCATGAATTTATTTATCGGTTTGAAAGTGTGAGACCAGATTGGTCTGTTTTGACCAAGGGACCACACACACTAGCGCATTTAATGAAGTCTTTATTTTATTTTACTCAATTATAATGAATGAGGACCTAGAGGAGGACAAATTCTTGATCTTCAATATACAAGAATTAGACCTCGGTGGTGCGTTATTTCTAATCTCCGCCCCTTAAATAGGATCGTGTGAAATTAATAAATATTGCTTTGACTTATGATGGGAAGAGAGTCAATGCGATTCGATACCTTATATCTTGGGCAATATTATTAATTAATGACATGACGATTGTCATGATCAACATTTAACACGGAGAATCGCGTACATCTTGCTTGATTTGTCCCCCAGGGTGGGCTCATATCCTTTATCATGCCAAATCTTGCAAGTGGAAATTTATTTCCCAATTATGGATAATAATGTTGAGTCAGTCTTTACTCCAAGGACAAAGATATTAATTAATATATAGCTTGTTCAATGGCTTAATTAATTAATGGACTAAGATAATCTTAAACGCTTTGAAATAATGACCGGAGCCATGTTACATGTGAAATCGTAATATGGGTTAAGATGTATAGTTCAATATTAATTTTATAGTCGAGTAATTTAATATTAATGGACTTGAATAATATTTGGCCCAAAATATTATAGCTTCATAGTCCATTGGAGGTCCAATCTTAACTCTCCTAAAGGCCCCCCAAATAGCCCAAAATAAAGTCCAATTAATGAGAGAGAAAAAATATTCTTGCCTAATTTTCAAGAGTAATTTTCAAAAACTTTGTCTATTAAAAGGAAGAAAAGATTGTCTTGATTTTCTTGTAGATATTTTATGGAAAGAGATAATTATTGTAGGAATACATAATTATCCCATAAATTCAAGAAGTCAAATATTGACTTTTTATTTATTAGTGTAATTTTCTAAAATATATGTAGAAGAAAAAGAGATTTTTATGGAAAATTTAATTAAGGAGAAAAGAATTATAGGAGATATATTCAAGATTTCTTGGAGATCAAGAAAAGATTTTCTCCCTATTTTCCAACCCTAATTTTCGCCCCCTCCTCCCTATTTATAGGGGATGAAACTCTTCATTCCCAAGTGCAATTCCATGTGTTGGAAATATTAGAAATCCACAAAAGGTGGTAGCAAAATATTTAATTTCTCTCCCATTAAAATCGTTAGTTGAAATCTTCCACGGATAGCGTTAGGGACTTTGGGGATATATTTGGGAAGGCTCTTGGGTTGATTCATCCGTTTGATTCTTCAAGAGGTTAGTAATTACAGAACTCCTAGTTCCTCATGTTTAGGATTTACGTGAATTATGTGTACGCATGTTGTTTATTATTATGTTGAATTGATTTAGATTAATTCATGTTAGTAATTAACTGTTTAATTTAAATATGTATTTAAATTATCACCTCGAATAGATCCGGGCACCTCAATTTTCCCAACACATTTAAATCACATTCAAGCAGGTTACAAACAAGAACGAAGCAGGTTATAAACCTTTAATTTTAAAAAAAAATAATATCATTGTGTTCCCACTTGACCAATATAAAATTGACAGGACTTCGGAGAAGATATAAATATCAATTTTATACCTAAGTAATAACCATGATTAAATACATAATTATTACTTCGTTTTGATCGAGCCTCGTGGGAGGTCATCATCGCCACTAATAATAATAATTTTCATATTGTCAATCATCCTTTTTGGGAATTTATTCATGTGAAAGCTATCCTTCGACTGTTCAAGTAGGGAATTTCTCCAAAAGATTTCAAAATAAATAAATCATGGAGGTCAAAATTAATTTGTGTCAAAACCAAATTAATTATTAAAACATACTTAGTAATTTTTGAATTTTAGATTTTTCGTTGGGCAATTCTCATGCAAACACATTTAAACAAATTAAATAAAGCACAAGAAAATACAACAATAATAAATCAAGCAAAGGAAAAATAAACACATTGGGCACAAATTATCCAACCGTGGTTTGATTTTTTTTTTTTCTTTGATTGATCTTGAAGAAACGCCGCCTTGAATTTCCCCACTGTTCGCTCGAAAAGACCTCATCTTTGAAACGCCACGCCATCCGCCAAATAAAACATACTCATTCATTGATTAAAATTCAAAGCATCGCATCTTATCCAAGATCCGGGCGCCTTAATTTTTTAAAAAATTGCGCGCTTGCGCTTAAAACGGGCGCCTAGCGCCATTTAATTCCTTTAGGGCGATCCATCGAACAACATATTAGATCCCCCATTCAATTCATTATTCGCATATTTGCCCATCGCAATTATTCATATCCGACGGGCGGCGGATTCAACATCCTTATCCAAATATCATGCCATTCTTAGATTTGCCAAAGGCCGCGGCTAAAAATGCCCTTTCCATCTCAATGGCTCAAGCGCCCTTAATGATTTCAAAAGATGGAATCGATGCCGTTTTAAGAAACTTCGAACCCATGATCGATGTTTTTAGCGCTTAAACAAAGAATTATCCATCCCGAACATGCGCTCCTAAAACTTTCCTTCAAAGAAAAGTAATTTTTCCAAGATTACAAGACCAGTTTCGACAAATTCTTGTATAAAATCTTCCATAATATCGAAAATTGCAAAATCTTTTTCATCGCAATGTCTTCTACTTTAATATTCATTTATAGTTAATCGATCGCCTTAACTACAAACAAACACGATTTAATCTTTTGAACCATAACCCACGAATGAGAAATATATACAAACACATTCAATCATATTTAAAGCATCATCCTAAACAATTTACCATCGTCTTGACAAAATCTAATATTGTTAAAAGCATTTTTCAAAGATAATCCCAACACAAGATTGCTCGCCTTACCATCCATTTAACCCAACGACGTTTTTATTTAAGTATTTAAGATTATCCTTTTATCTTGCCTCAAGCCACGAAATAAGACGCCCATCCACAAAATTTCCGATCCATCTTTAACTCGCTCGATCAAAGTTATAATTTATTTACCCAAAAATAAATATTTTAAATCTAGACTAGACTATTACATTGAACAAATTAAATAGCCTAATCTACTTTCTAAGAAGTGGATTTTCTCACGAAAAAAACAAATTCAATTTTTCAATATAGTTTCAATTAAAAACCATTCAATCATACACATGAAAATAAAACACATTAAATACCATGACAATTGGATACCTGCAAAACAGATCTAGCAATTCTATTATCCAATTTCAATTTAATGTTCAACAATTTAAATAACAATTTAAAAAATCAGAGCTCGAAACCAGAGCTCTGATACCAGTTGTTGGGAATTTAGGGTGCCCGAATATATTCGAGGTGATTATTTAAATACATATTTAAATTAAACAGTTAATTACTAACATGAATTAATCCTAAATCAATTCAACATAATAATAAACAACATGCATACACATAATTCACGTAAATCCTAAACATGCAGAACTAGGAGTTACGAAATTACTAACCTCTTGAAGAATCAAACAGATGAATCAACCCAAGAGCCTTTCCAAATATATCCCCAAAGTCCACGAACGCTATCCGGTCGGAAGATTTCAACGAACGATTTTAATGGGAGAGAAATTAAATATTTTGCTACCACCTTTGTGGATTTCTAATATTTCCAACACATGGAATTGCACTTGGGAATGAAGAGCTCATCCCCTATAAATAGGGAGGAGGGGGGCGAAAATTAGGGCTAGAAAAATAAGGAAGAAAATATTTTCTTGATCTCCAAGAAATCTTGAATATATCTCCTATATTCTTTTCTCCTTAATTAAATTTTCCATAAAAATATCTTTCCCCTCTTCTACCCAATATTTTTGAAATCTACACTATAGAAGGAGTCAAGATTTGACTTCTTGAATTTATGGGATAATTATGTATTCCTACAATAATTATCTCTTTCCATAAAATATCTACAAGAAAATCAAGACAATCTTTTCTTCCTTTAATAGACAAGATTTTCGAAAATCACACTTGAAAATATAGCAAGAATATTTTCTTCTCTCTCTCATTAATTGGACTTTATTTTGGGCTATTTGGGGGGCCTTTAGGAGAATTAAGATTGGACTTTCAATGGACTATGAAGTTATAATATTTTGGGTCAAATATTATTCAAGTCCATTAATATTAATTTACTCCACTATAAAATTAATATTGAACTATCCATCTTAATCCATATTACGATTTCACATATAACATGGCTCCCGGTCATTATTTCTCGCGTTTAAGATTATATTAGTCCATTAATTAATTAAGCCACTGAACAAGCTTTATATTAATTAACATCTTTATCCTTGGAGTAAAGACAGCTCAACATTATTATCCATACCGGAAATAAATTTCCACTTGCAAGATTTGGTATGATAAATGATATGAGCCCACCAAGGGGACAAATCAAGCAAGACGTACTTGCACGCGATTCTCCGTATTAAATGTCAGCAATCGTCATGTAATTAATAATATTGCCCAATATATAAGGTATTGAATCACATTGACTCTCTTCCCATCATAAATCAAAGCAATAGTTATTAATTTCACACGATCCTATTTAAGGGACGGAGATTAAGAAATAACGCACCATTGAGGTCTAATTCTTGTATATTCAGTACCAAAGAATTTGTCCTCCTGTAGGTCCTCATTCAACGCACCTAAATGCCCTAGTGTGATCCCTTGGTCAAGACAAGTCAATCTGGGTCTCACACTTCAACCGTTCATGATGGTTCGTTCATTTTCATCTGGGTTGTGAATTTGTACTTAATTACGAGGCTGTTAATTTGATCTTCAGTGATCGGGTATCACCAAATTAAATACAACGTAATACGCATTGTCTTATTGAACGGGTTTGCAATAAACATATATAACATTCATTCATATTTAATGCAACAGTGATTAAATAATTTATTTCAGTAAATAAATAAGAAACTTCAGTTTGGTTATACAAAGTAAAAGCATACTTTTCAGTATAACCCCAACAAACTTAAACCATCTGTTTCTCACCTGTCCCATCTCTTCCTCCTTACTTGCTGATATCTGTCAAATTTTTGGTTTCAACTTAAGTATTGCTACTGAGATTCATGTTTTTCTGTTACAGGCTATGGACTTGGAGTCTAATCCTCAAGTTTTGAATGCTTGGAGATATGCTATTGTTACTTATTTTTGGATGATATGGCACACCAGAAATATGATTCTTTTTTATGAGAAAGTGGTTACCATTATGGATCTTAAGATTAGATTTTGGGCTCATATGAGAGAGCTCAATCTGATCTTCCATGGTTTATCTAATACTCAGACTAATTCTCCTATTTTGGATGCTTTCAGGATCATAACTAGAGTCAAGAAAGATAGGGACCAAATCCAGGTGAAATGGATGAAACCTCAGACTGGATGGATCAAATGCAATACAGATGCTACTGCTAATGGTGCTCCTGGGCAGCTCAAAGGGGGAGGCATTTTCAGAAATGATAATGGTCAATTTCTTGGTGCTTTTGCTGTTAATTTGGGCACTGGTTTTGCCTTTGAAGGTGAATTGGCTGTTGCCCTTATTGGGATTGAGATTGCCTTTGAGAATGGGTGGAATAATCTCTGGATTGAATGTGATTCCATGTATGTGGTCTACATGCTGAATGCTATCAATCCAAAGGTTCCTTGGAAATGTTTAGAGAAATGGAGATACATCAAGATGCACCTGAAGAACATACATTGGATTGTTTCACACACATATAGAGAGGCTAATGCAACTGCGGACTGTATTGCTAGCTACAATGGTGATGAGCTCTTCCATTGGTGGGATACCATGCCTTCTTGGCTGGAGTCTTTTTTTGTATAATGACTTGCACTGTACTTTTGTTAGAGTATAGCCTTCCCTTTGATTTTCTGCCTTCTCTGTTTTGGGCTTCTGGACTTGGTCTTTCTTTGGTTTTACTTTGCTGTTTTCCTGTTGGTTTTTCTTGCTTTTCTTTGCATCTTTGTATTTAGAGGGTTGTCTCTTTTTCCCTCCGACCAAGGGTTTTGCCCCAAGGGGGGTTTTACCTTGGCGAGGTTTTTAGCGGGGGCCCGGCCTGCTATCCAACTTTGGGATAGGAGGTTTTTGGTTTTTGGTTTTTTTTAATAAAATATCTGATTTAGTATTAGGAAAGAAAGATATTCCAAAGTTCCAAAAATATTGCAAAGATTTTTTCTCAAATCTAATATTTGAAATTATCACAAAGATTTGTTAATATTTTTTTCAAAGATGTGTTTCCCAATTTAGCAATATTTTTTTGCGAGAAAATCCAATGGTTTCTAAATTTGGGGCGGTTTCTGCTTTTATATAGATATAGATTATATTTTATATTATATTCTATTAATATATATTAGTCTAAAAACTACTCATTGAATTAAATTAGTCATATATATGTAATACATATCGATAAATAATATAGTAATTAACATATATAAATATTATACAATTAAAATTTTAATTAAAACGTTAATGATATAAATAGATCGGACCGGGACGAAAGTAATACCCAAACCCGCTCCACCCCGTTGGCTCACAGGACGAAGCGACTCAAATAGTGTGGGTTCAATGCGACGTAGGTTGAGGGTGCCAAATTGTCTTCCCTAAATTGGATGGAGGGAGAAATAAAATAAGATGATGAAAATACTTGTTTTTGAAAGCCGGAAACATTTGACTAATGTATAGGAAAGTACGAATGGGAGATATGAGCACATGTTTCACAATATTTGTCAAGATACATTAAGGTAGATTGATACATTCGAATATTTGAATTGCAAAGAAAAAGGATTGTTACTTATTCATTTGTGTAATATGACTCTTCTGTTTTAGGATGAGAGAAAAAAGGTTTTATCATAGTGTTCGGGAAATGACTTGTCTAAAGTCCAACTTATTTTCATCTTCAAACTTTTATTTCGAAGATATACTATAATAATTACATAATGAATGAAACTCTGTGTTACATTGAGTGCGCATCTTTTACATTGACATTTGATTTGAAAACTACGTGAACGTGGGTCCTACAATTTCAAACTATACTTCAAAATCTGACAATTAATATTTTATTGTGGTGATCAATGAATCTCCAAAAATGTTTTAAATCAGCTAATTTAAAATACCAATATAGTAGTATAATATATCATGGGTTCCTTTTAAAGTAAAGTTTAAACTTTTAAAGTAATTGAAGCTTACATTTGTTGAAAAAGATGCAATGTTTCAGCAATTACTTTTTCTGTTTAGAATTTAGGATAAGTTATGAGTTAAAATGGTCAAATTATATATCTTCCATATCATTTAATAAAGATTAATAATCACATTTTCCTTTTATCAAAAAAATATTTATGGAGTATAAGAGGTAACGTCTTAATAACGACTTACATTGTGAATTCATACACTAGAACAAATTCTAAAATATAACAAATTTGCAAATTTGGCTTCTTCAAAGATATCAAAACCCATAATCTAGCTTAAACTCCACATGGACAATTTTTTTAAAACTGCATTTCTTCCTGTTTTTTCATAGAGACCATATCACCGAGTTGTAGAAAATGTGTAGATATGAAATTCTATGAGCAACCATGAATTGACACGTTTAGTCACTTGTAGTATTTCACCTATCTTACACTCAAAGAAGTGATGCGTATTTTTCCCTTCTCCGCACATAAAACATCTTTTTTTTTTAACAGCAAAAAGAGAATTTTATTAAAATGGGTATAAGGAATGCCCCAACGACAAGAATCAATAATTACACACTTAACAATCAAGAATTCTAGGATTTACTAACCAATCACTATAAGAAAAATTAGAACACCTCAACCCTTTCACGTAGAACCAACTCCAAAGTCTAGCTTTTATATCATCAACAATTTTCGTAATTAAAAAAATGGTACTATTAAAGATTAAATTATTTATTTCTTTCCATATCGCCTAGATCACACATAGTCAAATAGATGCAGCAATATGTTTTCCTTTTTTGCCTCTAAGAATTCGACAATGACCTAGAAGGTTGTAGACGGGTCGAAATCCCGAGCCATACACATAAAACATCTTGTGACCCCATCCGATTGTATAATGTCTCTTTTCCTTAGGTTGCCCCTAGTCGCCATTCTTTTGTCTCAACACCTAGTCGCCATTCTTTTGAAAAGAATTGATCTTATAGCATGTTTTGTGAACTGTACAGCTCGAACGTATGTTTACTAAGAGGGACTCGAAAATAAATTATACTTAGAGCATGTTTGCTAGGAAGTATTAAGGGGTTATAGATACACTAACACATGTAATATTATATTTGTTAGGCAATATCTATAAACATGCCGGCCCTATATTAAGTTAAGGCCCGGTTTCTGCTTCACTAATTGTCAGGAAGTCGAGAACAAATTGTCATTCGATCTGCTTCACTAAAACTGGTTCTGTCACCACTCACCATCGCAACACACAGTTCAATCTTCCATTTATTCACATCAATAACTGCAAAGTAGATGAAATTGTAGTCACTACTCTATTATCAAAAATAAGTTTGACCAATTTTCGGTGAACTCAATCAAGGGAGAATGCAAAAGTGAAAATCTTTCATTAAAGAGGATAAAAGGAAATCAGAAAGGCATGATTAATGGGATGTGAATAAGATACCAAATGATAGAAAATCAAGAATATGAAGGGTGGGTGGAAATAGCATAACCAAAAATAAAATCTGACAATTGGCAAAGGCCTGTTGATATCTCCGGTGAAAAAGGTGGAAATTTCTTCCTCACTGAAACAGATCCGGCGAATGTGACGGCGATTCTGGGAGTATTTTTCAGATCCCCAATTATTATTAATTTTTTGGCCTTGCATTCTGTTCCCAATTTTTTTATTTTTTTTGGCCTTGCATTCGCTTAAGAAATATTCTTTCAATCGATTTCACATTTCTCTAAATTGACTGGTAAAATATGATTTTAAATTTTGCTAATTAGTGAAGATGAGGGTATATTTGGAAAATTATGTACATCGTGTATTATCTCCTATGTTATTCCTACTACCAAATGAAGGTTTGGTGCGTTAAACTAATTTATAATAGTGTGAGCAAACAAAAGATATATACGTACACCATGGTGTACATATCCATATATACATAAACCTATCATATCACAACCTACCTAGTAAACGAGCTCTTAAAGGCCTGTGATGGGCTAATTCATCAAACTTTTATTATCGACTTGTAATTCATTTACGCCTATGAAAATGGTTGTAATTCTTTTATTTTTTAGATTTATCTGACCTAAGAAACATACTACCTAGAAACCTTTCAACATCGATTCGATCGTATGATGACGCACTATACATAAAATTGTTAACTATATATATAACCTAGAATATTCTAATGCATAATGATTCATCGTCTCTTTATATTTTCATATATATTACGTCTTTTTTTTTAATAATTATTTAGATTAATGTCGTAGATTTGTTTCTTTTATTCCCTTGATGTCATTATTTGGGACAAGTTTTTTTTTTAAAGATAAATATGAAATATATAATTCACGAGCACAAGGGGTACTCAAATCCCAACCATACACTCCAAATTAACAAGACCAAGATCAATCAAAACTACAATTTAGATGGGATGCACTTTAGAGGTTGACAATCCCATAAAAAGAAAGGAACCATGAAAGATAATGGGTAATGAGCACGTATCCACTTCCACGAACAAAATTTTATGCCGTCGATGAGTTCGTCCAAAGTGTACACACTGTCTTTGAAAATAATTCCATTGCGAACTTTCCAAATCTTCCATATTGTAGCCTGCCAGATCAACCCAGTAACCTTCCTCTTGACATTACCACTTTCAAACTCGACAAAATGATCACGAGCGGATGAAGAGTAGAGCATTGGTTTGTTGAGCCAGAGTCCAATAGCTTGCCAAACAAATTAGAATTTGCGCTTTTACTAATAAGAGTCATTGTTATTCATCTTTCAATTAATAATATCATTATCCCCCAAGTATCAGTATTCTCCCTGCATCATATGTTCTTAGAAATCTTTCAACATCAATCATACATGGAACTATACATAAAATTGTTAAATATTTAGATACTTAGCAAGTGTAATAATTGTTCGTGCGAAAGAGGAAGTGCACCTTTCCTTTATCATGCATTTAGTATTTATTGGTTATTTATATTTGCAGTACCAGTATAACTGTTCCATGCTTTTTAAAGTGAGCCACAAATGTTGTGATGTAACATATGAATGTCACATTAAATGATAGATAGCTTTTACCATGTTTTTAATAACTTCACTCATTTGAGGTGAAAAGATATAGTTTTTCGTATAAATGAAACATGAAATATCTATTTCTACAACACTGATGTCTTTGATGTCTCTCTCTCTCATGAATTATTGCAAAGTTATATGAATACAGCTTGTTGGTAAACCCCCCATGAAAAAGGAGATGCCTAAAATGGCTAAATACATCCTGATTTGATAAAATTTTAGTTGAACTTATTTTTAAAAAGAAAAAAACATAGTCCTTAACTAGTTAAATTTTCTAAAGCTTAAATATTTCAGTTAAGTTTGTTTTTTTCTTTTAATATCCGATCTTGAAAATTGTTTAAGATCCTAAGTGTATTTCCTGTTTTTAGACTAAAAAAGGAAAAGAAAAAAGAGTATTAAATAAAAGAGAACCTTTAAAAAGTGACAAATTCTCACGTGCACCATTTGCACTAATTTAGAATTTATGCAATTAAATTTTTTTGTAAGTTTTTTTTTCCAGCTTTTTTTCAAAAAAAAATTCAAGTTTTTTTACCCTACTGGATTCATTGTTCACCCGACCCGAATGAGTTTAGATATATATATATATATATTTTTTAAGTTTTCTTTTAAATTCGGTCCGGACCCAACACGACCCGAACCCGGTCCAAGTGATTCATGGTTCACTCAACCTGAATAGTTAATTGTTCATGATTTAAGGTTTAGATTTAGGATTCATGATTCATCTAAATTAAAATTGAATCAATTGCACCTTGTGCACACAAGCATCACTCTTAAAAAATACTCTTTAAGAGTGTTTTTAAGAATACATTAAATCATTTCAACTTTATTTTTTACTTTTTTGAGTAATTTGACCAAGTTTAACTAAATTAATATGTATGATACCTACCAAAACCAATTGTTGGATTGCAAATAGCCCACCATACCATATACAAACGCTACATAAATTGAAATTTCGGGAAAAAATTAAGAGCTAAAATGGTTGATTGGTGAGAATTGGATCCAAATCCAATGATCATCAATTTTGAAGAATTTCATAAAAGAAATGAGTTGAGCATATCAAGGACAATGGGCGTGCATGGATTCTTTCTTTAATGCAAAATTGCAAGCCATGTAGTATGAGTTTTAGCAGAAAAGCAAAAGAATATTAGGTAACAATCATTGTCTATGAAAAGAAGAGATTAAGAAAAAGACAAGAAACAAATAAATAACAAAAAAAAAGCAATTTGTTGGCACTGCAAATTTCACGTGATGCTTCAGCCATGTCTCCTTAAGGCATGAAATTCGAGGAAAGCACAAATGCCCACTTATTCTTTTAGAGAGATAATTGAACAGAGTTCTTGAATCTCCATTGCTGTTAAATTCACACTCTGGTTCTTGAATCTTGGTGTGGGACATAAGCCCCTTTTGATTATTTTCCATTTTCTTGGGAAAAAGATACAATCTTGATCATAAATCTACACTCAAGTTCTTGAATCTTGGTGTGGGACATAAGCCCCTTTGGTTATTTCTCATTTTCTTGAAATAAAAATTCAATCTTGGTCATAAATCACACTCTAGTTCTTGAATCTTGGTGTGGGGCACCCTTTGGTTATTTCTCATTTTCTTGAAATAAAAATTCAATCTTGGTCAAATTGAATGGCGTGTGTGTGATAGTGACGCTAGTTTTTTACACTTGGAATTGGTCCCAAAAGATTCACAGTGATCATATGTCACTCCCTCTCTCTCTCTCTCCCCTTTTGCTAGATCTGGAGTTTTGAGAGTGATTATGTTAAAGCTAGAGACAGAAAATTATTTCCCTTTTGGATCTTTCATCTTTCAAGATTCTCTAGGTATTAGTATTATTTTGTGTTGATCATCGTTTTATTCAAAAATGATATAATTACCCCCCATTTTCTGCCTTAATTATGGGAATCAAATCAAGATTCTGTTTTGAGTTGTACATTTATTAGTCCAGTCCTTGCTCCCAAGTTTCAAATTTGAAAATTCATCAATGGCTTTCTCATTTTTGTTCTTGCTGTCATCATCATTTCTGCTATTATTAGCTGCATTTCCAGTAGCTGAATCAGGTGATGCAGAGGCCCTTCTCTCTCTAAAAGCATCGGTTGATCCTTTGAATGTGCTTCAATGGAGGAGAGAGATTGATGTCTGCAAGTGGGAAGGTGTGAAGCAGTGTTTGAATGGGAGGGTGATGAAGCTTGTGGTTGAAAATTTGAATTTGAGTGGGAAATTAGATGGCAAAAGCTTGAATCAATTGGATCAATTGAGAGTTTTGAGCTTTAAAGAAAACTCACTTTCTGGAACAATCCCAGATTTATTAGGCCTTGCAAATCTGAAATCTCTTTTTCTCAATAGCAACAAATTCTCTGGTGAAATCCCAGATAGTATTTCTAGATTGCATCGTTTAAAAGTTGTTGTTCTTTCTGGAAATACACTATCTGGGTTTATTCCTGCTTCATTAGTTGATTTGAGTAGGTTGTACATGCTTTATTTGCAAGATAATCAATTAAGTGGTACTATTCCTCCTTTTGATCAAAAAAGTTTGAGATTCTTTAATGTGTCCGATAATCTACTCTCTGGAGGGATTCCAGAAACTTCATCATTAGCTAGGTTCAATTCATGTTCATTCATTGGTAATGATTTATGCGGTGATCAGATTCAAAAACCATGTAGTGTTAGTCCATCGAAGAATTCGAGGCATCATGGAATGAGGAAAAACACACTTATTTTGATAATTGGTCTAACTGTTGGTGGATTTTCAATATTATGTATTGGAGGATTACTTCTGGTTATGTGTTTGAGGAGAAAAGGGAGGCAAAATGAGGCGACGAGCAAAGTGGTTGCACGGGGGGGAGACGAGGGGGGTACTAGTGTGGTTGCTAGTGGAAGTAGAGACGATAATGTACCTTCGTGGGACCAAGGGGGCGAAGGGGGGTCGGGTAGTTTGGTGTTCGTGGGGCCCGTGGATCAGTTGATGAGTTACGGGTTGGACGATTTGTTGAAGGCTTCAGCTGAGACGTTGGGGAGAGGGACGATGGGGAGTACTTACAAGGCGATGATGGAGTCGGGGTACATTGTTACGGTTAAGAGGTTTAAAGATTCGAGATATCCTAGGATGGAGGAATTCAGACAGCACATTGAGATTCTTGGGAGATTAAGGCATCCTAATCTGGTTCCTCTTCGAGCTTATTTTCAGGCTAAGGAGGAACGGTTGATTGTGTACGATTATTTCCCGAATGGCAGCCTCTTTTCGCTCGTACATGGTATATCGTTTTCTCTTCGTTTACTTGTGTAATGCCAAATTTCTATATTTTCTTCTTTCAACATATCCCTATTCCATTATGTTATAGTATGATTACTATGATTTGTTTCCTAGCTAGTTTCTGCTGAGCTTTGGTAGTTTATGATGAGATAAGAAACAAAATGTTCCCAATTGCACCGTGAAACTTAAAAGCATTTTTATATGGTATTAGTTGTTTTACTAAAAGGTATTAATTGTTTTACTACAATGTATTAGTTGTCCAGTATTAGCTGTTTTCACAGAACAGTATTAGCCTGCATAACTGACTCTATATTCTCAGATGATCAGTACTTTCTTTTCATTAATTTCCTTGATTTTGATTCCATATATAACTGATTTTATCACAATTTCACATGTGCTTATGTTCTGTTAAGTACCTTTTCCGAAATGCAAGGATCCACTATAGGAAAAGAATCACACAATCCTATCTGTGCAGCCATAAAATCACTCATCAAGAATTCAAAGAACCTTGATTTTTGGTTAAGATTCGACTCGAAAGTATAAACAACCCTTAACTTTTTTTCACAGGATCAAGATCTTCAGGTGGTTCAAAGCCTCTTCATTGGACATCCTGCCTCAAAATAGCAGAGGATTTAGCTGCTGGATTGCTTCACATCCATCAAAACCCCGGCCTAACTCATGGAAACCTGAAATCAACAAACGTCCTACTAGGCCCCGATTTCGAATCTTGCATCACCGATTACGGGCTAACCCCGTTTTGGAATCCCGACTCACCCGAAGAATCTGGCGCCTCGTCCCTCTTCTACCGGGCCCCAGAATGCCGTGACCCACGAAAGCCCCTAACACAACAAGCTGACGTCTACAGCTATGGAGTCCTGTTACTCGAGCTTTTAACCGGAAAGGCTCCTTTCCAGGACCTGGTCCAGGAACACGGGTCCGATATACCTAAGTGGGTCCGATCCGTACGCGAGGAGGAGACTGGAGGGTCAGGGGACGATCCGTCTTCGGGTAACGAAGCATCTGAGGCCAAACTTGGGGCTCTTTTGAACATTGCTATGGCTTGTGTTTGTGTCGCGCCTGAGAATCGGCCCGTGATGAGGGAGGTTTTGAGGATGGTGAGAGAAGCGAGGGCGGAAGCTCAGGTGTCGTCGAATAGCAGCGATCATTCGCCGGGAAGGTGGTCGGATACGGTGCAGAGCTGTGTGTCAAGGGAAGATCATTCAAGCATATGAGTTGTTTGTTTAAAATGCATTATTTTCTTGTTTTTGGAGTTAAATTTTTTTATGGTAACTTTAGATTGTGGAGGGAGTATGATATTGTTATGAAGGGTGTTTCCTTTCATCTTCTTGTGATGGTGTAAAAAAGACATGATTATAGAGTTTGTTTCTGTTTTCTTGGAGTGATGTTTGTAGATAGGCAGGCCTGAGTTTGAGAATTTTGTGGCAACTCGAATTCTTCCATTTCAAAACATGTTTTCTCTTGTATTTTCTATTTTTAGTATATACGATACTTCCTCGATCTCATAAAAATAGTTTTTGGCCTGTTTTCAAACCAAATTAAATAGTGTAGAAGTGTTTTTTTCAAAATTTGATGTGGCCCAATTTCTTTTGAAAAAAAAAACTTCTTGGATTTGAGAATGGAACTTCATTCAATCCCACAAAAATAGTCTTCATTTTCTCTTCGATTTGTTTCAAATTATAGTCTCATTTCTTATTAAAAGTGTGTAAATTGTTTGAAATACCCCTGTTTAATGTATATTAAAATCAAATATTGTTGTTTTTGTATCTAACAGATAAGGGTATACCGAAACTTTATAGGTAATCCAAAATTTCAAACACAATAAATTTTTCATTGTTCTGTTAGAAGAAAAACGAAAAGAAACCATGAATTATTATGAACAACTAATGAAAGATGATCATGAACAACTAATATGAATAAATAATGGAGTACATAAAATTGGGAGTATGAATTATATATTATTATTTTAGTTTTTTAAATTATATCGAGAGGTCTTAATTTTTTGCGCAAATCGTTACACAACTCTTTAAATTATTGTGATTCCATAGTATGATTGTTTTCCAGTATTACTGTTGATGTGAGAATGTATGAAATTGTAAAAGAAATAACATGATTAAAATGAAATTATATCAAAATGTCGATTATTCTATTTTAAAGAGTTCATTGTCACATAAACAGTAAGTTGCAGGAAATACCTCCATAATAGATTGTGTTCAAATTGCAATAATAAAATAATAGTGATAAACTATAAAAGAAAAAATCAAATCAACCCTTTAAAACAAAGTCCAATTTGGTGGTCTGTTGTTGGGAATATATAGAAGCCCACTCAAATAAAACCCCACCCAATTAAATCCAACTAACATCCAACCAAAATGATTTTTTGTCGGTTTGGATATTTCTTCATTCTTTATTATTTTATATGTATATACTATTGCATCAAAAAAAAATGTATATACTATTCGTAAAACGTAAAACTAAAACATGATACTATTGTTGCAAATAACTGTTATATTGAAAATCCTCTCTGTTGTGACTGTTGCCTGTTGCATATTGAGACTATAATTTTTATTTTACCTTACTTTGCTAATTAAATGCTTGAGTTTTATCATAAATATCATATAAGTACATAAGTTTTCAGCTTTTTATACTTTCATGTTATGTAATAGAGTTGTTTACGTAACGTGATTAGATTGGATATGTTGAATTATCCAACTTCATTACTTACAAAAAGATAATGAAGATCTCGTTAGGGTCAAATCACGATTTGGTTGGGAAAATTCATCCCACTTTTTTTTAATTTTAAATTGAAATACATCAAGTTACTATATAATCATGCTACTCGTTTTCTAACCTTGAAATATTGAAAAAATTATTAAAAAATTTAGACAATGTTAGTTTAAAATAATGATTTTATATACCTGAATAACTATAATATCAGAAAATATTTTCACATGCAAGCAATGCAAAAGCCAAAAGGTGAAACTTAAATAAGAAAGGCAAAAGAAAAGGTTTGGTGTAAAAATAAAGGAACAAAAAGAGCAGCAAGGAGAAGGAGGAGGATTTTGATGCAAGAGAAGTCATGAAGCTTTAGCACGCCTAGCAGCTGCTCTCTCTAAGGCTCTCAACCTGTTAGCCTCCATCCGAACTCTTTCTTCTTCCGACATTCCATTCTGATTCGACTTTCCACCATCGTTGCTTTCGCCCGTATCTCCCACCTTAACAGCCTCACTACTTTCCTGTTTCCAATCATCAACACATTCAACATTATAATACTTGGGAATTTATTTCAGACTAATCAACACAAATATCTTCATTAATGCTACATGATTGAATGTCCTAAAAACTTTAGTGATTAGATAGCTATTAAACACCTTTGAGCTCGGCTTTATAAATATTTAAAAAAGGAATTTGCACTCATTTCAGCGGGAGCATACTTATCACAAGAATTGTGTAGAAAATGGTAGCTTTTTTTTTCGTTTTCTATTTACCCAAATTAAGAAAGGAAAAATGAAGATGCAAAGAACTCACTTGTGTTGCTTTTTCCCACATGTCTTGGGGAATGTCTTCCTGAAAAGTATTCTCGTCTTCGTTTTGCAAATTATTTTCAGGGAAAGTAGATGGCATGTCAACATCTCCTGGTGCATCTGCAAAAGCAAAAATATCAATTATACAAGCAAAATAGAAATATCACAGGAGAGACGAAAATGTACGCTTACTGATACAAATAATAAAATATCAATTTAACTTTAATTTGTGTTTAAATGAAATCAAAGGAATTTCAAAAAGGAAAACAGGTGTGATGACTGGTGGGAAAGGGATAGTAAGCAAAGGGAGCAGGGGCTGCGGATTTCCGTTTTCTTTTCTTCATTGTTACAGCTATTATTTCATTGTGTAATTAGTAACAGAGGACTAGAACTCCTTTCTCTTAACATAACAAGACATCAACTTAGTGATGTTCTAATTCTAAAGCCAACATTGCAAACATTAGGTGTAAAATTATGTAGTGAGGCTCGTGCAGTTTTGTTCATCAATGAAATTACAGTAAGGTGCAAAATTGTGTAAAGAAAGCTAGGTAATAAAATATGAAATACCTTGTTCATCAATGGAGTTTTGTTCAACTTGAGGCTCTTCGTGAAGCTTTGTTGGGTCAATTCCATTGGCAACTCTATCTTGTAGTGATCTGAGGCATAACTATAGAAAAAGAAGACAAAAAAGGTTTACCATGCCAGAAAAATAATTTGATACAGGTGAGAATGCAACAGTTCTAATTATGAAGACAATCATATGATTGGAACAACTTAATAATATTTTTGTAGACATCATTAAGATGAAATTTTTAACTGTTCCAAAGTTTGATGGTACTGCAAAGCCTCACATTGAGGATTTTTGTTCTGTCCCATTTAATAATGATACTAATTGACAAATTAATTGAAAATCTGGGAAAATTGGCCATTATTCTGAAACTAATAGGAAAAACGCAATAGATACGATAAAGTAGGACTAAAAATATGCAAGCAAAGACAATAAATACAATAAAGTAAAGCTAGTCTGCTATAAAACCATCACATAATGTTTAAGCGAAGAGCTTAGACACGATTGGGGTCCTCTTGATATTCTGGGTACTGATAATGCTCAATTTCAACCAACTCGCAAATCTAAATGGAAATGGCATTAACCCCTGAATTTCAAGCCAGTAAACATAATAGGTCTGGCATCTTTATTAATACGTAACTTCCTTTCTTTTCTTTTTTTGAATGGTAAAAACAAAGTACAAGGGGTTACTCAACCCTTACATAATATTATTTGCTCCTCTCAACTATGATTAATTTCTCCTATGCATAATCTGGGTGCAGCAATCCAATTCCCAATATTCAGATTTTGCAAACTCAGCTCTTTACATGACACCAAAGAACAAACTCTAATACGTAACTTTCTTTTTCTTTTCTAAATAATTTACATCCATTCTAGGTATATTGAAGAAAAAAATGATTTCACCTCTAGTTCCTACAGATAAAGCACACCTTTAGAACGCAACATTTCAACAAACATTAAGATAAATACATAAATTTTACTGTAAAGGGAGATATTTCCTACCTTGACATGCTTTGTAGAACCCACTTGTTCCACTTTATGTACAAATTGGTCAAAACTATAATAGGGAATCAACTGCTTGTGCCATTCACCATAGAGGTCAAGTAGGTTTTTCAGATCATTAACCTGCATTCACAGAAGATGAAAGATGCATAAATGGTCAATTAGTGTGGGTTGATGGTTCAATAACAGTTTTCAGGTATAGGGAACTGCAGAGAGAGAATCAATTATTAGCCCTACTTAGCATTATATTTTGAGAAAATTATCCGATCTTTAGCAATATAAGTTGGCCTCTATAGCTTATTATCATATTCCAGAGAACATTGCAGATAATATTAATATTACTAGGCAAACTCTACAGTATTTGGTACAATTCGGGGGAATGGGAAAGGGTATAGTTTTGATTGTTGTGAGGAATTCAAACCTACCAAAAAGTGGGGTTTCATTCAACTCCTCACTCTATATCAAACATATAGCTTCAATTTCATACTCATTCCTTATACTCCAAAGTTTTTTATTGTTGAGTGTGAAGTGTTAGTCATTAGTCCATAGGATGGAAAGTGCTTAACCGAATAGTTCTGGGAGCCAAATTCTGTTTGGCTAATTAATCATTTAATCATGCGTCTAGACCAAAATTAAAAGGTAAAATGACTATACAACCTGAAAAACAAGAAATAGTGTGAAGATTTAAATAGTATACTCTGTTTTGTTTTCCACCTTATAAAATCAGGATCAGATTAAACAAATCAACAGAGACAAGCTCCACTATCACAAATCGAATGCATAATACACTTCGAATTTCAGCTAATTGGAAAGAAAACACGCCAAGCACTGAGAAGTTCAAAAACACAGCACAACCCTAGAGATTAAAAACAAATCAAGCGAACACTAAACCGCATGGCCAATTATAAAAGGATGGGAAATTCAGGGTTTGGTCACCTCATGGCCACGGCCGCGGCAATTGAAGGCGCGGGGAAAGCAGCGGAGGATTCGACCGATGCCGGCATCGGAGAGTAGCAGATCGGGAGTCAGCTTCGGTCTGGTTCTCCTCGGAGGCTTCTGCTTCGGCTTCTGGGTGGGGAGAGGCGGTCTCGACCTTGCATATGAATTGGAGTTCCGATCGGTTTGAAAAGGCGGATTGCTGTTGTCGTCGGTGGTGTTAGCGGCGGTGGTGGTGGTGGGATCGGATGGGCAATCGCGAGACCAATGGCCGGGACGGCCGCATTTGAAGCATCCGGTAGGGGCTGCGCCGCCGTTACTCATTCTGTGTGTGGGTGGTGGAAATGGGAGGCAGGGCAGGCAACTACTTAATTTTGGAATCGGGCGGGAAATTTAGGAGGGAAAAAGCTCACCAATTTTCTCAGCTAAAACCAAGAATTTAATGCAAATTTGGGCCTAAACCCACTGATGGGTCGGGGCAATAAGACCGGGCTTTTTGATTTAAGATCCAGTGAATTATCATTTATCCCGGCCCAATTGACAGCTAAAGAAATACAAATAAATTACTCCAAATGTGTAAGATGATAAAATTCAATTTAATTTAATTTAAAAATGTGTAATAATATATGATAGATAATTAAACTACAATTTTATTTTATTTCATAGTGGTTTCAAATGTACATATACACTTCCTTTCAAAAATGTACATATACACACTTAAACGAAATGTTGAATGTAAGAGTATATTATATATTTTAAAATTTTATATTCTAAAATAAACTAATAAAAATATTCAAATTCTATAAAAAAAAAAAAGTAGTTCAAACCATAACAAATCCATATTTTAGGTCTAGAATTTTATTATGGGAGAAAAACATTCCACTACAAAGTCACCAAAAAACTTACAATCAGATACAAAGTGCAGAACTGCACTTTAGTTCAAATTTCTGCACTTTGTATCTGGTTGTAATGGTTTACTTAATCTTGTAACTAGTTGTAATTTTTTCTTTTATTATTAACAAATTTCACATCTCTCATAAAAATGAAGGGTACTGTAGACGCTTTGAAGATAAATAATGGAAATGGGAGATTGGAGTGAAGAAGAAAATATGGAAAAGAAAAAGGGCAGCAGAAAGCATCCACTCAAACTAGTTGTTTCATTTCTGTAAATTTACATACAAGAGGCAGGCAGCTAACAATTTAGCCTTTTCACTTTCAGTGCATTGATCTCTGCTTTCAAACACAAGAAGAGGATACCATTATTATCATCTGTTAATTTTTTTTCTGTTTTGGCTAGGATCTGCTCCACTAAACAATCACAGCTTCCAAAAAAATCGACATCTCTGGAAAAACGCGGTCAATACCAGACTACTTTGTGGCACCATGATGGAGGCATACACCAAAGCTGAAAAAACCTGTTTACAGCAGAATTTCCCTACTTACAGAGACCATACTTGTGTGGCCGTAGTCAAAATTTATCTGTCAGCATCCAGGCTCCTGCTTCACAGGTATTGAGCTTGAAGCACCAAATGCCGGAGGCTAGAAAAAGAAACACAAGGTATTTGGATTAACTGTTATAGACTCAAGATAGAATTTTTTTGGAGCATTGTCTCCAACTAATGAATTTCTAAAATCGTAAGGCAATTGAGACCAAATATCTAGCTGTATACCATTATAACTGGTACTTGATGGTCGGTATTCAGGTAAAGGAAGATTAGAATTGAAAGCAATTTCAGGGGAGTAAGAGATGACGTGCTCAAAATATTGTTCAAACATGTTCCAGGTATATTTTTGACTAGTGATTCAAATACCCATCAACTGCTGACTTTGAGCCCAGCAATTCCATTGCATCAAACTTTAAACTGGTGACCGATTTGAATAAAGAAACTAAAAAGAGACCAAAAAGAAAGTTCAACATGAATCACAGCAATCATGTGCACCAAAGTGCAAGGACCAAAATTTCCTTTTTCTTTCTTCCTGCCCTCAATCTTAAATCCCAAAGTACTGTTTATCACTTGCCTGGATAAAGAGGTTTGTGGCATCCACACCAAAATTGAACATCCTATTTTAAATTGTCTACTGTTGCAAAGTTAAGCCCGAGCATATGAAGTGTGCATCAAGAGTTATGAAACAGGATTATATTCAGCATATGACGAAAGGGACTTTTCGAAAGCAAAGACATATTTAGATATCAATGATAGCATTAAGGTATTCTGTTCCTACCAATCTCAACCAAACATGATAGCAAGATATGATCCATATAGCCAGCCTACATGGCAGGATAAAGGCTTTGTTTGTTTGTTGTTGCATACGAAAAAGAGAATTCACTGAAAAGCTGCAGCAAAGATAGCAACTTCATACATAAATTACAGGAAAGCATGAGTCATTCAATATAATATTCTTAATGCGAGAGACATACTGCAGCTAATAAAAATATTCAAGGGAGACAGCGGGTCAAACCTGAAATGAATGCGGAAAAATACTGCTGGCAAGTTCCTCATTTAAGAGAACAGGAAGAGGCGGCATTTGACTTATAATCCCAGGAGTGTTTCTCATGCTGCAGGCATGAAATAGGGAAAGAAGCTATACTAAATAACATAAAAGAAGCCACAGTTAATAGAACAATAAGAGCAACATACTCATTCAAAACTTTAGTTAAGTTGTTCCTCGTACGGAAAAAGAGATCAATGTTTTCCTGCAACTGATACATGGATGTCAAGATTAGGAATGTGAAAATATGTAAAGTATTAACCAGAAATGAGATACATAAAATGAAAAATTAAACGCGCAATATAGAAGAGACGTCACTTATCGAACGTCATATATAAAATACATAGCTAAAATGCTTTTGCAAGTTTGTTTTACTTTGTTGGCTATTTGTTTTAGCTGAAGCAAATAAAGGTTTAATGGGTAGAGAACCTAGACCAGAAAAGAAGACATCACATGATAGTGTCCATTCTACTCCAGCATCCCTAGGGAAAGACACAGCAAGAGGTCATTGCACAACAGAAGACTCAAGAAAAAGTGAAAAACAATACGGCACTTTTGTTGCAGCTCAACTGGTGTATTGTATTGTAGTCTGCTATTTAATGTAAGTAAGGGACAGTAGAAAGAAGAACAGCTCTGCATAAAGTTAAAGGTGCTCTACCCTAAGGGTGTGAATTATTGTTATACTGCAGTTTTTTTTTTTTTTTTTTAAAAGTCTATAATCAAGAGTTGTTATTTGAGTTATTATGACTGGGTCTTTAGCTGTACATGATTAGTTTGACATTAATTAAAAGTTTCCGGACCAGCATTAAAATCCTTTAAGCTCTACAAATGCTTTTATAGTGCTTCTATGTTAGAGTTAGTTTTAAACAGAAAATTATATTGCTTTCCATGAAGTTACTATTTCAAGTACTGTGCCCAACCTAAAACATTGTTGCCGCACATCATCCTGCTTCTTCCAGGTCCTCTATCTCCAGTACAATTAATATATATTTCAGAGTTGTAATCAACTTGGATAGACTTCTATCTAGACAACCACGGAAGGACAAAAACTAGTTGAGATTTTCATGCACTTACGGGTACATTGCCAGTATGATAAATAATAACCTCTTGCAATCAAAGAAAAAAAAAAGGGATAACCACAGGGGTGGTGGGGGTGAAATAATCATCATAAAGAACTCGTTCAAAATAAACTATATGCATTATTGGAAGAATTCATTCATCATTCAAAAGCACATGGAATTCCAATGACGTTATTATGTATAAATTCCTATCACTAGTGTCTCTTCCACTTCCACTTCATATAGTAATAAACAATTAGTTATGAGGCACACTTGCATGAGACGGTCTCACGGTGAGACGGGACATAAATTGGGCATTGGCGCTTTAACACTTTGGGAAGGGTGGGTGTAATTTGTACTAAGTTGTACCTCGTCTCATATGAGTTTTTGTCATTAGTTAAAGGTTGGCATCTGTCATTCACGATAATGGAAGGTAATAGTGTTTCAAATAAGCCGAATTAGCACAACAAAAGTTGTAGGTCCATTAACAAATTGTTAGTGTTTGGTTAATTGTTCAACCAAGAAAGTCATTGAGCCCCAAATGTGCTTCCACTCGGCTGATATCAGGACATTTAGGATTCAACCTTTTGGAGGACATAGAGAAATTGGTTATGCTTTTTTCTGATTAAAGTTTATTTCTTGCTTTTTGGAGAACTTCCTAGTTCCCGCATAATTCTCCCATTCGACAACAACAGACGGGTATTCCACGTCATTATTTTATTGTTGCTAGCTTCTAATCACAACTTCCTTTGTTTATGCTTAGAATGCTTAAAATTTCTACTATGGCTACACTTTACAAAGTTAAAATAAAATGGTATTCTTAGAAGAAGAAGACGACGGAATTTAGTGTTTATCATGCTTTTCCAAATTGATTATGTACCATTCCTCATTTTAAATACAGTCTATGATGATATTATACCAGTGGCACAGAATTGCAATTGCAAATATAACTTTCATAAAATTTAATTTACAAGAGATGAGAAACAAGTCCCAATTCCCTTCAGGACTTGAGGGTTCCAGCATTACCTTAAGAGATGAAAGATTTGAAGATATTTGGCCAAAAGCATGATGATTTTCTTCCAAAAGATGTCTGGCTGAGCTATTAGGTACTGAAACATATATAGAGAATTAGTTTAGTAGCAATTCTTTATAAAACTTAAAATTTGGGGTTGAAGGCATTCAAAGCTCCAGATTCACAATCGGAAGACCCGTTCTCTATTTGCAAGAACACGATATAATTTATTTACTTAATTTTAATAGTTCAGCCAACTCAAAAGTGGCATCCATCTTAGGCAGTCTGACAGTATACAGAGACAAGTAAAACAGCTAGATAAAGAGAAATAAGAGCCTTTAAACATTAGAAAACTTTTCTTGATATTAAATATTTGGCCAGAGATTTAAAGGCATTTCAACAGAAATAAAACATAGACGCAAGCACAATCAAGTGACAAGTAAATACCAAAATTCTCATCTTCAATCATTCATAACTCAGTAATACATACAACACAATATATAAAAGTGACTCAAGAACATAACTCCTTGTGTCGTAAAAGAGATTTGGTCAATACTGAGAAAATATTGGACAAACCTCCTGGAAGCATACTGTGATTATGATGGTTTGTTGGCAAAGAATATGCAGGAACGTTCAGCGGTGAAGCTGAAGACGTGTTATTCTTCAAAGATGGGTCCATCAATTTATCCTGAGCAAAAAGGGTAGCCTTTAAAAAATGATGAGGACATGAAGAGACAACCATGAGTCACTAGTTCAAACTTCAGTAAATTTTTTACTTCTTCTCAAACTAAAGGTATAGAATCATTAGAAATTAATATGAAGAAAACAAAGAAATCATACATTACAAGAGAAATGTGAAGGTGTCTGGCAGCCACTACCAATAAGTTGGGAGCAGCATACATGAGTAACTAGTTCAAACTTCAGAAGAATGTGATGCAGAAGTACATGACACTTACATGCATTACAACTATATAGCAGAAGCTGCAATCAATGAAGGGACTGCAGAACCAAAAAAAATACATCCTGACCAAACAAAACAACATATTATGACTTATGACTAAGTTTGGTTTGCAATTTTACCAAATAAAAACCAATACAAACAGAACCAACCTGAAGCTCCTATTATTTTCTTTTTTCATATATCTTAGTATCTCACTATTTCCGATCCTTCTTATCCTTATTTTGATGGTCTACTTTTTTGGCAACTAAAACATGTTAAGGTACTTCCGAACATTATTGGAAACTTTTTGCATAGGAGTTCTGGTTCTTATGTATTAAAATACGACCGCATTAAGTATTTTTTTTTAGGCGATTTAAATCAAATATTAAGATTTTCATGTGAGATTTAAATCTCTAATTTTTCTCATAAGAAATTATCTATAAATAGAGGGCTCTACTTGTAAACCCAAACCACACCGAAAAATAATATCTCACGTTTTTCACATCGCAATGTGACAATATGCCACCCCAATTCCCTCACGCAATAGCACCAAATACCACATTGCCAGTACTAGTCTACTCCATAATAGGTGGTATGAAAATAACAAAGGCCAAAAGATGATTTAGTTCACTTCTAATAACTCCAAATACTACCCAGCAAAAGATATCACCTTTGTTCGTAACACCTCAACTGCCACATTTGTCTTCATAGAGCCCAATAAGAACTGCTACTAAATATTGATATGAAATTGAATGAGCATGCAACGTGACATCAGAGAAGTAACTTATGAGACCGCAAAATTCATTAACTAGTCGAGCAACACTTTGGTGTAACTGGTTATTATCAAAATGGAAGGGAAAGGTAGGACTTAGCCAAATACCTAATAGTCTTCTTCTACTCCCACTTCTCCTTCATTTTTCCTATTGGGGAACAGGTGTGCGGTTTACAGAGAGAAAGCAAGAGAAATAAGACTCCATCGGCTTTCTTTAAGTTCAAATGCATTGTGTAGATAATAAGGCTGCAGTGGAACAGTATGCTCCACTTGACTCTCTCACTAAACTATTTAATCTTTTATCAGTGTAGAGGGAAAAATATTAGGACTATAAATGTATTTAATTTAGAGGAAAACAACTTCACAAATAGTTAAAAGGTAATACAGGAGCAAAACCAAGGAAAGAATACCTTCTGGTCCTTCACCTTCTTCCCCAAGCTTTGATCCTCCTGTTTCCTTCTCTTTCTCTGTCAAACTCAAACAATAATACCAATCACCCTCAAAACAATTCAAGTAACTCAGATAAAAGAAAAGGAACATGACAAGTCAAAAATCATAAAACAAAACTGCAGCTAATTGTTTTCTAAGTTATTGTGGTAAGTAGAAAATCTCCAAAAAACTATAACATACCATCATCCATCTACACCGCAGAGCAACATCACGGACTGTTTTGTCTTGAAGTGAGGCAGCAATTTTAATGTACTGCATAATATGGGGTTCATTGGCATATCTACAAATTTAAGTAAAGTTCGATGAGAAATAACAAAACCTGGAAAACCAAAAGAACCTAAGTAGTAGCATGATGAAATTCATCAGGTAAATGAAAGGATTGTGTGGAAGCAATTGCATGAGGCTGAGTGTTGTGAAACTTAGAACAGGTGTGGTCGAAACATAAGTAGAGTGGCAGCAGACAGCAAAATAAATCAAAGATTTCATGTTTCTCAGTCATGTGGGGAAACTGATTATGATTTGCTCATACTACAATATTTCTTAATGGGTAGTTTAGACAAAATCAAATTTCACATTTAGAAGAATTTACAATTATCGGAGTTGAAAAAATGATTACAGACATTAGCATTCCATTTATATTTAAGTACTAGCAACTGATGCACAAATTGTACTCTGCATTACATCTGGAATTGCATAGATATGAGTGTCAAATACATTCGGAAGAACTCAATCCCTGAAAAAAAAATCACGGGCCCACATGGAATGTGTAAAACTGTAAACACATGTAATAGATCATCAGATAACAAAATGACAGTTAAGGATCATATAACTTTGGTGAACAATGAAACGTATACAAATAAACCACACATGTGAAACAGAACGACCACCAAAATTTGAGCACAAGCAAAACAAACATCCCACTAGGTTCTATTCTACTTTATATCTTATTGCCCCATAGGGTGGGCAATAGGAGCTTAACCCAGACTATATGGCTTGTCGGTTATGGATGATAACTTGAAACTAAGAACATCAAGCATGCATCAGATGTTCTATGAGACTATTATCTTAGTGTGAAGATGATGATTGAATGCCCTATCAAGGAATTCGATAAAGGATCGCGTAAAACCTGTACCATTTCAATATCATAATCTGAAGTTGTAGCAACTACCTCATTATCTAAAGACTACTAGACCCAAGGTACAATCTCTGCCACGTATTGTACAGCATACATACTACTTACGAATAGTAATCACAAAAGGTATTCGTTCACAATAAATATGCACAGGAACATTCTAGTAATCGGCGGAATTTCCCCAATTAGGAAGAAAGTACCTACTTGGCTAGACCTTCCTCCAACCTATACTGTTCATCGACGGACCATTCCACCGCGAGGCCCGTATCGTGCTTCAACCCTGGAACCGAATCCAACAAAAGCGACGAGGAAGGACCAACCGCAGCACCGGCGCCCAAATTGACGCTTCCCCCGGGGCTATTGTAATAATTGGCCATGGAAATCAGGTCGTACCCCCCTGAGCCACTGCTGCTGTTGCTCATCGACCCACCGGGTTTGTACAGTACACTCTGCTGATGAAACCCGGGGTTAAACTCGCCCTCCATGTGTTTGTCAAATTGCAGCACACCTTGAATTTTCCGACGAACATCTGCCGCCAAATGATCGAGTTGTACACAATTAGTCACATTAACATGAGTGAGTGCCGCAATTGGAGTTCCAGTTCCACAAGAGAAACCAAAACGGCAGTTTAAGACGATGTGGACAGCAATTTGAAGGGAGGAGGGGGGAGAAGGAGATGCTGCTGTTATGGCTGTTAGCTTTATACAAGTGGAATGGAAAAAGGCTTTCCTCTTTTGCTGTGTGATAATTGCATATATAATTAAGCTAACAGTAGCGTTATTCAGATATGGAATAGATGGATATTTCTCTGTTGCTCAACAGTGCAGTGCACCCTCTATTTCAGGCTTCTCAGTTGGGTCTTCATCACATTTCATTAAATATCTTTTTCAACTCAATCTCATCACTCGCGCCACATAAACAGTGGTGCTCGTATTTAAATATAATTTAATTAAAAAATTAATTTTAATTAAATTTTCATATTATAATTCCATGTCAATTCTAAAATGATTCATGATTTATATATATGATTTCTTTTTTTATCCAAGGAACATGCAAGGCAGATATCTATTGAGAAGGTCATCGCATGCATTTATTGTGTGTTTATATATTTTATTTTATTTATAATTTAATTATAGATTTAAACAAAAAATTATTGGATAAGATGTCACATTTTATAATATTGATGTGTTTAATATGAATTTTCTACTGCTTACGTGTCACATTATTGTGCATTTCGATGATGCGTCGTCTAATTAGGAAGTGAGAATTATGTAAAAAAAAGTAAATAATGATTTTGATTTATAGTTAATGATGACATGTCACAATATAATTAGTTTTTAATTATTTTGGTATTTAAAGTACATGTGAATGTAATAAAATGTGTAGTTGATATTAATTACTTTATATTTTATTTATTTAACTTTATAATATTATTTATTTATCTTTATTTAGTTAAATTTTATTTGACTTAATATAAGTAAAATATTCAATTTATTTTAAAAGTTGTTTAATTTTTCTCCTTGAATTTTTTTTTCATCTATTTATTTTGTTTTGATTTATAGTTTTAACTTAATATTAAAATGGATAAATAATATTTTATACAATAATTTTATTTCAAAGTTTAAGCAAATTTTCTAATATAGACCTTAAACAGTTATTAATTTATATTTAATGCATTTATTCACATATTCACATATTTATATTTTTAATTATTAAATATTACTATTTATTAAAAATGTTGTATTTTTTTAATTGAAAAACCGCGCAACACGCAAGCAATGTAAATATTTTTTTGTTTTCGTTAGATTTGAGAACATACAAGTGTTCATATATGTCATATTCGTGACAAAGTCTTTCATAGGGGTGGTTGGACATGGTACACTTAGGGGTGAAAAAAATATCAAAAATTTCGATACATCACTTATCATATCAAAAAGCACATAATTTATCAAAAAATTTGGGGCATTGTGATACTATTTCAAAAGATTTCGATACGATAACGGTATGAAAAATAAAAAATTTTGATATTTTAGTATATATCTATATATAGACAAAATTTTGATATTTGGATATTACGATTTCTCGGTATTTCGGTATCTTGCTGTAATCGGTATGAAATGGTTCGGCATGGAATGATATATAAAAATTTCGGTATGAAATGGTATTTTTTTATAAAATTCGGTATGGTACGGTTTTCTAAATTTTCGGTACGATATACGACATGAAATTTTAATACTGAAATTTTCGGTACGATAATGATTTGATTTTTTTTATACTGAAAATTTAAGTACTCTATACGGTATGGTTCAGTATTTTCAGTACAGTACAATATGTCAACCCTAGGTATACCATAAAAATTGTTTTATATCATATATCGTATTAAATTTTTTGATAAATAAAAAAAAATATTGTTATCGTACTAAAATTTCGGTATACCTAATTTTAGAATTTTATCAGTATACACTATCACATACCGAGATTTTGGTATACTAAATCAAAATGAAATTTTGATTTACCAAATTATTACCAAATTACCTGTTTTAATGTTTAACATACTGTATCAAAATTATACGTTATGATATACCAAAAAAATCAGTATTTTTTTATTAAATAAGTACGGTAAATTGAATTTTTTGTATTTTTTCCACAAAAATAGACCTATTTTCTATTTTTATTTTTTTCACAAAGATAGACTCGCTACTATATTCAAGATTTACAAGATATCATTAAATGTTTATTTTCATAATTTGTTCCAATTTAATTTAACTTGTTGCTAACATCGTCTTTGTATATCAGTAGACATAAGGACAAAAATAGAAAAGCAAACCAACAATATAATATTCTAACACTAATAACTTTTATTTCCTAATCTGTATAGAAAAGCCTATAAATTTATCTTTGTGAGATCGGAGAAGTATGTATTTAAAAGTTCTTTCAGCAAAAAATCAATTTTATTTGCGTTATCACAGACATACAAAATAGTTACTCCCCCGTGTTAAAAATATAGTTCACCGTCCATTTTTTGGTTGTCTCAACTGTCAAGTTATAATCCACTTTCCTTTTAAGAGATATATTCCGTCTAAAATGCCCATATAATTAACATATATTAAATATTAACTTTTCCATTTTGTCATTTAATAAATAAGGGTATGCAAGAAATAGCTAAAATTAAGAATTTCAAACACAGTTAATGACGTTTTATTGGTTTGTTTGAGAAATAAAAAATAATTTTTACTTTTTTGACGGAAGAAGTATTTCACTTTAATTTATTTGCAATTTTCAAATATAATTAATCTTTAGAAGGATTTTTGCAGAGTTTCTTCATTCTATTTAGTATTTCCTTCATTTTTTTGAACTATATTAAATAGTTTAGTTTTTTTATGAAATTTATTAATAGTATAAAATTTATAACATTAATTACATTAATTTTTATTCATTTTTTTCATTTTGATTTTTGTCCGATTAAAAAAAATAATAATGTCACTATATTTATAAACTAAAATCGTAATATTAAATAATATTAATATTAATTTATAAAAATAATGATATTAATTTATAAATGTAATATTAAATTATATTAATATTAATTTATAAAAATAATAATAGTAATTTATAAATGTAATAATATCAGTTTTATAAAATGAATAAGAATACGGTAAGAATCTGTGTTTTCCAAGTAATTTATGACATTTATATAATGAATTAATTTTTTTTTTCTTTTTCAACATGATTTGTTTTACAAAGTGGACGAGACATGTGAATGTGATGAGACTCCACAATACAAATTTGGATGGTTTGAAGTGTAAAGGGTCAATTGAATGAGCCACCATATATCAATGTGAATGCAATGTATATTTTCTCCAAGTGCGTAGCTAAGTGTTAAAGTTTGTGGTGATATAGGGAAAATTAAAACACACGTTTATTAAATTAACTTCATGATGGGGTTATCCTGGAGATTAAATAAGATAAACATTTGGACATCCTTTGATCTACAATTAAATTGAGGGGATTGAGGAGTTTTATAGAAAAAAAAATGTAATATATATCTACAAAAAGTTGAGTAACAATAATTTTGTACTCCATTATATTAATAATAATATATTAAAAATAAAAGGTCAAGATAGAAAGTCTTGGAATTCATCACAGCTAAGCTATTGGGAATCCCAATAAACAATTTACGTCATATGTCTCCAAAGTTGCAAGTATTTATTAAGTATTATTCAATAACATAAAAAAAGACAATAAAAAGAACACACCAAACATATCTACACACGTACTTTTACATAATTACGGATACCAACGGACCAGAGTTAAAAAATAAATAATAATGTCAATTTCAGGTATTTATAAACTAAAATCGTAATATTTCTTCTCCAAATAATTTCTGCGGCTACAATAGTGTTAAATATTTGCATGATTATTCAACAAGACGCTTAATCGTCGTCTTTTTTTTTTTTTTTTTTAATTTATTTATTTTAAATTAATTTATGATATTAATTTATAAATAACTTAGAATAATTTATGTGATGGCAATATTAAATTATATTAATATTAAAAATTTATAAAAAAAAAATAATAATATTATAGTAATTTATAAAAAATATGTAATAAAATACTACACATAATTGAAAAGATTTTATAAAAAATGAATAAAATTACAATATTGAGAATCTGTGTTTTTAAAAAAAAAATCCAAACATAATTTTAGATAAACATTTATTAAAAAAATAATGAATTAATTTTTTTTTTTCTTTTTTCAACATGATTTGTTTTACAAAGTGGACGAGACATGTGAATGGAGTTAAAATTGATATTCATAATTTTGTCATCTCTTATATATGATTTTTTCTTGGTCTGCCTTGAATATATCCATACCAAATTTGGATGGTTTGAAGTTTCTTCGTAAAGGGTCAATTGAATGAGCCACCATATATCAAAATGTGAATGCAATGTATATTTTCTCAGATCTCAAGAGACTCCACCATTTGTTTGAACTTGGGATTTCTTTAATAGTAGGCCAAAACATGGTCGTGTTAAACCTTCTTCACATCCTTTTTCTACGTGGTGATATAGGATAAATTCAAATAAACACTACTTACGATATTTTGTTCATTTGCACACATTCGTTCAATCATCCGATTGAACCTTTTGCATTCCTTGTGGATGAGTTGCATATTTGCACCGATCTTTTGTTACGGGATTAAGCTATCTTCGAGTTTGGCTTTTTAAGTGTTGTATTTCTATTATTGCCCACTATTGGATCCTGTTTATCAAGCCACATTTGAGCAAGGTGGATATCTTGAATAGTTAAGAGCCATTTGTTTAGACATTTTGAGAGAAAATATATATGAAAGATATCCTGTGAAAATGTGGTGTATGTCATATATATATAGAAATTTTGGAATATAGGGATTGTGCTTTTACTCCACCCACACTACTTTTTTCGTAAATAAATCTAATATGAGATTAAAAGATTCGATTGTTATCAAACTATCATTGAATGCAGGATTTTCCACTCACACTACTTTTTTCTAAATAAATCTATCACAAAAAATTGAATGCACACGGATTGTGTTTTTCTAATAAATCTACTACCGAGATATATCTACAAAAAGTTGAGTAACAATAAGATTAAAAGATTCAAATGTTATATCATTGAATGCAATAAGGTTGTGATAGAAACTTGGAATTATATTAATAATAATCTATATTAAAAGATTCAAAATATCGAGGTTATCATTGAAAGTCTTGGAATTCCACACAGCTAAGCTTTTTTCGACCTAATAAAAAGATTTTACGTCATATGTCTTTGCCAAAGTTGCAAGATATTTATTAATCACCACTTTCAATTAGTTTTATTATTCAATAACATTTTGTTTCTTCAAGCTCAAAAAAAAGACAATTTTTCGTGAAAAGAACACACAAATATTAAAAACAAATATCATATCTCCACACGTATCTTTTTCAACGATTATTTTTCGAAAATCCAACGTTTAATGACATTTTAAAAAGTTGGTTTCAAATGTCTAATTTGTCAAAGTCGAAAAGATCATGATAATTATTTTACCAACGGACCAGAGTTGTCAAAATATTTCCCGTGGGCCCGTCCCGTATAAATGTTGGCAGAAATAAAATTTTAATTTCAGGTCCCATGATATAATTTGAAAATGCTAACGGTAATCTTCTTAGAGGTATTGAAGGAATACAACATGAACCAAAATGGTCTATTTGCTATGAAACAGAATCAATTTTTGATTGTTATTGTTTAATTAAAAATTGATATAATATATGATATAATAATGCATAATATGATAGTCGAGGATGAACGTTACCTTGATGCTCCAATTGAAGAAATTATCTTTTGAATTTGTTAATAATGAACCTTTCAATTTCAAAATTTCCTCTCGGTTTAGAGATATAAGGCTCATTTTTTTAATTGATCATTTGTGGGAATAATATTCCAACACAAATGAGTAATTTTTATATTTTAGTTGTAATTTAAGAATTGTAATTTATTTTTAAATATTATGTTGAATTTTCAATTTTGATTTGCTTCAATTTTATCAATTTTATATTTTTATTTAAATTTAAATATAATATAAAAAATTAATTTATATTAGAAATAAGTACACAAATACATTATAAATATAGATAATTATATATAACATAAAAAAATCAAAAATAAAGAATCTTTATAGAATATTCCATTTTAGTGCAAAAAAGTAGTATATTTTAATAGTAAATTAAATTTCAGTGAGGCAATTCTTTATAGATGGTAAGTTTACTATAAAATTTTTGATTGTTATTGTTTAATTAAAAAATTAATAATTGATATAATATAAAGACTTGGTATACTGTGAAAATTTTTTATCTCTGAAATTAATTTCTTTTTTTTTACAGATAAACTCTTTAGTAATATAAGTCACACGTTTTAGTAATATAAATCATACCATTCAATTATCACTACGACACTCTTTACTATAGTATAAGTCACACCCTTCACTTTTATTGGTCATATTTTTTATAGTAAAACGTCACACTTTTTACAAAGAAAAAAAACACTCTTTTAGAATATAAGTCACACACTTCCTTAACTTTGTTCACACTATATTTTACCTTGAGTTAAATGATGAAAGTAGAGTAATCAATTACTTTTATTTTTACTACGAAAAAATACAAAATGTTAATCAATATTAATAGGAATAAAACTCATTACCTCTTTATTACCCCCAATTAACCGTACTTTTAATTGTACAACCACTATTTTAAACACGCATTTTATTTTATTGGAGTCCTGTGCGAGATGGGAAACTTTATTTAGTATTTAGGTCTCATTTTTTGTTTTAAAATATAATTCAGATTAGAAACACTTCTATAAATTTTGTTTATATTAATAAATTGATACTATTACTTTTATAAATTGATATTACTGTTTTTTTAATTAATATCATTAGCATTTAATATTATAATTTTAATTTATAAATATAATGATATCAATTGATAAGTGTAATGGTACTAATGTGTAAACCTAAATGTCTAATGATATAAATTTTGGATGTATTTTGAAGCACTTATTTACAGTTTACAGAAGCACTTATTTTCAAAAGCTGTGAGAGGGAACTTTGAAAATAAGTGCGCTTCTGAATGTTATTTTAAATGTTTCAAAACACACCCTTTATACTATGAATACGTTTCACGAGAGACTTACTCAATTTGAATAGTATCAATTCGAATAGTATCACAAGTTTATGACTCATATATAATATATGAGAATGTCTTATACCATTACCCTTATAAAATAAAATCCTGAATTGGATTCAAAATCTTACGAGACAGTTTCATATAAGTTTTTGTCGTGAGACAATTCATTAAGACATGCTTTTTAGATTTCGCGTTGACAATTTTAAATTTTATTTGTTTGTTGCAATACGTGAAGTGAAAAGAATAATATATATATATATATGTGGTTAGGTGCATTAGTGCATATGTAGTTAACGATCACTTATAATTGTACCTTGATCTCAAATTAAATGTAAAAAAGCTCTATAAAAGTTTTCGTTTCTTGCTTGTTATAATGACAAACGAGACAAATCACAAACTACAAAAACCTGGAAAAGCAACAAAAATATCTTCATTGCCTGTGGGCTACTTTAGCTCTTTGCTAAAAAAGGCATTGATTTGAGATTGGTTTAGCATATTTTCATTTTTATTCATTTATCTATATTTTCTTAAAATTATTTATTTGGACAAGTTTTATGTATTACACTACTACTAATTTGGTTAATTTTAGTTATATATATATAAAAAATACTAGAATTAAGATATAAATAGACGAAGCTATATCATATCTTTATAGTTTATACATGACCTTTTTTTTTCTCTTTCGGCAGAATAACTACCCATATGCAACATCGAACTTTAGGATTTTATTATTGGGCCTAGGCCCATTATAAATCGTCTCATGGGCCCGATGAATAATTCTGATCGGGTCATACTTGTGCCATATCGGAGTATCCAGTCACGTACCCGAATCCGTTTCTCACATATTTTTATTTTTTTTTTTTAAAAAAATTCCCCTTCTTCAAACCCCATTGCCAAAACCCTACTAACTTCATTCCATTCACCTTTCTTCTGCAAAAACACTCGCACTGCTATTGAACATTCTTGCGGGTTTTTACGATTGCAATGAATGTTCAGAGCCCGATTTCAAACGGCGCCCATGTCTGACCCGTTTTCATGTTTCTTCCGTTTTGCTCTAGCCATGTTAGTTCTCCTGCGCCGGCTTAAAACCTCCCGTTATCATTCTGTAAGCTCATTGCTATTCGATTCTTCGCGTTGTTTGTTTTCCGGGAATTTAATAACCTGGACCAATCATTTCCTGTGTTGTCGATTCTCATTTTCGAGTTTTAGCAGTTTTGACGAAGTTTTTAATCGAGAAACGATAAGGAGCATTGTGAGAGAAGGGAGGTGGGATGATTCTCGGTTAGTGGGGTTCTTTGATTCCGCATTAGCCCCTGTTCGGGTTTCAAAAATCTTGATTGAACTTAAACAGGATCCTTTATTAGCTTTGAAATTGTTCAAATGGTCTGAATCCCGAAATGGATTTCGGCATACTACTGAGAATTATTGTGTCATTGCTCACATTTTGTTCTGTTCGCGGATGTACAATGACGCTCACAATGTTCTTAAACAGTTGGTTACTTTACATAAAAGGAGTAGTTATGATGCTAAACCATTTCATTCTTGTAGTATAGTGGATGTTTTGTGGTTAACGAGGAGCGTTTGTGTTCCTGGTTATGGAGTGTTTGATGCGTTATTCAGTGTAATGGTTGAGCTGGAAATGCTAGAGGAAGCTAGGGAGTGTTTCTTGAGAATGAGAAGCCTGAGAGTTATTCCCAAAGTAAGGTCTTGTAATAATCTTTTGCATAAGTTCTCAATTGTAGGATATGGAGGGTTAGTGAAGAAGTTTTTCGATGATATGATTGGGGCAGGAATAGCTCCGTCGGTTTTCACTTATAATATAATGATTGGGCTTTTGTGTAAAGAAGGATACCTGATAGCTGCAAGAAGCTTGTTTACGGAGATGAGGAATTGGGGGGTCTCTCCTGATGTTGTTACTTATAATTCACTTATAGATGGCTATGGGAAACTTGGGGAATTGGGTGAAGCAGTTTGTATATACGAGGAGATGAAAGCAGCAGATTGTTCTCCTGACATAGTTACTTACAACACCTTGATTAATTGCTATTGTAAATACGAGCAATTGCCAATGTCGTTTAGCTTTCTTAGGGAAATGCTGGAAAGATGCATTAAACCTAATGTTGTAACTTATAGCACATTCATTGATGCTTTTTGTAAAGAAGGTATGTTGCAGCAGGCTATCAAGTTTTTCATCGATATGAGACGAGTTGGCCTGATTCCTAATGAATTTACTTATACTTCTTTGATTGATGCCAACTTTAAGGTGGGAAATATCGATGATGCCCTAAAGTTTGTAAAAGAGATGGTGGAAACTGCTGTGAAGTTGAATGTTGTCACCTACACAGCACTTCTTGATGGCCTATGTGAAGGAGGGAAGATGAAGGAAGCCGAAGAAGTTTATATGGCTATGTTAAAAGATGGGATAGTACCAAATGAGAAAACATATACAGCTCTGATTCATGGGTACCTTAAAGCCAAAAGGAGTGATGATGCTTTGAGGATTTTGAAGAAAATGAGGGAGAATAACATGAGAATTGATTTACTTCTTTATGGAACTATAACTTGGGGGCTTTGCAATCTACGAAGGTTTGAAGATGTGAATACGTTGTTGGATGAAATGAAGGAGAATAATATAGAGGTCAGTAAAGTGATATACACAACCCTAATTGATTCCTATTTCAAGGCAGGGAAGAACGAAGAGGCAAGAAATACTCTTGATGAAATGCAGGAAAGAGGTATGTCTCCGACAGTTGTGACATATTGTTCACTAATTGATGGCTTATGCAAATTGGGATATGTCCAGGAAGCAAGAGATTATTTCAACCACATGAATATTGTTGGTCTGCAACCAAATGTTGCAATTTATACATCATTAATTCACGGTCTTTGTCAAAACGAATGCATTGAGGATGCTAGAAAGCTGTTTGTGGAAATGCCTGAAAAGGGCTTACTACCAGATAAAATTACTTATACATCTTTAATCGATGGAAATATGAAGCATGGAAATATTCAGGAAGCATTGGATCTTGTAAAGCAAATGACTGAAAATGGTGTGGAGCTTGATCTTCATGCCTACACATGTTTAATTTCTGGGCTCTCAAGATGTGGTCAACTTCAGCAAGCACGAGACTTGCTTAGTGAAATGATTGAAAAAGGAGTTCAGCCTGATGAAGTTGCTTATGGTTGTCTCATACGTAAGTACCATGAAGTTGGCAACAGGGAAGAAGCTGATGTCCTAATAAATGAAATGATGGAAAGAGGTTTAGCTCCTGTTAAAGGCCAGCTGCTAAACAAAACATATGATCCTGAGTTGGTATGAATTTCTGATGCTTTAGTGAAGCATAAAAATTGAGACGATCCATTCGATGTTTGGTTATCCCCGTATATCTGAACTTCAAGGTTGCACAGAGCGGGTAAGCATTGAATGCTTTGGTTACCATTTCATTATAATGGTTTGTTTTGATGTATTGAACAGCTATGTATGTAACTGATCTGTAAATTGAAGTTCTTTTTTATTCTATCTAGTTATTTGAGACTCTTGAGGGAAAGCATATTGACCAATTGCATATAAGAAAGTCCTTTTCTGGGGGGTATTGCTTTCCATGTGCAAGTTTATTAAGCATGACTCATGCACGCTTTATTGATTGTTTATATATATATGTAAATGAAAGTAGCAGAAATATAACTATATACGTAATTTATATTTGCCTAATGGAAATTATGCATGTTCCTCCACATTTATTCTCATACCTTGTGCAGCTTTACTTTACAGTTCGAGATGGGTATGGATGGTTGTTGAAAACTTGCATACTGTGGGATATGGAAACAAGTTTTCGGAATGATTGTCGGAGATAAGGAACCGTTTGGCATTGAGCAACTTAGAGAGTACTCTTTCAATGGTGTACATCATCTTTGGTCATTATTATATCTGGACAACATTCATCTCTTGCAAAATTTAGGGCTCATATTCCGATACATAGGTAAACAAACAACTTAAACTGCCCTTTTCATTATAAAAGTTCACTTTTTCTTCGTGAAATATATGCCATTTTCAGCACATGCAGTTCAAAATATACAAATTATCTATTGTTGATATGTGTGTCTTTTTGCTTGTAGATCATATCAACAAAAATAATAATAGGCTCACTGCTTACATGCTGACTCGCCGTAATTTGGAAGGCAACAAACATTATTGAAGCAACAATGCAAGTAGTTCACTGTAAGTCCTAATTCTGAGACCAGCTGTGGAATTGTTATTGGACTCTTGTCTTGTAGTTGGACTTTGTTAATCTACAAACTTGGATTAAAAATTTCACATGTTTCTATGATTTTGACTTTGCAGACTATATGTTATATGACAAACTGTTGCTTTTTCTGGGGAAATGTTTTATAAAATCAAACTTGCACAGTTCCATTTCTACTCCAGCAACTCAATTTGGTTGATTTTGTGCGTGCAATGCAAGATGAATTGTAAAATTTGTTTTTCAGCCCTTATTTTCATTTAGATCAAGTAAAATGTAAGCATCTTTTAGGTCTTATGCATACACTTGTTGAAGTCTGTTTGCGTGATGCTGCATATAATTTACGAGCAGTTTAGTTTCCATCATTATCTTTTCATCACTTATCTTGATATTTTCCCGTGTCCCTCTTTTCCTGTTTCTTTCTACAGTTGAGATTTTCTGAATGGAAACTCCTGGAACCTGAGAAAACACGTTGCAACTTCAATGATGATTATCGGTTGGCTGGCTTTCGTGCACAGAATTGAGGAGAATGTACAAAGGAGGAGGCCTAAGTCCATGCAATTTTCAGGCGGCTACAGACGGACACACGTCACTTGTAAATTTATTGTTAATAATCAGTTGATGCATTGAGGTTTAATTGCTTGAAAATGGTGGTATGAAGATGTTGGTGTTAGAGTTGATGGCAAGTGTATGTCCATGATATTAAAGTTACATTAACACTCATGTGAACACATGAACTCTATCACTGTTATGTGTAAAAACTATCACTGTTTTAAAATATAAAACATTTTCTAAACAGTGATTGTTTTTGTTCATAATAGTGATAATTTTTATACATAACAGTGAGAGTTTTTGTGTGTAACAGTGATACTTAAATAACCGAGTTCATAGCATAAATCGGTTTATACAAGTTTTTGTCTTAAATTTATGCTGACATTGGAAAACAAGATTATTACATACAATATTATATACCATTTCTAGTCAGCCAGACTTCCAAGTGTTATATGTAGTTAAAAGAAACAAGAATCACGATTTACATTTAACGTAAACTCCCCTATTAACAAGTTTCTTAGTATAAAATTTATTTCATTCATTTATACTATTTTGATTATTCAGTAATACTTTTATTTATATAAACCAATACAATGCTCCCTCCATTTTTGACATTTTATATAATTTGCCATTTAGATGTCGTTTTGCATTTTCAAAGGTTAATTAATTATGTTTCCTTCAACTTTATTCTTGGAATCATTAAAAATATCGTAAATAGTACTCCCTCCGTCCCCCAAAAGTATGTTCAGAGGGCTAAAATGTGTTTTACGAAAAAGTAGATTAAGCACGTCTATGGAAACAATTTTTTTTAATCTTAATAGTCCAACAAACACTTAATTACTCAAGTTATCATTATACTTTAGTCACATCTAATTATATTATTCATAAATGGACTTAATCTACTTTTTTGTAAAGCATGTTTAAATCCTGTGAGCATACTTTTGGGTGACGGAGGTAGTAATAACTTTTGTAGTTTTTTTAGAATTTCAAAGCAATTAATAAAGGGTGTAAGAAGAAATTAATATTTTCTTAAAATGTGTGCATTGATCTAAAATGATATATATTTTAAATTGGAAGAAGTGATATTTTACACACGGAATATGCGGAACTATATGTGTGACATTAGTTTATAAATATAACGGTCGGTATTACTAAATAAATATTATGATATTATTAAATAAAATTTCATAAAGTGAATAAGTTTGACTGAAAATGACTACATGTTCAACTCCGAGAGAGTAAATGTTTTTGTACATAAAAGTATTATTTGTTTCACTCCAGAATCATCTTGCCTTGTACAACAAGAAGAAGTTAATTATTTTTACTAATCCACCAACCTCTCTTGTACTCCAATTTAATTTAACAAAAATGACCCAGTTGTGAATGTAATATTTAGGAGTTGTATATTATATCGTGTTAAAAGTGCCAAAAAAAAAAAAAAAAAAAAATTGTATTGTAGGAATATATTATAACTTGTTATGAATGCATATTGTATTGAAACTTTTGGCATTTAAAAATTTATATTGGCACCATGCCAAAATTGTTGGTAAATGAATAATACTTATTGTAAAGTGAGAATAATCTCTTCACTGGATGATTTATGTGTACAGGACCGTATGATATATACAATTTGGTTAATCCTATTCTAGGAAATATACACAATCAAGGGAATAAGTCAAATATCAATTCCTATAATTAAGCAATAGAATAATGTCAATTATCTCTTGCTATCATCCCCCCTCAAGCGAGACGTGGGGTGTGACTCCACTCGAAGCTTGCGTCTGAAGAACTCAAATAGTGGGCGAGGCAAACTCTTGGTGAAGATATCTGCAATTTGTAACTCAGAAGAAACAAACTGAGTGACTAGCTTACCAGAAGAAACCAACTCTCGTATAAAATGATAGTCGATATCGATATGCTTAGCCCGTTTATGAGCCACAGGATTTTGGCTAAGAAAAATGGCGCTATTGTTGTCACATAACAGAATAGGAGATTCCGAAGACGAAAACTTCGAAGCTCTTTGAGAAGATGAGTGATAGAGATCATTTCTGAGGCAACATTTGCAAGAGCTCGATACTCGGATTCACAGCTGGAGCGAGAGACAGTAGGTTGTTTCCGAGCACTCCAAGAAACTAGATTACCACCAAGATAGATGGAGTATCCATAAGTGGATCGCCGAGTCTCTAAACATCGAGCACAATCAGCATCAGAGTAACCTACTAAAGATGGAGATGAACCAGAGGAGAAAGATAGCCCATAATCAGGAGTACTCTTGACCTACCGGAGAATACGTTTGACAACTTGAAAATGCTCGATTGTTGGTTGCTGAAGAAATTGACTGACCAGATTTACAACAAAGCAAAGATCAGGTCGTGTTACAGTGAGATATTGTAGGGCACCAACAAGTGATCTCTATAGAGTAGGATCATCAAACAAAGGACCAGTAGAAGCTAATTGAAAACCGGCAGCTAACGGAGTGGAGACAGGTTTATCATCCTCAAGATCAGTTCGTTTAAGAATATCTCTAACATATTTAGCTTGGTTTAGGAAAAGACCTTGTGGTGTATATAAGTGACCTCTAAACCCAGAAAGTATCCAAGCTTGCCCAGATCCTTAATGGCAAATTCTCGTTGTAGACGAGAGATAAAACAAGTGATGAGCTCCTGTGAATTTCCCGTAAGTATAAAATCATCAACATATACAAGAAGATATAGTGTAGATGATCCCCGAATGTAGATAAAAAGAGAGGAATCCGACTGACTGCATATAAAACCAATGCTAAGTAGAAAATCACTTAGCCTTTGAAACCATGCTCGAGGAGCCTGTTTTAAGCCATATAGAGCCTTCTTTAGGCGGCATACATGATTCGGGTAACGCAGATCAACATATCCCGGAGGTTGCTCCATAAAGACAGGCTTTGGAAGAATACCATTTAGAAATGCATTCTTCACATCAAGTTGATGCAAAGGCCAGTGTTGCATCACAACCAAAGAGAGAACGACTCGAACAGTGGAGGCTTTGACTACCGGACTAAAAGTGTGAGAGTAATCAAATCCCGGTAATTTAGTAAACCCTTGAGCAACAAGGCTAGCCTTATGTCGGTCAACAGAACCATCTGCCAAAAAACTTCGTACGAAAAACCCATTTCGATCCAACGATATTAGTAGAAGGAGTCCGAGGGACAAGATCCCATGTATTGTTTAATCGAAGAGCAGAAATTTCCTCGTCCATAGCAGCAAGCCATTCTGGATGTTTGGCTTGAACCCTTTAGGCTCACGAGCTGTAACAAGAGCATTGAATAAAGAAGTCTGAGCATAATAAGTGAGATGCTTAGGCTTGAAAATACCAGATTTTGCTCGAGTTGTCATGGAGTGAGTCGGTTTAGGTGCAGGTGGAGGCAATGGCCCATTAATATGAACCTGTGGAGGACTGTCAGGTTCGATCTGCTCAGGAGACGGAGCTGGAGGAGATGGAGCCGGAGGAGATGGAGCCTCAAGGGAAGGGTCACAAAGAGAACACGGCAACTGAGGAGATGCAACAACTGTCGTGCTAGGTGGCGTAGTTGGCAATGAAGGACCCTTTAGACTAACAGGTTCAACAAACTCCACAAGAGGAAGATTTGATATGGAAGACCTATTTGAGTTCACTGAAAATGGAAAACAAAGTTCATCAAACTTGACATGCCAAGTAATATAAGTGCGGAAGGAATTTGGATCGAGACACCGAAACCCTTTATGAATGCTGCTGTAACCCATAAAATTGCAGGGAATGCTACGTGGCTCAAATTTGTTTGCCACATAATCCCGAAGACAAGGAAATACACGACAATCCGAAAAGGATGAAAAACCTCATAGTTGGGAGCAACAGAGAATAATAGCTCAAATGGAGATTGACCTTGAAGAACTGGAGTAGGCAACCAATTAAGGGTATAAACAACACTACTGAAAGCTTCAACCCAATATTGAAAAGGAACATTTGCATGAAACATCATAGCAAGACCAGTTTTTGTAATATGACGATGTTTCTCTCTGCACGCCCATTTTGAGCGGGTGTATAAGGTCAAGACATCGTATGCCATATACCATGTTCCCCAAAGAATTTTTGAACTCTACCATTAGTAAATTCAGTACCTCCATCACTTTGGAAAGTTTTTATCCGACTATCAAATTGATTAGAGACAAACGTACTAAATTTGACAAGTACATCAAAGAAATCAGATTTCTGTTTCAACGGATAAAACTAGGTAAACCGGGAAAAGTCATCCACAAATATCACATAGTATCTAAAACCAGAAACAGATGCAACCGGAGCAGGTCCCATAAATCACAATGCACAATATCCAAAACACAAGATGAACGTTTATCATTAAAATTAAAGGGCATACGCTTACTTTTTGCTTGCTCACAAGATGAACAAATCACAGGTTTTGGTAGCACAAATGTGACAGAGACATGGCCAAGCTTATTCAGTAATAGAATTGTATCAAAAGCAACATGGCCTAATCTCGAGTGCCATAATTCAAATGATGCAGTTAACCGAGAGGGTGATTGGGAAACAATGAGAGCAGGAATACCACCATCAAGCATATAAAGGCCATTTCTACGCTTACCGTGGGCCAGAGGTTTCTTGGTTGTTCGACTTTGAATGATAAAAGAATCATCCCTGAATAAAACATCAACCCCAGAATCTGCAGTCAATCTACTTACAGAAAAAAGATTTTTTGTAATTCTTGGAACAACCAATACGTTATGCAAATTAAGTGAATCAGCAATTGAACATGAACCAATATGAGTAATTGATAATTTATCACCATTTGCAACAACGACACAATCGGAACCTGTATAGGTGGCCGCGAAATCCAAAACGGCGGAGGTAGAAGTCATGTGGGCAGATGCCCCTGTATCCAGGTACCAAATTGACCCTGGTGATGGTGCTATGTGACGGCCAGCCGATAGAGCTTCGGCCAAATTTACGGTCGGAGAGGATTCATTGGCGTTAAACCCATGTCTTGCAACAATTGAATTTTGATGGGGGCTGCGTGATCCAGATGCGGGTGCAAGGCGTTGAACAGAAGACACCGTCATAGGCTGCTGGGCATAATATGTAGATGATTGGATAGACGTGAAGTATGGTGTCTGTACAGAAGCCTTTAAATCCTTGGACAATAAATTATTTTTAGATTGGTTTAGAAGGTATGATGAACTTGTCTTAGCCATGAAATTCTCACAATGGTGAAAAAAATAATTTTGCAGATTTAGAGATTGGGAAATTAAGGAAGAATCGTGGGAGAGGATTGAGAAAAAATAGGGTTTAGGTATCTGTAGGCTGATACCATGTAAAGTGAGAATAATCTTTTCACTGGATGATTTATGTGTACAGGACCGTATCATATATACAACTTGGTTAATCCTATTCTAGGAAATATACACAATCAATGGAATAAGTCAAATATCAATTCCTATAATTAAGCAATAGAATAATGTTAATTATCTCTTGCTATGACTTATTGACTATTGTTAGTGTATTGAAATGTGATGGATCGATTTTCCGAATGGTCTCATTAACGAAATTTTGATATACTATTTCATACTAAAATTTATGTATACCTATTTTTTTTAGTTGAATTACTAAAATTTTAGAATATGCATGCCATTACCGTAGAAATATTTAAATTGTGCATCTTATTAGAGAATTAATAGTAGCAAAATAAGTAAAAATAAAAAACTCGTCGTCTAGCTAATGCTAACTAATGCATCTTTCGGGAAAAATTATAAAAGACAAAAACTCATATGAGACGATATAATGCATGAGACGGGTTATAATCTAGCAGAAATCACATGCACCCCTTTTAAAGTATTAAAGCGTCAATGTCCAACTTATACTCCGTTTCACCGTAAAACCATCTCATATAACTGTGTCTCATTATAAAAATCAAAAGTCCAAAACTTATTTTTACCACTAATTGCATTTTGAGACCACGTATTGTAAAGCATGTACTAAAATTTTTAAATTATTATAAAAAAAAAGACCTCAGATAATTTTATTGGCAGATATTTGTCCATTCATATTCACAAATTTAGTCAGAAAATTAAATATCAGGTACCTATTCTAAAAGAAACAAAAGTTTAATTCTCGAAATATAATTAATTAAAAAGATGAGCCCCGTGTATATGCATTTGCTGCAACTGTAAAACAAACAACACCAGCCTGCATGAGACTATCCGCCTCAACAATCAAACCCTAGCCCTAGATCGCCGCTAAATAATCATCGTGCTTCGCCAGGATCGCACAATGGTGGCCGCCGCCGCCGCCGCCGCGCCTCAATCTCAGCCGCTTTCGGCCGAAGAGGAAGCGCTGAAGCGAAACACCGACTGTCTTTACTTTCTGGCTTCTCCTTTAACCTGCAAAAAGGTCCCTATTATTTCTTCTCATTTTGTTTCGCATCGTATTTTGTATGTGTCCACCCCTAAAATCTTTTAGTTTCCGGATTCGGCATATGAGTAATTAGGATTTTTGTGGTGAAGTTGCACTGTTTTCGGATTTTTTTAGATTTTTTGAGGCGTGGAGATTTAATTTGTTAACGATTAGTTTGAAGTCCTCGCTAGATTAGCCCCTGGATATACCATTACTTGTTGATTTCCAATTCTAAAATCTCTTATATTTATGGTGTTAGTTGTTATAATTACAATGTCGTTTAGTTTTGTTTGAAATCTTGTGGCGATTTCTACTAGAATACTGAGTTGTTTGAAGTGTTCATGCTGGCTTCTGGTTGTTGTATTATTTGTTTAGTCGTTTCAATTGTGTATTTTGATTAAAAAAATGGGCGGCTGTAACTTCTGATCCAATCCTTTCCTGTTCAAGTTGAAGGAAATCCAGTTTCTTGTTATTGAATTGTTGAGCAATTGCTTTCTTTGGTAACCTTGCTTTTACGAGAGACAATTTAGCTTAAACAACAGTTATTACTTCTTTTTTAGATTTTTCATCAAGCATCCTAAAATTTTGTAAATGGAAAATTGATGTTTAATTGATGCTGTTAAGTACATTTTAACTGTCAGTAACATGATGATCTTACATTTTTTTAAATACAATCTCCTCTGAGATGTAAAGAGTTTTTGTTTTATTTCTACAGGGACATGAGTGCGGCTATCGACATAGTGACATCGCCAGGGCAAATCCAAGGGAATGTTGGTTCTGGTTAAATGGTAATTGCTTGAATCCAAAGTGCGGATTTCGGCATCCGGTTAGTCATTTACCTTTCTTAATTGTAGATAATATTTTATCATTTGCACGCCAACGAGCCTGAATTTCTAAGCCGATTCAAATCTTATTTTTGGATATGATATATTATTCTAACAAAATGTAACCATTTTATATACATCTTTTCCGAGGGTTTCGGGCGTACCACGGAAATGGTAATGAGAAACAAGAGATACCATTTTTGAAATATAGACACGTGGGAGTTTAATTCTGAATGAATCACTTCATTAGTATAAAATATTAGTGGAAAATTGTTTGGTTGGTTTCTAGTTTTGAAACTATTTTTTCTTATTGATTCTTCAGCCACTGGATGGATTGCTGGGAACACATCTTCTCGTCATAATTGGATCTAAGTCATCGACCGTTGCACGTTAACTTAGACTTTGTAGCTAAGTGTGACATATATGATCAATTAGTGATTGGAGATAAATTGATTAAGTTATTTGAATAGACACTTCATCATGTTCAAAACTTAATCGAGTATTCGCGAATGAAAAGAGGAAATCGTAATTTCCCATGTTTCAGTTACAGGTAGTTGCACGTTTCTCGCAACGTACCTCATATATTGAGAATGTCTGATTTATTGTCTAGGGTTCAATTATGACCGTTAGTTTGACTAATCGCTCGGTATATGAGGGCCTATGGGTCACACAACAAGTAGTTCTCTTTTACGGATTATAGTTGGTTGATTAAATGTTAAATTGAATTTAATATTTAATTTATGGAGAAGTAATTAATAATAGATTAATTTGGAATTAATTATTATTAATATTTAATTAAATTGGATTTAATTAAATAAGAATTCTCAATAATTATATTTGGAATATAATTGTAGGATTTAATGTATATGTAAATAAATCGTAGAGATTTTCATATAAGACATTTAAATCCGTAGAGATTTATATTTAAGGAATTAATTTAATTCAAGATTAGTGATTTTATTTTCCCTAATTGGGCTAACTTGGGACATAAGCTAAGCCTCCCTATATATACAAGCTATTGAGATTCACAAACATTATCACTTCATATTTTCTCCATAAGATCTAGAGTTAGAATTTTCAACGCTAGCAAATCTGTGCAAGTCCGTAATTGAGGATTACGTGGATAACATAGTAGAGAAAATTGTATACGAATTACTGTAAGAATTCTGTTTACGTTTACTCGTATTTAATTATGCAATTAACTGTTCGTTGTTGGTGAACTGTTTATTTCCATTGTGCATGTATTACGTGTTTACGTGCCTCTAAATTCCAACAGTGGTATCAGAGCACATGCTCAAATATTAATTGCATAATATAATATTTTTCCGTAGGTGAAATATTACTCCACTTGTTTTGTTTTGCCTTTCTTTTCATGTCGTACATGATTGGTATTACCGAAACAAGGTTGTGTTTTTGAAATTTTGGCTTGATTGTTAAATATATTTATTCTGATATGATTTAATAATTTCATAAGTTAACACTTTTTCAAAAGGTTAATTGATTAGACCACCACGATAACCTCTGACCTAATTGAGTTTGTTTTAATTCCTTACATGTTGTATCTTGGAAATATCACCCGGCGACTCAAATCTTGCTGGGCAAGAGATGACAATAGACGAAACCGTCTCGGGCGGCGACGTTCAGGGGTTGATGCTAGGCATCGAATCAAGGCCGATCTGTGAACCTTGGGCCGGGGTGGCGATCTATCATTCGCCGTCGGTGTTTCTAGTTTCGCTGGGCGAGACAGAGAGATACGACTGGTGTGGAGCGTTGGTCGTGATGAACGTCGGAGAAGGCGACTAATTTTTTTGAGTTGTTTGGGCCGAGTTATTAACTTCAGGCGTGTTTAGATGTTTTGGACCTCATATGCATAAACTCTGATTTTTTACTTTTAGAAATTTATTGAGACTTTTTGCGCAAATATTATGAAAACGTGTCTACGAATATTTTCATATATACACGTTTACTTTTGAAGTCTTTTTCAAAATATTTACTTGCGAATAGTTAATTTATATACACGTTTATTTGATATACGTGTTTATTTACGAATAAATATTTTGCATAATTATTTGATTTAGATGCTAAATATTTATTGAATGCTTTATACATACAAATTTAATTTTGTAATAATGCATGAGAACCTTTTAGTTGCTCCCCACTTGTTTAACTATTTATGTGAATTAAAATTTACATTATTAGTTATAGTCTGCGTTATAATTATTTGGGGTAAGCGGCGCCCAATAATTGTCGGACCGTATTAACTGTTTGGGTAGACGGCGCCCATATAAGTGTTAGTCCGTATAAAATCATGCTTGGGTAGGCGGCGCCCAATAATTGCTCAAATATGATGTAGATTAACATGTTGGATCTCGATTAAGCAATTAATACCCCGCCTTTTAAAACGTTCATCACTAAAATATGATTTTTATTAAATTGAACGACGCTTTCCATCAAAATTAAAAGTAAACCGGAGATTTCGTTCCAATGAGTATTTAAGGCCCAAGTTTTTTGCTCGGATCTACATTTAACGGGACTTTTATAGGGACACGAAGTGTCGCCTCTTGATGGTTGTAAATCAACTTGATTTTGTTTCACCAGCCCAAGCAGGGAAACGAAAGTCAAGGGGCATCTGATTGAACTAGGTTCAATCAACTAGGAATTGCAGTTTTGCAATTGGTTTGAAGACCTACCAGTTATGCTATTGCAGTAATCAGCCCAAGCAGATATTGTAATAGTAGGAATGTGGATCCTAGTCCATTACAATTTATATTTGATATAAATTCGTACTCTTCCGATGAGGTCGTTGAGTATGTGAAAATAATGGAGACAAAATAAACACAAAAGAAAGGCCATGTTTATTTTGATTGCTGAATATTGATCATAGGAATTATGTTTTTAATTCCCGTTTTATTTTATTTCTCTTGGTTAGTTGAAATGTATAGCTGTTATTGAGATGTGTTTTGGAAACAAACAAAATTGGCTAGGCCAAAATTTTCTGGACTGACACCGAAACATGTGTTTGGTGCTAAGGCAAGAAAAGATTGAGTATGTGTTGGACACGTATATCCCGGTTACCCTTAAAGCTGGTACTCTGAGACAACCACGTTTGACGTAGCAGCTCAGAAGAAGCATCAAGAGGATGCTTCCCAGGCTCAGTGTGTGATGTTGATCGGCATGACTCCTGATATACATAGGAAACGTGAGAAAATGGATCTCTTATAGATGCTCCAGCATCTGAAGGATCTCTTTGATTCTGAATCTCATTCTGAGATTTATGAAGTGATGAGAGATCTGTTCAGATGCCGGTTGACTAAGGAAGGGAAAATTTCATCTCATATGCTAATGATGATAGGCATAATTAAGAAATTTGGTAATTTAGGCATTGAGCTAAAAGACCAACGTTTTCATCTATGCTATCCTCCAGTTGCTCCCAGATTCATATTTTAGATTCATTGTGAACTACAATATGAATAAGACGGATGTGACCGTGCCTGAACTTCACAACGTGCTCAAGACTTTTGAGTTCACTATCACTAAGATGGTGTTCAAAAGAAGGAGCGGGTAAACAAGGATGTGTGCCTCTACTGTAAGTAGAAGAGGGCATTGGAAGAAGGACTATAAGGTTTTGGTTGCTGAAAAGAAGATACTAGGTGCTTCTAGCAATAAAACATGTATGTTTGTTATCAAGATAAACATGTCCACTAATAGCGATAACTGCTTGGTATTGGATACTGGATGTGGCTCTCACATTTGCACTAATATGAAAGGACTCATGTGTCATAAGGCAGTTAGGGAGGGTGAAGTCGTCTTACACGTGTAAATGAAGCAAGAGTTGCTAATTGAACGTGTGGGGACTTATGTGTTAGACTTACCCTTTGATTTTAGATAAGAACTTAATGATTGTCATCTAGTTCTTTCTATTATTTGCAACATGCATTTGTTGCATTATGGATATGATGTTCTTAATATACAAAATAAAAGACTCAAACTTAGTAATCATGAAAACTCAACTTACTTATGGCATTGTAGAACTTGATCATGTAAACGAGAAAAGAATTACAAGGTTAAGAAAGTTAGACTACTTAACCCCATTCGACTGTGAGTCTTATGGAGATTGTGAATCTTATCTCATGGGCAAGATGATCAACAGACCCTTTTCTGGGAAATGGGTGCATGCCAAATAAGTTCTAGAGTTGATCTACAACGATGTTTGTGGACCATTGCCCACTCTAGCTAGGGGTCACTTCGGATACTTCATCACTTTTACTGATGATTTCTCAAGATACGGATATGTGTATCTTATGAAACACAAATTCGAATCTTTTGAGAAAATTCAAAGAGTTTAAGGCTGAAGTAGAAAAGCAACTTGGTAAGAGTATAAGACTCTTCGATCAGATCGAGGAGGTGAATACCTTAGCTATGAATTCATTGATTACTTGAAGTTACATGGAATCCAGTCAAAATGGAATCCTCCCGGCACACCTCAAATGAACGGTGTGTCCGAGAGGAGAAACCGAACCCTGTTAGACATGGTGAGGCTCATGATGAGCTTTTCCTGTCTTTCAACATTCTTATGGGATACGCGTTACAAACCTCAATTTACATTCTGAATAGGATTCCATCTAAATCGGTTGAGCATACACCATATGAACCATGGTGTGGCAAGAAGCCAACTTTTACACATATCAAACATGGGGTTGCCCCGTGATTGTGAAAAAGGATGCTTACCGACAAGTTGGAATCCAAAGGTGAAAAGGGTTACTTTGTGGGATATCCTAAGAAAACTAAAGGATATTACTTCTATCTACCTGAGAAACAATCAGTGATTGTTTCTAGGCAGACCAAGTTCCTCGGAGAAGACTATGTCTTTAAGGAACAAGGTCGTAAGCTGATAAACTTGAAGAAATTCAAGAACCATGAGTCAATTAGGAATCGTAATCCGCCTAATTAGATATGGTTACCTCTTGGAGAAACTCGTTAATGTGGACATACCGGATAAGGACGATCCTAATACTTATTCTGAAGCAATATCAGATATTGATTCAGGGAAGTGGCATAGAGCCATGAAATTCGAGATGGACTCGATGTACACCAATCAAGTATAAGACTTGGTTGAGTTGCCTAAAGGGGTTGTGTTGGGGAATAAGTTGCACGGATCTATTCGGGATAAATATTTAAATACAAATTTAATTATGATAATTATTACTAGCATGAATTAATCCTATATTAATTCAAATAATAATTCAACAACAAATCATGCATATAATCAATTCACGTAAATCCTACGCATGCAGAATTTCTACGAGTTCACTTGTACGTACCTCTTGGAATGGTAATGGTCTCGTTGATTAAACACACCAAAAGAACCTTCCCAAGTATTCCCTTAATCCTTGCTCGACAATCCGGTGGTAGGACGCTTGCGAACAATTAACAAAAGGAAAATAAACTTTGTTGCACCACCTTTGTGGATTTGCTAATTTTTCCAGCACATGGAATTGTACTTGAGAATGAAAGAATCATCCCCTATTTATAGACAGGGTGGTGGTCGAAATTTTAGGGAAAAAACAATGTGGGAAAATCTTTTCTTGATCTCCAAGAAATCTTGAATATATCTCCTATATTCTTTTTCCCATAATTATAATATTCCACAAAAATCCCACCTTATCAAGTTATGGCCAATATTTTTGAAAATTTAGGGCAAGAATCCAAGATTTGGATCTTCTTGAATTTATGAGATATTCTTGTATTTCAAAAAATACATATCTTCCATAATATCTTTTCAAGAAAATCTTTCTTTCCCTTAATTATCAAAAAATTCGAAATATCAAGTATGAATAACCAAGTGGGAGATTTCTTGAATTTAATGAGATAATCTTGTATTCCAAGAATACATATCTTCATTCCATAACAAAATTCAAAGAAAATCTTTCTCCCCTTTTATCCATAAATTTCAAAAATTATGAGGAAAAAATAAGCAACAAATTTATTTTATTTTAAACACCTTTTTCAGTTATTGGACTTTATGTTGGGCTACTTGGGGGGCCTTTAGGAGAATTAAGATTGGACCTTCCAATGGATCTTGAATTATCAATATTGAGCCACAATATTATTCAAGTCCATAAATATTAATTAATCCCACTACATAATTAATATTGCACTATCCATCTTAACCCATATTACAGTCAATATGGTTCCCGATTATTATTTCCCGTGTTTAAGATTATCTAGCCCATTAATTAATTCAAGCCACTGAAACAGCTTTCCATTAATTAATATCTTTTGTCCATGGTTAAGGAACGATTCAACATTATTATCCATACCGGAAACTAGTTCCACTTGCAAGATTTGGTATGATAAAGCTTATGAACCTCCCAAGGGGGCAAATCAAACAAGCGTACTTGCACACGATTCTTCGTATTAAATCTTAGCAATCGCATGTGACCAATAATATTGCCCAAGATAAAAAGTATTGAATCTCGTTGATTCTCTACCCATGATAAGTCAAAACAATAGTTACCAACCACACGTGATCCTATTTAAGGAACGAAGATTAAGAAATAACGAACCACTGAGGTCTAATTCTTCCTTGTTCAGTTCTAAAGAATTTGTCCTCCTGTAGGTCCTATCCAGTGCACCAGTCATGCACTAGTGTAATCTCTTGGTCAAGATAAGCCAATCCGAGCCTTACACTTCAACCTTTCACGATGGATTGTTCATTTCCATCTAGGTCGTGAATGGTGTACTTTTAGTTACAAGGGATTGTTAATTTAATCTTCTGTGATCTGGTATCACTAAATTAACTACAATGTAACACGTACTATTTATTGAACAGTTATGCAGTAAATATATGTAACATTCGATGATATTTAAAGCATCAGTGATAAACAATTTATTTCGGTAAATAAGTCCAAAATTCAGTTTTGATTATACAAAGTAAAAGCATACTTTCTAGTATAATCTCAACAATCTCCCACTTATACTCAAAGTCTGCTTTTAAGTATACTACAACATGTCTCGTGTAGTTCCTAATACGTGACATCTAATGTCACCTACACGAACCTAATAATTTCTCCCACTTATACTCAAAGCAGATTGACACCGGTCTTGACACCCATTCCTTCCACATGTCTCTTGAATGTATTCAGAGGCAGACCCTTTATGAATGGATCTGCTAGGTTGTCTTCTGACGCTATCTTTGCCACATCTATATCTCATCTCTTAATGATATCTCGTATAGGATGGTATTTCCTTTCAATGTGTTTGCTGGCCTTGTGGGCTCTTGGTTCCCTTGAATTTGCAACTGCTCCGGCATTGTCACAATAAATAGTGATTCTGCTGGGCAAATTCGGAACTACATTCAAGTCCACTAGGAAGTTCTTGAGCCAAACCGCTTCTTTCGCTGCCTCGCAAGCAGCTACATAGTCGGCTTCCATGGTAGAATCTGCGACGCATTTCTGCTTGATGCTTCTCCATGTCATGGCTCCTCCCCCCATGCAAAACACACTACCGGAGGTAGATTTTCTGGAGTCTATGTCTGATTGGAAATCCGAGTCCGTGTAGCCGATGGGGATTAGACTATTTGACTGATAAATTAACATTCTATCCCGAGTTCTTTTCAGATACTTCAGAATGTTTTTAACCGTCGTCCAATGTTCTTTCCCCGGATTACTTTGATATCTTGCCCCCATGCCAACGGCAAAGCAAATATCCGGTCTCGTACATAGCATTGCATACATAAGGCTTCCGACAGCCGAAGCATATGGAATGCATTTCATGTCATCTATCTTCTTTTGTGTCTTAGGGCACATTTTCTTGGATATATGGAATCCATGTCTGAAAGGTACGAAGCCTTTCTTGGAATCTGATCTTTGAATCGTTTCAAGACGGTGTCTATGTATGAAGAAACTTCATGACAAGCCTATCATCCATTTCTTGCAATCTCGAAAGATCTTGATCCCAAGGATGTGTGCGGCTTCCCTAAGTCCTTCATATCAAACCGCTTTTTTGAAAGCCATGCCCTTACGTCTGATAACACCTTTACATCGTTCCCGATGATCAGAATGTCGTCTACGTATAGTACTAAGAATACCAATGCAGTTCCGACACGCTTTTTGTACACACAACTTTCGAACTCGTTTTGATCAAACCCATAAGACTTTATAACATGATCAAAACATTGGTTCCAAGCTCTGGATGCCTGTTTGAGTCCGTATATGGACTTCATGAGCTTACAAACTAGGTGTTCTTGGCCTTTTTCAATGAAGCCTTGGGGTTGTTGCATATAGATCTCTTCATCAAGACTTCCGTTAAGGAAAAGCCGCTAGCATCCATTTGCCGATTTCAAAGTCGAGATCTTAACAATCGATAAGAGAATTCAGATGGACTTGAGCATGGCTACGGGCGAAAAAGTTTCCTCATAATCGATCCCTTCTTTCTGAGTATAACCTTTCACCACGAGTCTTGCCTTGAAGGTTTCCACCTTCCCGTTCGGTCCTCTTTTTCTCTTATACACCCACTTGCAACCAATGGGTTTGACCCCATTAAGTGGTTCGACTAGCTCCCACACTCTGTTATGATACATAGAACCCATTTCGACTTTCATTGCTATTTGCCAAGAAACTGCATCCTTGTCTTGGATTGCCTCGTCATATGTCCATGGGTCTGATTCGTCTTGACCGGGAATCAAGTCCGAGGACTCTCCTATTCCCATGAATCTCTCGGGCTGTTTCACAATCCTCCCACTACGACGAGGTTCCGGTTGTGTAAGTGTGTCGTTTGGTATGTCATCTTGTACAATTGGCATTGAGGTTAGCCCCTTAGCTCATTTAAGGTAATCTCACTTCTGGGTCTTCTTTCGTTCATATAGTCTTCTTCCTAAAATCTAAAGTGGGTGCTTATTACCACCTTTTGATCTTCGGGACCATAGAACATACACCCTTTTGTTGCCTCGGGGTATCCCACAAACAACCTTAATTCTGATCGAGGATCCAATTTATCGGCTTCCTTGTCCAACACATAGGCAGGACACCCCCAAATCTTCATGTGTCTCAAACTGGGCTTGCGCCCCGTCCACAATTCTTTGGGAGTTTTGGGAACCGATTTGGATTGCACCAAGTTTAGAATGTAGGCTGCTGTTTCCAAGGCATGACCCCAGAACGACTTGGGAAGATCCGCATAACTCATCATAGATCTTACCATTTCCAAAAAAGTTCAGTTTCTTCGCTCTGCAACCCCGTTTTATTGAGGGGTTCCGGGTGCAGTTAGCTGTGATGCAATCCCTTCATCAGACAAGTAGTTCAAAAAACTCATCGCTGAGGTATTCGCCTCCACGATCGGATCGTAGAGACTTGATATGTTTTTCTCTATGATTCTCTGCTTGAGCCTTAAATTCTTTGAATTTCTCAAAGGTCTCAGATTTATGTTTCATAAGGAAAATATAACCGTACCTTGAGTAATCATCAATAAAAGTGACAAAATACTTATAACCTCCTCTTGCTTTGGTTGACATTGGACCACATACATCTGTGTGAACGATTTCTAACACTTCTTTGGCTCTATTCCCCTTGGCTCCAAATGCCCTCTTGGTCATTTTACCCTCCAAAGTGACAAAATACTTATAACCTCCTCTTGCTTTGGTTGACATTGGACCATTGGTTCAACGATTTCTAAACTTTGGCTCTATTCCCCTTGGCTCCAAATGCCCTCTTGGTCATTTTCACCAAACATGATTCTTTCAACTTGGATCCTCTTTCTTTCACCAACCTTTGGATCCTCTTTGGATTTATATGACCCAATCTTAAATGCCATAGAAGTCTCGTTCACGTCCGATGAACGTTTTTCTTTTCTCGGAAGCTTGATGTGTTATAGGATGCATTTAATGAGTGGTGTGCACGATTAATTGTATAGAGATTATTCGACAACGTTCCATGACAGATAAATTTATCAAAAAGAGAAATGGTAACAACTTTATTAAAAGTAACCGAATATCCATCAAGAAAAAGTTTAGAAACTGAAATTAAATTCTTTCTAAAATTTGGAACGTAAAGAACATCTCTTAAAATTAAAACTCTGTCTTCAAAAGACAGGTGCACTTCTCCCACTGCTTCAGCTGCCACTCTCGTAGCATTGCCCAGTGTGATGAGAATCTCATTGTCACTAAGTTGTCGGGTCCTCTTGAACCCCTGTAAAGTGAAACAAACATGATCAGTGGACCCCGTATCCACTACCCATAAATGGGAGGCATACACCGCTAAGCAAGTTTCAACAACTAGTGTGTGAGAATTACCTTTCCTTCCATTCCTTTTGGGATTGGAACAGGCTGGCCTCGAGTGTCCTACTCTCCCGCTTTCCAAAACTTTCCTCTTGCTTGATTCCATGCTCTTATTTGATGTTGAGTCTGCTTGGTTCAACTTTCTTCTCTTTTTATCATCCTTATCACCACTTGACCTAAGATGAAAAGAAGATTTATGTTTTCCCAAGTTCTTATCCTCGCGCTCCTTCAACCAAAGTGAGAGCATTTACAAGATCATCCACTGTAAAATCTAGATCTTCCAATAGATACTCAAGATAGTGGTGATTATAGCTCTTTGGTAAGGATTGGAGAATGAAATCAATCTTAGTCTTGAAATCACATTTTTCGCCGAGGATCTCAAGTTCCTCATGTTGGGGAATGAGTTGCACAGATCTATTCGGGGTGAATATTTAAATACAAATTTAATTCATTAATTATTACTAGCATGAATTAATCCTATATTAATTCAAATAATAATTGCAACAACATATCATGCATATAAAAAGCCACGTAAAACCTACGCATGCGGAATCTACGGGTTTACGTGAACGTACCTCTCGGGATGGCAGTGGCTTTGGTCGGACGGACTAACCAAAAGGACTTCCCAAGTATTCCCTTAGCCCTTGCTCGACAATCCGGTGGAAGGATACTCGCGAACAATTAACAAAAGGAAAAAATAAACTTTGTTGCACCACTTATGTGGATTTGCTAATATTTCCAGCACATGGAATTGTACTCGGGAATGAACTAATCATCCCCTATATATAGGAGGGAGGGTGAACGAAATTTGTGTAATTTTTCAATGTGGGAAAAGACTTTTCTTGGTCACCAAGAAATCTTGAATATATCTCTTATATTCTTTTTCCCATAATTAAAATATTCCACAAAAATCCACCTCCTCTATTTTATGGTGATTTTCGAAAATATTAAGTGTGCAAGAATCCAAGATTTGGATCTTCTTGAATTTATGAGATATTCTTGTATTTCAAGAAATACATATCTTCCATAATATCTTTTCAAGAAAATCAAGAAAATCTTTCTTGCCCACTATATTTCCAAAATTTTGAAACATACTATATAGATAACCAAGTGGGAGATTTCTTGAATTAAATGAGATAATCTTGTATTCCAAGAATACATATCTTCATTCCATAACAAAATTCAAAGAAAATCTTTCTCCCTCTTTTATCCATAATTTTCGAAAATAAGAAAAATTAAGCAACAATATTTATTTTATTTTAATCACCTTTTCAGTTATTGGACTATATGTTGGGCTACTCAGGGGGCCTTTAGGAGAATTAAGATTGGACCTTCTAATGGATCTTGAATATCTAATATTGAGCCACAATATAATTCAAGCCCATAAATATTAATTAATCCCACTACATAATTTATATTGTACTATCCATCTTAACCCATATTACAGTCAATATGGCTCCCGGTCATTATTTCCCGTGTTTAAGATTATCTAGCCCATCAATTAATTCAAGCCCCTGAAATAGCTTTCCGTTAATTAATATCTTTTGTCCTTGGTCGAGGAACGGTTCAACATTATTATCCATACCGGAAACTAATTCCACTTGCAAGATTTGGTATGATAAAACTTATGAACCTCCCAAGGGGGCAAATCAAGCAAGCGTACTTGCACATGATTCTTCGTATTAAATCTTAGCAATCACATGTGACCAATAATATTGCCCAAGATAAAAAGTATTGAATCTCTCTCTCGATTAAGCTACCCATGATAAGTCAAAGCAATAGTTACCAATCCCACGTGATCCTATTTAAGAGACGAAGGTTAAGAAACAACGAACCATTTGAGGTCTAATTCTTCCTTGTTCGATTCAAAGAATTTATCCTCCTGTGAGGTCCTATTCAACATTGTCGGTCATGCACTAGTGTAATCTCTTGGTCAAGACAAATCAATCTGAGCCTTACACCTCAACCTTTCGCGATGGTTGTTCATTTCCATCTAGGTCGTGAATGGCGTACTTTTTTTTAGTTACAAGAGGATTTGTTAATTTAATCTTACGTGATCCGGTATCACTAAATTAACTACTGATGTAACACGTCTAATTATTGAATAGTTATGCAGTAAATATATGTAACATTCAATCATATTTAAAGCATCAGTGATAAACAATTTATTTCAGTAAATAAGTCTGAAAATTCAGTTTTGATTATACAAAGTAAAAAGCATACTTTTCAGTATAATCCCAACAATCTCCCACTTATACTCAAAGTCTGCTTTTAAGTATACTACAACACGTCTCGAGTAGTCCGTGACATCTAATGTCACCTACACGAACCTAATAATTTCTCCCACTTATACTCAAAGCAGATTGACAACGGTCTTGACACCCATTCCACTCACATGTCTCTCGAATGTATTCAGAGGCAGACGCTTTGTGAATGGATCTGCTGGGCTGTCCTCAAACGCTATCTTCGCCACATCTATATCTCATCTCTTAACGATTTCTCGTATAAGATGTCTTTCCTTTAATGTGTTTGTTTGACTCGTGGACTCTTGGTTCTCTTGAATTTGCAACTGCCCCTAGCAGATATTGCTTGACAAATTCAGAACACCATCCAAGTCCACTAAGAAGATCTAGAGCCCAATCGGTTCTTTCACTCTTCTGGCGACTACTTACCCGACTTCCATGGTTGAGTCAGTGATGCATTTCTGCTTCACACTCGTCCATTGGATGGCTACACTTCCCAAATGGAAACACACTAACTGAGGCAGATAATTTCTGGAATCTAAATCTGATTGGAAATCCGAGTCCGTGTAGCCGATGGGGATTGGAGTATCTGACTGATAAATCAACATTCTATCCTGAGTTCTTTTCAGACACTTGAAATGTTTTTAAGCGTCATCCAATGCGCTTTCCTAGGTTACTTTGATATCTTGCTAACATGCCTCGACCAAAGCGGATATCCTATCCTCGTTCCGCAAAGAATGCATACATAAGGTTTCCGGCGGTAGAAGCACAAGGAATACCTTTCATGTCATCTATCTCCTTTTTTCGTCTTAGGGAACATTTTCTTGGATAGATGGATTCCAAGTCCGAAAGGTCTGCGAATCCTTTCTTGGAATCTTGCATCTTTGAAGCATTTCAAGACAAAGTGTCTATGTATGAAACTTCGCGATAACCCGATCATCCTTATCTTGCGATCTCGAAAGATCTTGATCCCAAGGATTTGTCCGGCTTTCCCTAAGTCTTTCATATCATACTGTTTTGAAAAACCATACCCTTACGTCTGATAACACCTTCACATCGTTCCCAATGATCACAATGTTATCTGCGTATAGTACTAAGAATACCAATGCAGTTTCGATACGCTTCTTATACACAACTTTAAAACTCATTTTGATCAAACCCATAAGACTTTATTACATGATCAAAACTTTGGTTCCAAGCTCTGGATGCCTGTTTGAATCCGTAAATGGACTTCTTGAGCTTACAAACAAGATGTTCTTGGCCTGTTTCAATGAAACCTTGGGGTTTGTTGCATATAGATCTCTTTATCAAGACTTAGTTAAGAAAGGCATCTTGACATCTATTTGCCATATTTCAAAGTCGAGATCTTGCGACAATCGATAAGAGAATCTGGATGGACTTAAGCATGGCTACGGGCAAAAAAAGTTTCCTCATAATCGATCCCTTTCTTTCTGAGTATAACCTTTAGCCATTAGTCTTGCTTTAAAGGCTTCAACCTTCCCGTCCGGTCCTCTTTTCCTCTTATATACTCACTTGCATCTAATGGGTTTGACCCCATTAAGTGGTTCGACTAGCTCCCACACTCTATTATGAAACATAGAATCCACTTGACTTTCATTCTTTGTTTTGCCAAGAAATCGCATCCTAATCTTGGATTGCCTCGTCATATGTCCATGGAGTCTGATTAGGAATCAAGTCCGAGGACTCTCCTATTCCATGAATCTCTCGAAATTCTAACAACCCTCCCACTATAACGAGGTTCGGTTGTGAAAACGTATCGTTTGGTATATCATCTTGTACGATCGGCCTTTGAGGTTTGCCCTCTAAGCTCATTTAAGGTAATCTCACTTCTGGGTTTTCTTTGGTTCTATAGTTTTCTTCCAAAATCTAAAGTGGGTGCGGATGTCCACCTTTTGATCTTGAACTATAGAACATTCACCCTTTTGTTCCCTCGGGGTATCCTACAAAACAGCCTTAATTCTGATCGAGGATCCAATATACCGGTTTCCTTGTCCAGCACGTAGGCCGGACACCCCAAAGTTCTCATGTGTCTCATACTGGACTCGCGTCCGGTCCACAATTCTTTGGGGTTCTGGGAACTGATTTGGATAACACCAAGTTCAGAATGTAAGTCGTTGTTTTCCAAGGCATGACCCCAGAACGACTCGGGAAGATCTGTATAACTCATCATTGATCTAACCATTTCCAAAAGAATTATGTTGCTTCGCTCTGCAATCCCCATTTTGTTGAGGGGTCCCGGGTGCGGTGAGCTGGGATACAATCCCTTCATCAGATAAGTAGTTCAAAAACTAATCGCTGAGGTATTCGCCTCCACGATCAGATCATAGAGACTTGATACGTTTTTCCATATGATTCTCTGCTTGAGCCTTAAATTCTTTAGAATTTCTCAAAGGTCTTAGATTCATGCTTCGTAAGGAAAATGTACCTTGAGTAATCATCAATAAATTACTCATAACCTCCTCTTGCTTTGGTTGACATTGAACTACGTACATCTATGTGAACGATCTGTAACATTTCTTTAGCCCTATTCCCCTTTGCTCCAAATGCCATCTTGGTCATATCACCCTCCAAACATGATTCCCAAGTTGGAATCGGTTCAACTTGGAGAAGCCCTAGTGAACCTTCTCTTACCAACCTTTGGATCCTCTTTGGATTTATATGACCCAATTTATAGATGCTAAAGAAGTGTCTCGTTTACGTCTGATGAATGCTTTCTTTTCTCGGAAACAGTTGATGTGTTATAGGATACATTTCGTGAGTGGTGTGCACAGTTAATTGTATAGAGATCATTCAACAACGTTCCATGACAGATAAATTTATCAAAAATAAAATTGGTAACAACTTTATTAAAAAGTAACCAAAATATCCATCATAAAAGTTTAGAAACTGAAAATGAATTATTTCTAAAAATCCAGAACGTAAAGAATATCTCAAAAATTAAAGCACTGTCTTCAAAAGACAGGTGCACTTCTCCCCATTAGCCCAATTTGCCACTCTCGTAGCATCGCCCGGTGTGATGAGGACCTCACTCCCACTAAGTTGTCGGTCCGCTTGAACCCCTCATAATGTGAAACAAACATGATTAGTGGATCCCAGATCCACCACCCACAAAATGGGAGGCATACGCCGCTAAACAAGTTTCAACAACTAGTGCGTGAGAATTTCCTTTCTTTCTATCCCTCTTGGGTCCGAACAGTGACCTCCAATGTCCTTTCTCACCACCAGCTTGAAGCACTTCCCCTTAGTCGCTTGTTCACTCCACCACCTTCTTCACCTTATCTTTGTCATTGACAACACTTGAGTTCACTTGCTTGTGGCCTTTGTTCCTTTTCTTGTTCTTACCACCCCTTGGTCTAGAAGAAGAAGAAGGTCCGTTTTGCCACCAAGGCTTGGCTTTTTCTACCCCCAATAACGCCTCTGCCGAGACTAAAAGCTTGCAAATGGATCGGGCATCGAGAACTTCGATTATTCATCCGGTAGTTCAACCCGAATTGTTCAAAGCTTTTACAGAGAATGGAGCACTCAAATCGATTTGGGTCTCGATATCGTATTCAAATAAGTACCTCAAGTTTATTAAGGTGAGCCATCATCCGGAGAACGCGTGCTCCCTTACGGGCGTTCCCTCCACCATTTTCATAGAGAACAAGTCCCTCATGGTGATCTGACGAGCCACACGGTTCTGATGTTGAAACATCGCTTTAAGACTAGTCATGATTTCCACAAATGGTCTCAACGTTAAGGTGTTGGTGTTGCAAACACATCGACATAGAAGCCAAGATGGTACACTTAGCCATTTAGTTAGACCGCTCGGTCGGATACTCTTTTCTTAACCGTTTTAGTGGACTCATCCGATGGTTTATCCGGTTTAGGTGTGGTCGAGAACCCAGTATGGCTTTGTCGCAAATGAGGACAATAGTGAGTTTTTTCGATTCCAATCAACAAAATTTTCTCCAAAGGAGCAAATTGTCTTTCGAAGATATTGAGCAGTGGATTAAAAGGTTGTGACATGATGAACTTAATCGAAATAAACAATAATATGCATAAGCACAAATATATCACTAGGTTTGATCACATGCATCATATTAAAATCTCAAAAAAAATATGAACATGCATCAGCCAACATCTCAAAACAGTTTAAATAAGCCACGTTGGGTGGGTCATTATTTAAACACATTCAAGCCAGTTACAAACAAGAACGATTTACAAACCCTTAATATCCAGTTAATAGTTGACTCCCTTGACCAATATAAAATTGACGGGGACTTGGAGAAGTATATGCATATCAATTTTATACCTAAGTAATAACCATGATTAAATACAGGATTACTATTTAAACTTTGATCGAGCCTCGTTGGGAGGGTCATCGCCGCCACTAGTAATAACCCACAATCATCCGTTTGGAATTTATTCATGTGAAACCTATCTTTTGACCGTCTCCGTTTTGGAATTTCTCCAAAAGAATTCACAAATAAATAAATCATGGAGGTCAAAATTAATTCAATTTTATTATCCTAATAAAATTGTCAATTAATTATTTAAAACATACTTAGTAATTTTGAAGTTGAGATTTTTCAATTTGGCAACCCTCATGCAAACACATTTAAACAAATTAAATAAAGCATAAGATAGCACAAATAAAATCAAGCAAAAACAGAAAAAATAAACATATTGGGCACAAATTATCCATTGTCATGGTTTGATTTTTCTTGGCTTGATCTTGAAAAAACACGTCTTGAATTTCTCCCACTCGTTAAATCTCGAAAAAATACTTGCCTCTCGAACCGCCACGCCAAGCGGCTTCCTTGATCGGGATGCTGCGCCCGCATCCGCCGGCCACTTGGCTCGACCTGGGGCAACTAAGCGACCTCGGCACGCTGGCGAGCCACGCCCCTTGCGGCGCCTCAGACGCCTCGGCGAAATCGGCGATCCTCGGCGGCGGCAAGCGCATCGCGTGCATCGTCTTGATTCCGTCTTGTTCGCCCGCCCTCCTCCGCCCGCGTCTCCGGCTCGCCCGCGTCTCCGAAGGCTTGCGTCTGCTGTAGCGCCGCGCCCGTCCGTTCGGCTGGGCACAGCGTACACCGCCCGTCTTGTATGACCTTCATCCTCGCAGCGCTTCGGCGCCCGTCCTCGCCCCTAACGCCCGTGCATGCCGGTAGCGGCGCCCTACGCCCTTCTTACGGATTTACGTCCTTTAATTCTTCATCTCTTCGTTCCCGATCCGGTTACAATTTATTTACAAAAAATAAATAAACCTAGATCTAGACTAGTCTATTACATTGATCAAATCAAATAAATCCTAGTCTACTCATGGATTTTCTCACGAGCAAAAACAAATCCGAATCGAATCGAATTAAAAAACCACACGGTTTATATGCATGCAAAATAAAACATTAAAATCCATGACAATTGGATACCCGCAAAAGATCTATCTAACGGTTCTACTATCCAATTTCAAATTTAATGTCCATTAATTAAATTACAATTTAAAAAATTGAGCAAACAAAGGCTCGATACCGATTGTTGGGGAGTGAGTTGCACAGATCTATTCGGGTGAATATTTAAATACAAATTTAATTCATTAATTATTACTAGCATGAATTAATCCTATATTAATTCAAATAATAATTGCAACAACATATCATGCATATAAAAAGCCACGTAAAACCTACGACGCGGAATCTACGGGTTTACGTGAACGCATTCCCTCTCGGGATGGCGGTGGCTTTGGTCGGACGGACTAACCAAAAGGACTTCCCAAGTATTCCCTTAGCCCTTGCTCGATAATCCGGTGGAAGGATACTCATGAACAATTAACAAAAGGAAAAAAAAATAAACTTTGTTGCACCAACTTATGTGGATTTGCTAATATTTCCAAAGACATGGAATTGTACTCGGGAATGAACTAATCATCCCTATATATAGGAGGGAGGGTGAACGAAATTTGTGTAATTTTTCAATGTGGGAAAAAGACTTTTCTTGGTCACCAAGAAATCTTGAATATATCCCTTTATTCTTTTTTTCCCATAATTAAAATATTCCACAAAAATCCACCTCCTTTATTTTATGGTGATTTTTAAAAAATATTAAGTGTGCAAGAATCCAAGATTTGGATCTTCTTGAATTTATGAGATATTCTTGTATTTCAAGAAATACATATCTTCCATAATATCTTTTCAAGAAAATCAAGAAAATCTTTCTTGCCCATTATATTTCCAAAATTTGAAACATACTATATAGATAACCAAGTGGGAGATTTCTTGAATTAAATGAGATAATCTTGTATTCCAAGAATACATATCTTCATTCCATAACAAAATTCAAAGAAAATCTTTCTCCTCTTTTATCCATAATTTTCAAAATAAGAGGAAAAATTAAGCAACAATATTTATTTTATTTTAATCACCTTTTCGGTTATTGGACTATATGTTGGGCTACTCGGGGGCCTTTAGGAGAATTAAGATTGGACCTTCTAATGGATCTTGAATATCTAATATTGAGCCACAATATAATTCAAGCCCATAAATATTAATTAATCCCACTACATAATTAATATTGCACTTATCCATCTAAACCCATATTACGGTCAATATGGCTCCCTTCATTATTTCCCGTGTTTAAGATTATCTAGCCCATCAATTAATTCAAGCCACCAAATAGCTTTCCGTTAATTAATATCTTTTGTCCTTGGTCGAGAAACGGTTCAACATTATTATCCATACTGGGAAACTAATTCCACTTGCAAGATTTGGTATGATAAAACTTATGAACCTCCAAAGGGGGCAAATCAAGCAAGCGTGCTTTGCACACGATTCTTCGTATTAAATCTTAGCAATCACATGTGACCAATAATATTGCCCAAGATAAAAGTATTGAATCTCTCTCGATTATTTACCCATGATAAGTCAAAGCAATAGTTACCAATCCCACGTGATCCTATTTAAGGGACGAAGGTTAAGAAACAACGAACCACCGAGGTCTAATTCTTCCTTGTTCGATTCTCAAGAATTTATCCTCCTCAGGTCCTATTCAACAGATCGGTCATGCACTAGTGTAATCTCTTGGTCAAGACAAACCAATCCCGAGCCTTACACCTCAAACCTTTCGCGATGGTTGTTCATTTCCATCTAGGTCGTGAATGGCGTACTTTTTTTTAGCTACAAGGAATTTGTTAATATAATCTTCATGATCCGGTATCACTAAATTAACTCTGATGTAACACGTCGAATTATTGAATAGTTATCAAAGAAAATATATGTAACATTCAATCATATTTAAAGCATCAGTGATAAACAATTTATTTAAGTAAATAAGTCTGAAAATTCAGTTTTGATTATACAAAGTAAAAAGCATACTTTTCAGTATAATCCCAACACCTCAAATAGCACCATAACCCTAAGAACGTGCTGCGCTGCAGTCATCCCTTTTTCCATTTTTAATTCAACAATTTCTTGCTTCACACTTTGGATTGCCATATGGGTCTACGATGTGCGAACATCGCTTCGAGATTCTAAGAGATGTCTGCGGTGACTCATACTCTTGATGAAGGTGTTTCAACGATCCGACGGATGTGCGGTGTATCAGATCCTTCATCAATTCATTTGCCACTCCCATTCACCATATATCATCTCATCCCATATTCCGGCGTCCTTAGCTGGTTTTTTGGGTTTTGGTGTATCAAGTACCCATTTGGAAGGTGATGCGGTTAGGACAAGTTTTAGTTTGTATATCCAATCAAAATAGTTTTCACCAGTAAGCAAATTGTCTTTAAGTATATTGAACAGTGGATTAGAAGGTTGCAACATGATGAACTGAAATAAACAATAATATGCATAAGCACAAATATATCACAAGGTTCGATCACATGCATCATATTAAAATCTCAAAAAAAATATGAACATGCATCAGCCAACATCTCAAAACAGTTTAAATAAGCCACGTGGGGTGGGTCATTATTTAAACACATTCAAGCAGGTTACAAACAAGAACAATTATTAAACCTTTAATATCCAGATTAATAGTTGGCTCCCACTTGACCAATATAAAATTGACAGGGACTTCGGAGAAGTATATGCATATCAATTTTATAAATAACTAATAACCATGATTAAATACAAAATCATTATTTCGCTTTGAACGAGCCTCGTGGGGAGGGTCATCGTCGCCACTAGTAATAATCCACAATCATCCATTTGGAATTCATTCATGTGAAAGCTATCTTTTGACCGTCCCGTGGGGGGAATTTCTCCAAAAGAATTCACAAATAAATAAATCATGGAGGTCAAAATTAATTCAATTTTATTATCCGGAATAAAATTGTCAATTAATTATTTAAACATACTTAGTAATTTTTGATGGTGAGATTTTTCATTGGGCAACTCTCATGCAAACACATTTAAACAAATTAAATAAAGCACAAGAAAACACAATAATAAATCAAGCAAAGCGGAAAAATAAACATATTGGGCACAAATTATCCAATTGTCATGGTTTGATTTGATTTTTCTTGGCTTGATCTTGAAGAAATGCCGTCTTGAATTTCTCCCACTCGATCGTCCCGAAAAGTACTCCGTCTCGAAACGCCACGCCAAGTAGCTAGCTGCGCGGGATGCGACGCCCGCGATCCGCCGCCACTTCGCCAAGTCACCAAGAGGCCTCGGCGCCTTCCGCCTCAGTCCGTGTCTCTGCAAGCCCTTCTCGGCGATGCTTCGGTAAACCGCCCTCGTCGCCTCGGCGGGAGTTCGCGAGACATCCGTGCAAAACACATCGCGTCAGCGTCCGCTTGCCCATGAACCTCGGTTCGCCGCTCAGCGGAACACAGCCCCGTCGTCAAGATACCGTGCAACGTGCCCAAATGCGTGCGTCGCCGCCGTCCGCCCGTCCCACTCCGCCCACGACACCACGTCTGCCTATCTTACTTGCCCGTCTTGTGCCGGACCCTACAGCGTGCTTTCGGCCCTCGGCCTCGCCCGTGCCGTCGTGCGTGCATGCGTTAGCATTGCATGCGTGCCTCCTTGGCACATTTAATGACGACGCGTCTGCGTCGACGCTTGGGTTATGGATCTTATCTTTTAATTCTTCGTCTCCGCCTCCGTTTCTGATCCGGTTAAAATTTATTTACAAAAATAAATAAACCTAGATCTAGACTAGTCTATTACATTGATCAAATCAAACAAATCCTAATCTACTCGTGGATTTTCTCACGAGGTAAAACGAATCCGAACGAATCGAATTAAAAACCACAATTTATATGCATGCATAAATAAACACATTAAATTCCATGACAATTGGATACCTGCAAAACAGATCTAGCAATTCTACTATCCAATTTCAAATTTAATAAAAATGAATTAAATTACAATTTAAAAAATTCAGAGCCCGAAACCGAGGCTCTGATACCAGTTGTTGGGGAATAAGTTGCACAGATCTATTCGGGATAAATATTTAAATACAAATTTAATTCTGATAATTATTACTAGCATGAATTAATCCTATATTAATTCAAATAATAATTCAACCACAAATCATGCATATTATCAATTCACGTAAATCCTACGCATGCGGAATTTCTACGAGTTTACGTGTACATACCTCTTGGAATGTTAATGACCTCGTTGATTAAACACGAAAAGAGCCTTCCCAAGTATTCCCTTAATCCTTGCTCGACAATCCGGTGGTAGGACGCTTGAGAAACAATTAACAAAAGGAAAATAAACTTTGTTGCACCACATTTGTGGATTTGCTAATTTTTCCAGCACATGGAATTGTACTTGGGAATGAAAGAATCATCCCCTATTTATAGACAGGGTGGTGGTCAAAATTTTTGGGAAAAAACAATGTGGGAAAATCTTTTCTTGATCTCCAAGAAATCTTGAATATATATTCTTTTTCCCATAATTATAATATTCCACAAAAATCCCACCTTATCAAGTTATGGCCAATATTTTCGAAAATTTAGGGCAAGAATCCAAGATTTAGATCTTCTTGAATTTATGAGATATTCTTGTATTTCAACAAATACATATCTTCCATAATATCTTTTCAAGAAAATCAAGAAAATCTTTCTTTCCCTTAATTATCAAAAATTTCGAAATATCAAGTATGAATAACCAAGTGGGAGATTTCTTGAATTTAATGAGATAATCTTGTATTCCAAGAATACATATCTTCATTCCATAACAAAATTCAAAGAAAATCTTTCTCCCCTTTTAACCATAAATTTCGAAAATTATGAGGAAAAAATAAACAACAAATTTATTTTATTTTAAACACATTTTTCAGTTATTGGACTTTATGTTGGGCTACTTGGGGGGCCTTTAGGAGAATTAAGATTAGACCTTCCAATGGATCTTGAATTATCAATATTGAGCCACAATATTATTCAAGCCCATAAGTATTAATTAATCCCACTACATAATTAATATTGCACTATCCATCTTAACCCATATTACAGTCAATATGGCTCCCGGTTATTATTTCTCGTGTTTAAGATTATCTAGCCCATTAATTAATTCAAGCCAAATGAAACAAATTTTTCCATTAATTAATATCTTTTGTCCTTGGTTAAGGAAACGGTTCAACATTATTATCCATCTGGGAAACTAGTTCCACTTGCAAAATTTGGTATGATAAAGCTTATGAACCTCCCAAGGGGGCGTCGAACAAAGCGTGCTTGCACCGCGATTCTTAGTATTAAATCTTAGCAATCGCATGTGACCAATAATATTGCCCAAGATAAAAAGTATTGAATCTCGTTGATTTTCTACCCATGATAAGTCATAGCAATAATTACCAACCACACATGATCCTATTTAAGGAACGAAGATTAAGAAATAACGAACCACTTTGAGGTCTAATTCTTCCTTGTTCGGTTCTAAAGAATTTTTCCTCCCTAGGTCCTATTCGATTACATCACCATGCACTAGTGTAATCTCTTGGTCAAGACAAGCCAATCCGAGAGCCTTACACTTCAACCTTTCACGATGGATTGTTCATTTCCATCTAGGTCGTGAATGGTGTACTTTTAGTTACAAGGGATTGTTAATTTAATCTTCTGTGATCTGGTATCACTAAATTAACTACAATGTAACACGTACTATTTATTGAACAGTTATGCAGTAAATATATGTAACATTCGATGATATTTAAAGCATCAGTGATAAACAATTTATTTCAGTAAATAAGTCCAAAATTCAGTTTTGATTATACAAAGTAAAAGCATACTTTCTAGTATAATCCCAACAGGTTAGACCCATATGTTGCGATTGGGTCATCAAGCGTAAGACTGATGCAAATGGCAAAGTACAAACCTACAAAGGTAGGTTGGTAACGAAGGGTTATAGTTAATGCAAAAGACTGACTGTGACGAGACCTTCTCACCAGTTGCAAAGATCAAGTCCATTCGAATTTTACTTGCGATAGCAGCACACTATAATTATGAGATTTGATAGATGGATGTCAAAACAACTTTCCTCAATGGAAACATTGATAAGAAAGTGTTTATGACTCAACCGTAAGGTTCATATATAAGTCAAATTCTAATCTAGTATGCAAGCTAAAGAGATCCATTGGATTGAAGCAAGCTTCTAGGAGTTGGAATATTCGACTTGATGAAGCTATCAATTTTTTGACTTCATCAGAAATTCAGAAGATCCTTGCGTTTATCGTAAACGCAACGGGAAGAGTATTGTTTTCATAATCGTCTATGTCGATGACATATTGATTTTGAGAAACAATATCCCGTTAATGCAGTCCGTTGAAGATTGGTTGTCAAAGACATTCATGATGAAGGATCTTTGTGAAGCCTGCCACATCTTTGGGATCAAGATCTACAGGGATAGATCCAAGAGGGTATTGATGTTGGGGAATAATGTGCACGGATCTATTTAGGATAAATATTTAAATACAAATTTAATTCTAACAATTATTACTAGCATGAATTAATCCTATATTAATTTAAATAATAATTTAACAACAAATCATGCATATAATCAATTCACGTAAATCCTACGCATGCGGAATTTCTACGAGTTCACGTGAACGTACCTCTTGGAATGGTAATGGCCTCGTTGATTAAACACACCAAAAGAACCTTCCCAAGTATTCCCTTAATCCTTGCTCGACAATCCGGTGGTAGGACGCTTGCGAACAATTAACAAAAAAGAAAATAAACTTTGTTGCACCACCTTTGTGGATTTGCTAATTTTTCCAGCACATGGAATTGTACTTGGGAATGAAAGAATCATCCCTATTTATAGATTGAGGTGGTGGTCGAAATTTTAGGGAAAAAACAATGTGGGAAAATCTTTTCTTGATCTCTAAGAAATCTTGAATATATCTCCTATATTCTTTTTCCCATAATTATAATATTCCACAAAAATCCCACCTTATCAAGTTATGGCCAATATTTTCGAAAATTTAGGGCAAGAATCCAAGATTTGGATCTTCTTGAATTTATGAGATATTCTTGTATTTCAAGAAATACATATCTTCCATAATATCTTTTCAAGAAAATCAAGAAAATCTTTCTTTCCCTTAATTATCAAAAATTTCGAAATATCAAGTATGAATAACCAAGTGGGAGATTTCTTGAATTTAATGAGATAATCTTGTATTCCAAGAATACATATCCTCATTCCATAACAAAATTCAAAGAAAATCTTTCTCCCCTTTTATCCATAATTTTCGAAAATTAGGAAAAAATAAGCAACAATATTTATTTTATTTTAAACACCTTTTTCAGTTATTGGACTATATGTTGGGCTACTTAGGGGGCCTTTAGGAGAATTAAGATTGGACCTTCCAATGGATCTTGAATTATCAATATTGAACCACAATATTATTCAAGTCCATAAATATTAATTAATCCCACTACATAATTAATATTACACTATCCATCTTAACCCATATTACAGTCAATATGACTCACGGTTATTATTTCTCGTGTTTAAGATTATCTAGCCCATTAATTAATTCAAGCCACTGAAATAACTTTCCATTAATTAATATCTTTTGTCCTTGGTTAAGGAACGGTTCAACATTATTATCCATACCGAAAACTAGTTCCACTTGCAAGATTTGGTATGATAAAGCTTATGAACCTCCCAAGGGGCAAATCGAACAAAGCGTGCTTGCACCATTCTTCTTCGTATTAAATCTTAGCAATCACATGTGACCAATAATATTGCCCAAGATAAAAAGTATTGAATCTCGTTGATTCTCTACCTATGATAAGTCAAAGCAATAGTTACCAACCACACGTGATCCTATTTAAGGAACGAAGATTAAGAAATAACGAACCACTGAGGTCTAATTCTTCCTTGTTCAGTTCTGAAGAATTTGTCCTCCTGTAGGTCCTATTCAGTGCATCAGTCATGCACTAGTGTAATCTCTTGGTCAAGACAAGCCAATCCGAGCCTTACACTTCAACCTTTCACGATGGATTGTTCATTTCCATCTAGGTCGTGAATGGCGTACTTTTAGTTACAAGGGACTGTTAATTTAATCTTTTGTGATCTGGTATCACTAAATTAACTATAATGTAACACGTACGATTTATTTAACAATTATGCAGTAAATATATGTAACATTCGATGATATTTAAAGCATCAGTGATAAACAATTTATTTCAGTAAATAAGTCTGAAATTCAGTTTTGATTATACAAAGTAAAAGCATACTTTCTAGTATAATCCCAACAATCTCCCACTTATACTCAAAGTCTGCTTTTAAGTATACTACATCATGTCTCGTGTAGTTCCTAATACGTGACATCTAATATCACCTACATGAACCTAATAATTTCTCCCACTTATACTCAAAGCAGATTGACAACGATCTTGACACCCATTCCTTCCACATGTCTCTCGAATGTATTCAGAGGCAGACCCTTTGTGAATGGATCTGCTAGGTTGTCTTCTGACGCTATCTTTGCCACATCTATATCTCCTCTCTTAACGATATCTCGTATAAGATGGTATTTCCTTTCAATGTGTTTGCTGGCCTTGTGGGCTATTGGTTCCCTTGAATTTGCAACTACTCCGGCATTGTCACAATAAATAGTGATTCTGCTGGGCAAATTCGGAACTACATTCAAGTCCACTAGGAAGTGTTGGGATTATACTGGAAAGTATGCTTTTACTTTGTATAATCAAAAATGAATTTCGGACTTATTTACTGAAATAAATTGTTTATCACTGATGCTTTAAATATCATCGAATGTTATATATATTTACTGCATAATTGTTAAATAAATCGTACGTGTTACATTATAGTTAATTTAGTGATACCAGATCACAGAAGATTAAATTAACAGTCCCTTGTAACTAAAAGTACGCCATTCACGACCTAGATGGAAATGAACAATCCATCGTGAAAGGTTGAAGTGTAAGGCTCGGATTGGCTTGTCTTGACCAAGAGATTACACTAGTGCATGACTGATGCACTGAATAGGACCTACAGGAGGACAAATTCTTCAGAACTGAACAAGGAAGAATTAGACCTCAGTGGTTCGTTAATTCTTAATCTTCGTTCCTTAAATAGGATCACGTGTGGTTGGTAACTATTGCTTTGACTTATCATGGGTAGAGAATCAACGAGATTCAATACTTTTTGTTGGGAAATGAATTTAATAAAGAGGATTTTGATTAGATCCCAAAACCCCTAAGTATGACATGTTCAGGATAATCTTGATAGATGAGTCAGGATTCAGTTTTAGAGTGTTCAGGATATTATCTCGCACCGTATAGTCGGCAGATATAGAATGTGTTAGTTTAAAGACTCAAGAAGAAATCGAGATATCAAGACTCGAAAGATATCGAGAACTGGGAAGACTCGAAAAACTCAAGACTCGAGAACTCAAGACTCGAGAAACGAAGACTCGAGAGAACTCAAGACTTCCTGAGAAATATCAAGGCACAATGATTATCAAGACTCAAGAAAATATCGAATGCTCGAGATATCCCGAATGTTCCGAGGCAATCGGTTTAGGAATATAGCCGTTGGAATCCAAATTTCGCGTGGACCAACGAAAGGAAGACAACCACTGAGAAAGTCTGCGAAACTTACAAAGAATAGTATGGATTTGAATGAGATTCTCTCCAAATCGGTAACATTCAAATCCACACTATAAATACAAGTTCTTCCTTCATTATCACCGTGTGGAAGTGCGAAAAAAGATAAAGAACGATGCTCTGAGAGCCAAAGAGAGTCAAGCTTTCCCACCCTAGAACACAAGTCTGTAGATATACAAATATATTCAAAGAGTGTTCTAGAACCCAACCTAAGCAACCCACGATGTATCATAAGCTTAGAGAGATTTTCCCAACCTTAGCATTGAGGCTAAACCATTGTAAGGGAAAATCTCACCATAGTTGGAGACAACACCAAATCCAAACCCAAAGGGTGAAGTGAGGTAGTTGTTAGGCAAACCCGAAAGTGAGGGTGATAAGTCCCGTGGAGTGTGAACTCGTTAAACATCTATAGGCGATCCCGAGTGAGGGTGATAAGTCCCGAAGGAGTGTGAACTCGTTAAACATCTAAGAGTTTGAGTTAGTAAACTACGGAGGTAGTCAGAAAGCTCAGGGTCGGGTTGAGTAAGTAAACTACGTGGAGTAGTCGAGAAGCTCGGTAGAAGTTGAGTTAGTAAACCATGAGGTAGTCGAAAAGCTCGAGAAGTTGATAAGGAATTTCCCTAGAGAGGGAGAGTGGATGTAGGACTGGTTGTCCGAACCACTATATATTGCTGTGTTGTTTACTGCTTTATGTTTATACTTGTCATATGCATCTAGTTATAAGCAAAACACAACACATGAGCTCCAAAGTTCAAAAATTGGAAACACTCTGCCCTCACCCCTGTTTTATATGCACCGAAAAGAAAAAGTCTTGCTTCCGCACGCGTAAAATAGGTTTTCCCACCGGGACCAACAAGTGGTATCAGAGCAGGTGCTCAAAAGATCACTTCTTCAAAGTGATCGCCTGAGCAGATCTATTTTAAAACCTGTCTCTGCAGAAAGTTTTACACAACAATGGAATAATAGAACTTTTCATTGATAAAGACCCGAAGGTCAGGTTACATTACAAGTTACAAATACAAGAGAACCTGGAGGTCAATACATAACTCTAAACCCTAAACCCTTAAGCCATAACCCTAAACCTTCATCCAAACCCAAACCCGATCTACAGGGTAGTGATTAAGAGGAGGAAAGAGAGAGTTTTTAAGATCTCATGCTCTCATTTTCCCCACTTAACAGGATGAGGGAGGCTTGAAAGGTAATCCTATGCCGCAAACTGATGGACTCTCCAATGGAGTGAGAGCGACATTAATAGGATTTTTAAGCCAGGAGCCCCAAGAAAGAGTCAGTGGGCTCTCCAGCTGTTAAATGGTGAGTTTGATATAGGAAGATCAGCTGTTGTCTGATCAAGATCGAATATCAAACTCACGTTCATTTTCAGACTAAGTCTGTTAATGGTAGTCACGTCATAACGATAGACACACAAGGTGCATACGGTTAGGAGAAGTGTCATCTCAGTTGCAACAAAGAAACCGCCATTGGGTGGTGGTAGAGAAGCTTTGCTTGGCGATCGTCGTGTGAAAATCGCTGATTTATGATGAAAGCAATAATAAGGGATGAAAAAGGTTGATTTGAGAAGATGAAATCATGGAAAAAGGGTAAAAGCGTTTTTGGAAATCTCAATCGAAACAAGGGTTCACCAGGATACATGATTCTACAAAAAAAAGATATGTATGGTGAATGAGTTATGTTGTGTAAAATATTGGTCCAATTTATAGAGGCCAAGCAAGTGCGGTGCAAAAATTTGAGTTCTCAAAGCCTTTTAGAAAAATTGCATCACAAGGACAAATGTAGAAATCACGCGACCGATAATGGATAAAGTTACGGTGGATTGACATATCAAGAGCCGTCGACGATATCTACGCATGTCAAATCGCACCAACTTAGGAAATAGAGGCTACTACTCTAGACTAAGTTTTGGCAGTAACATTTTCCAAGAATTGTCTTAATCTGAGGAGAATCAGATTTAGTCAACAAAAATCTGATTAACATACAAAGCTGATCAAATGAAGAAAATCAGCTGAGCTTGAAAATTTCACCAAATCAGATATATCGGTCTATATCAGTTGAAAGGGGAACTTCAACTTGAGGGGGAACTCACGAAATCAAAAGTAGATGATTGAGATCAGACGAGGCTGCAGACAAGACTGATCAAGATCAGATGAGTTAGATGAGTTCCGGAGTGAACTGATGAGCTGTGCAGAATCAGAAGTAAAGAAAAGCTAAAGCCAGCAAATCAGAAGAGAAGGTTGCAAATCAGAAGATAAGCGAAAGAGACTGATCAAGATCAGACGTGATCAAGATCAGATATGATAAACCTGATATGCTAACCTGATATGATGACCTGATGCTATTCTGATATATTGATCTAAAGATGTGTTGATCTAATCAGTCAAACTGATCAGATCAAGCAAAGAAGAAATCGATATAACTGAAGTGAAAAGGAATCTTGAAGGCGCTCAATAAAGTAAAGTGAACTGAGACTCAGTATAGGTCAAGTGACCTGAGGGTCAGTAAGCAAAAGAGACCTAAGGGTCAGGATGTCTGAAGTCAGAAGAAACTGAACTCAGTCAGCATGAGTGTCAGTATGCCTGATCAGACAAGGTCCGTAGAAGAAGAGGAATGAGAGTCGAAAGGTAAGATGTAAGATCAAGACCAAGATCAAGACTCTTGTAAAATCTTTATGTTTTTGTCTTTATTTCTTTGATAAGTTCATTGTAATCTATAACTGATAACATACAATCAATGAAACTTTTATCTTTATGCTCAAAGATAATACCTCATTATCTTTTTTACATGGCTTTTATTTTGATATGCCTGATTGAATGTCTCTAATCTGATTATATGCTCATATATAAGGAAAACTATATGATGCTATGAGAAATTGCTTAAGTATTTAGTAATGATCTATTTAGAAAAGATTCATTACTAAAGAAATCTGTTGAATAATTTAAATTGATTGGAGATTTACCATTCTTGTAATAGGAAAAACTGAAACCTGAGTATAGGTTATATGTTTGTAACAAGATAGGTTTTGCATCATCAAAAAAGGAAATTGTTGGGAAATGAATTTAATAAAGAGGATTTTGATTAGATCCCAAAACCCCTAAGTATGACATGTTCAGGATAATCTTGATAGATGAGTCAGGATTCAGTTTTAGAGTGTTCAGGATATTATCTGCACCGTGTATAGTCGGCAGATATAGAACAGGTTAGTCTCTGAAGACTCAAGAAGAAATCGAGATATCAAGACTCAAGAAGATATCGAGAACCGAAGGAAGACTCGGAAAAACTCAAGACTCGAGAACCTCAAGACTCGAGAAATCAAGACTCAGAGAACTCAAGACTCGAGAGAAATATCAAGGCACAAGATGATTATCAAGACTCAAGAAAATCTTTGAATGCTCAAGATATCCCGAATGTTCCGAGGCAATCGGCCGAGGAATATAGCCGGATGGAATCCGGTGACGTGGACCAACGAAAGGAAGACAACCAGCTTGAGAAAACTGCAGAACTTACAAAGAATAGTATGGATTTGAATGAGATTCTCTCCAACGGTAACATTCAAATCCACACTATAAATACGAAGTTCTTCCTTCATTATCACTGTGTGGAAGTGCGAAAAAGATAGCAACGATGCTACAGAGCCAAAGAGAGTCAAGCTTTCCCACCCTAGAACACAAGTCTGTAGATATACAAATATATTCAAAGAGTGTTCTAGAACCCAACCTAAGCAACCCACGATGTATCATAAGCTTAGAGAGATTTTCCCAACCTTAAAGATTGAGGCTAAACCATTGTAAGGGAAAATCTCACCATAGTTGGAGACAACACCAAATCCAAACCCAGTGGTGAAGTGAGGTAGTTGTTAGGCAAACCCGAGTGAGGGTGATAAGTCCCGTTGGAGTGTGAACTCGTTAAACATCTATAGGCGATCCCGAGTGAGGGTGATAAGTCCCGAAGGAGTGTGAACTCGTTAAACATCTAAGAGTTTGAGTTAGTAAACTACGGAGGTAGTCAGAAAGCTCACGGTCGGGTTGAGTAAGTAAACTACGTGGAGTAGTCAGAAAGCTCAGGGCCGAGTTGAGTTAGTAAACTACAGAGGTAGTCAGAAAGCTCAAAAGTTGATAAGGAATTTCCCTAGAGAGGGAGAGTGGATGTAGGACTGGTTGTCCAACCACTATATATATTCTTTGTGTTGTTTACTGCTTTATGTTTATACTTGTCATATGCATCTAGTTATAAGCAAAACACAACACATGAGCTCCAAAGTTCAAAAATTGGAAACACTCTGCCCTCACCCCTGTTTTATATGCACCGAAAAGAAAAAGTCTTGCTTCCGCACGCGTAAAATAGGTTTTCCCACCGGGACCAACACTTTTTATCTTGGGCAATATTATTGGTCACATGTGATTGCTAAGATTTAATACGGAGAATCGTGTGCAAGTACGCTTGTTCGATTTGCCCCCTTGGGAGGTTCATAAGCTTTATCATACCAAATCTTGCAAGTGGAACTAGTTTCCGGTATGGATAATAATGTTGAACCGTTCCTTGACCAAGGACAAAAGATATTAATTAACGGAAAGCTATTTCAGTGGCTTGAATTAATTAATGGGCTAGATAATCTTAAACACGGGAAATAATAATCGGGAGCCATATTGACTGTAATATGGGTTAAGATGGATAGTACAATATTAATTATGTAGTGGGATTAATTAATATTTATGGGCTTGAATAATATTGTGGCTCAATATTGATAATTCAAGATCCATTGGAAGGTTCAATCTTAATTCTCCTAAAGGCCCCCTAAGTAGCCCAACATATAGTCCAATAACTGAAAAAGGTGTTTAAAATAAAATAAATATTGTTGCTTATTTTTTCCTAATTTTCAAAAATTATGGATAAAAGGGGAGAAAGATTTTCTTTGAATTTTGTTATGGAATGAGGATATGTATTCTTGGAATACAAGATTATCTCATTAAATTCAAGAAATTTCCCACTTGGTTATCCATAAAGCATATTTTCGAAATTTTGATAATTAAGGGAAAGAAAGATTTTCTTGAAAATATATTATGGAATATATGTATTTCTTGAAATACAAGAATATCTCATAAATTCAAGAAGATCCAAATCTTGGATTCTTGATCTCTATATTTTAGAAAATCCATAGTATTAGAGTAAGTGGGATTTTTGTGGAATATTATAATTATGGGAAAAGAATATAGGAGATATATTCAAGACTTCTTGGAGATCAAGAAAAGATTTTCCCACATTATTTTATCACAAAAATTTCGTTCACTTTAGACTCTATAAATAGGGGATGATTCTTTCATTCCCAAGTACAATTCCATGTGCTGGAAAAATTAGTAAATCCACAAAAGTGGTGCAACATAATTTATTTTCCTTTTGTTAATTGTTCGCAAGTGTCCTACCACCGGATAGTCGAGCAAGGATTAAGGGAATACTTGGGAAGTTCTTTTGGTATGTCTAATAAACAAAGCCATTGCCGTCCCAAGAGGTACGTTCACGTAAACTCGTAGAATTCCGCATGCGTAGGATTTACGTGATTTAATTATATGCATGATTTGTTGTTGGATTATTATTTGAATTAATATAGGATTAATTCATGCTAGTAATAATTATGAAAATTAAATTTGTTTTTAAATATTCATCCCGAATAGATATGTACAACTTATTCCCCAACAGGAAGTTCTTGAGCCAAACCGCTTCTTTCGCTACCTCGCAAGCAGCTACATATTCGGCTTCCATGGTAGAATCTGCGACGCATTTCTGCTTGACGCTTCTCCATGTCATGGCTCCTCCCTCCATGCAAAACACACTACCGGAGGTAGATTTTCTGGAGTCTATGTCTGATTGGAAATCCGAGTCCGTGTAGCCTATGGGGATTAGACTATCTGACTGATAAATTAACATTCTATCCCGAGTTCTTTTCAGATACTTCAGAATGTTTTTAACTGCCGTCCAATGTTCTTTCCCCGGGTTACTTTGATATCTTGCCACCATGCCAATGGCAAAGCAGATATCCGGTCTCGTACATAGCATTGCATACATAAGGCTTCCGACAGCCGAAACATATGGAATGCCTTTCATGTCATCTATCTCCTTTTGTGTCTTAGGGCACATTTTCTTGGATAGATGGATTCCATGTCTGAAAGGTACGAAACCTTTCTTGGAATCCTGCATGCTGAATCGTTTCAAGTCAGTGTCTATGTATGAAGCTTGCGACAATCCTATCATTCTTTTCTTGCGATCTCGAGTGATCTTGATCCCAAGGATGTGTGCGGCTTCCCCTAAGTCCTTCATATCAAACTGTTTTGAAAGCCATGCCCTTACGTCTGATAACACCTTTACATCTTTCCCGATGATCAGAATGTCATCTACGTATAGTACTAAGAATACCAATGCATTTCCGACACACTTTTTGTACACACAACTTTCGAACTCGTTTTGATCAAATCTATAAGACTTTATAACATGATCAAAATATTGGTTCCAAGCTCTGGATGCCTGTTTGAGTCCGTATATGGACTTCATGAGCTTACAAACTAGGTGTTCTTGGCCTTTTTCAATGAAGCCTTGGGGTTGTTGCATATAGATCTCTTCATCAAGACTTCCGTTAAGGAAAGCTGTCTTGACATCCATTTGCCAGATTTCAAAGTCGAGATGCGCAGCAATCGATAAGAGAATTCAGATGGACTTGAGCATGGCTACGGGCGAAAATTTTTCCTCATAATAGATCCCTTCTTTCTGAGTATAACCTTTCGCCACGAGTCTTGCCTTGAAGGTTTCCACCTTCCCGTCTGGTCCCCTTTTTCTCTTATACACCCACTTGCAACCAATGGGTTTGACCCCATTAAGTGGTTCGACTAGCTCCTACACTCTGTTATGATACATAGAACTCATTTCGGCTTTCATTGATGTTTGCCAAGAAACTGCATCCTTGTCTTGGATTGCCTCGTCATATGTCCATGGGTTTGATTCGTCTTGACTGGGAATCAAGTCCGAGGACTCTCCTATTCCCATGAATCTCTCGGGCTGTTTCACAACCCTCCCACTACGATGAGGTTTCGGTTGTGTAAGTGTGTCGTTTGGTATGTCATCTTGTACAGTTGGCATTGAGGTTAGCCCCCTTAGCTCATTTAAGGTAATCTCACTTCTGGGTCTTCTTTCGTTCATATAGTCTTCTTCCAAAAATCTAAAGTGGGTGCTTATTACCACCTTTTGATCTTCGACCATAGAACATACACCCTTTTTGTTCCTAAAATATCCCACAAAAACAACTTTAATTTTGATCGAGGATCTAATTTACAGCTTCCTTGTCCAACACGTGGGCGGACACCCCCAAATCTTCATGTGTCTCATAACGGGCTTCATGCCGATCCACAATTCTTTGGGAGTTTTGGGAACCCGATTTGGATGGCACCAAGTTCGAGAATGTAGGCTCTTTGTTTCAAGGCATGACCCCGAAATCGACTTGGGAAGATCCGCATAACTCATCATAGATCTAACCATTTCCAAAAGAGTTATGTTTCTTCGCTCTGCAACCCCGCTTTTGTTGAGGGGTTAAAGGTGCGATTAAAATTGGATGCAATCCTTCATCGCACAAGTAGTTCAAAAACTCATCGCTGAGATATTCGCCTCCACGATCAGATCGTAGAGACTTGATACGTTTTTCCCTATGATTCTCTGCTTGAGCCTTAAATGTTGGGTAATAAGTTGCACAGATCTATTCGGGGTGAATATTTAAATACAAATTTAATTCTTTAATTATTACTAGCATGAATTAATCCTATATTAATTCAAATAATAATCCAACAACATATCATGCATATAATAATTCACGTAAAACCTACGCATGCGGAATTCTACGAGTTTACGTGAACGTACCTCTTGGGATGGCAACGATGTGGCTGAATAGACTAACCGTAAGGACTTCCCAAGTATTCCCTTAGCCCTCGTTCGACTATCCGGTGGAAGGATTCTTGTGAACGATTTAACAAAAGGAAAATAAAATATGTTACACCACCTTTGTGGATTTACTAATTTTCCAGCACATGGAATTGTACTTGGGAATGAAAGAATCATCCCCTATTTATAGAGTCTAAAGTGAACGAAATTTTTGTGATAAAATAATGTGGGAAAATCTTTTCTTGATCTCCAAGAAGTCTTGAATATATCTCCTATATTCTTTTCCCATAATTATAATATTCCACAAAAATCCCACTTACTCTAATACTATGGATTTTCTAAAATATAGAGATCAAGATTCCAAGATTTGGATCTTCTTGAATTTATGAGATATTCTTGTATTTCAAGAAATACATATCTTCCATAATATCTTTTCAAGAAAATAAAGAAAATCTTTCTTGCCCTCTATATTTCATATTTTTCGAAAATATCACTATGAATAACCAAGTGGTAGATTTCTTGAATTTAATGAGATAATCTTGTATTCCAATAATACATATCTTCATTCCATAACAAAATTCAAAGAAAATCTTTCTCCCAACTCTATCCATAATTTTCGAAATATTAGTGGAAAAATAAGCAACATTATTTATTTTATTTTAATCACCTTTTCAGTTAAATGGATTATGTGTTGGGCTACTTAGGGGGCCTTTAGGAGAATTAAGATTGGACATTCTAATGGACCTTGAATATCTAATATTGAGCCACAATATAATTCAAGCCCATAAATATTAATTAATCACACTACATAATTAATATTGCACTATCCATCTTAACCCATATTACAGTCAATATGGCTCCCGGTCATTATTTCTCGTGTTTAAGATTATCTAGCCCATTAATTAATTCAAGCTACTGAAATAGCTTTCCGTTAATTAATATCTTTTATCCTTGGTCAAGGAACGGTTCAACATTATTATCCATACCAGAAACTAATTCCACTTGCAAGATTTGGTATGATAAAGCTTATGAACCTCCCAAGGGGGCAAATCAAACAAGCGTACTTGCACACGATTCTTCGTATTAAATCTTAGCAATCACATGTGACTAATAATATTGCCCAAGATAAAAAGTATTGAATCTCATTGATTCGCTACCCATGATAAGTCAAAGCAATAGTTACAAATCCCATGTGATCCTATTTAAGGGACGAAGGTTAAGAAATAACGAACCACTGAGGTCTAATTCTTCCTTGTTCAGTTCTGAAGAATTTATCCTCATGTAGGTCCTATTCAGTGCATCAGTCATGCACTAGTGTAATCTCTTGGTCAAGACAAGCCAATCTGAGCCTTACACTTCAACCTTTCATGATGGGTTGTTCATTTCCATCTAGGTCGTGAATAACGTACTTTCAGTTACAAGGGACTGTTAATTTAATCTTCTGTGATCTGGTATCACTAAATTAACTACAATGTAACACGTACGACTTATTGAACAGTTATGCAGTAAATATATGTAACATTCAATAATATTTAAAGCATCAGTGATAAACAATTTATTTAAGTAAATAAGTCTGAAAATTCAGTTTCGATTATACAAGGTAAAAAGCATACTTTCCAGTATAATCCCAACAATCTCCCACTTATACTCAAAGTCTACTTTTAAGTATACTACAACATGTCTCGCGTAGTCCGTGACATCTAATGTCACCTACACGAACCTAATAATTTCTCCCACTTATACTCAAAACAGATTGGCAACGGTCTTGACACCCATTCCTTCCACATGTCTCTCGAATGTATTTAGAGGCAGACTCTTTGTGAAAGGATCTGCTAGGTTGTCCTTAGACTATATCTTTGCCACATCTATATCTCCTCTCTTAACAATTTTTCGTATAAGATGTCTTTCCTTTTGTGTGCTTGTTTGACTCGTGGACTCTTGGTTCCCTTGAATTTGCAACTGCCCCTAGCAAATATTGCTAGACAAATTCGGAACTCCATCCAAGTCCACTAAGAAGGTCTAGAGCCAAATCGGTTCTTTTACTGCTTCACAAGCAGCTACTTACCCGACTTCCATGGTTGAGTCAGTGATGCATTTCTGCTTCACACTCGTCCATTTGATGGCTACACTTCCCAAATGGAAACACACTAACTGAGGCAGATAGTTTCTAGAATCTAAGTCTGATTGGAAATCCGAGTCCGTGTAGCCGATGGGGATTGGAGTATCTGACTGATAAATCAACATTCTATCCCGAGTTCTTTTCAGAAACTTCAGAATGTTTTTAACTGTCGTCCAATGCTCTTTCCCTGGGTTACTTTGATATCTTGCTACCATGCCTACGGCAAAGCAGATATCCGGTCTCGTACACAGCATTGCATACATAAGGTTTCCGACAACCGAAGCATAAGGAATGCCTTTCATGTCATCTATCCCCTTTTGTGTCTTAGGGGACATTTTCTTGGATAGATGGATTCCAAGTCTGAAAGGTTACGAATCCTTTCTTGGAATCTTGCATGCTGAATCATTTCAAGACAGTGTCTATGTATGAAACTTGCGATAACCCGGTCATCCTTTCTTGCGATCTCGAGTGACCTTGATCCCAAGGATGTGTCCGGCTCTCTCTCCCTAAGTCTTTCATATCAAACTGTTTTGAAAGCCATGCCCTTACGTCTGATAATACCTTCACATCGTTCCCGATGATCAGAATGTCATCTACGTATAGTACTAAGAATACCAATGCAGTTCCGACACGCTTTTCATACACACAACTTTCAAACTCATTTTGATCGAACCCATAAGGCTTTATAACATGATCAAAACATTGGTTCCAAGCTCTGGATGCCTGTTTGAGTCCGTAAATGGACCTCTTGAGCTTACAAACTAGGTGTTCTTGGCCTGTTTCAATGAAACCTTGGGGTTGTTGCATATAGATCTCTTCATCAAGACTTCCGTTAAGGAAAGCTGTCTTGACATCCATTTGCCAGATTTCAAAGTCGAAATGCGCAGCAATCGATAAGAGAATACAGATGGACTTAAACATGGCTACGGGCGAAAAAGTTTCCTCATAATCGATCCCTTCTTTCTGAGTATAACCTTTCGCCACTAGTCTTGCTTTAAAGGTTTAAACCTTCCCATCCGGTCCTCTTTTCCTCTTATATACCCACTTGCATCCAATGGGTTTGACCCCATTAAAGTGGTTCGACTAGCTCCCACACTCTATTATGAAACATAGAACCCATTTCGGCTTTCATTGCTGTTTGCCAAGAATATGCATCCTTATCTTGGAGTGCCTCGTCATATGTCCATGGGTCTGATTCGTCTTGTCCGGGAATCAAATCCAAGGACTCTCCTATTCCCATGAATCTCTCGGGCTGTCTAACAACCCTCCCACTACGACGAGGCTCCGGTTGTGAAAGCGTATCGTTTGGTATATCATCTAGTACAGTTGGCACTGAGGTTTGCCCTCTAAGCTCATTTAAGGTAATCTCACTCCTGGGTTTTCTTTGGTTCATATAGTCTTCTTCCAAAAAACTAAAGTGGGTGCTAATGACCACCTTTTGATCTTCGGGACTATAGAACATACACCCTTTTGTTCCCTCGGGGTATCCTACAAACAGCTTTAATTCTGATCGAGGATCCAATTTACCGGCTTTCTTGTCCAACACGTAGGCCGGACACCCCCAAATTCTCATGTGTCTTATACTAGGTTTGCGCCCGGTCCACAATTCTTTGGGAGTTTTGGGAACCGATTTGGATTGCACCAAATTCAGAATGTAAGTCGCTGTTTCCAAGGCATGACCCCAGAACGACTCGGGAAGATCCGCGTAACTCATCATTGATCTAACCATTTCCAAAAGAATTCTGTTTCTTTGCTCTGCAACCTCGTTTTGTTGAGGGGTTCCGGGTGCAGTGAGCTGGGATACAATCCCTTCATCAGATAAGTAGTTCAAAAACTCATCGCTGAGGTATTCGCCTCCACGATCAGATCGTAGAGACTTGATACGTTTTTCCCTATGATTCTCTGTTTGAGCCTTAAATTCCTTGAATTTCTCAAAGGTCTCAGATTTATGCTTCATAAGGAATATGTAACTGTACCTTGAGTAATCATCAATAAAATTACTCATAACCTCCTCTTGCTTTGGTTGACATTGGACCACATACATCTGTGTGAACGATCTCTAACACTTCTTTGGCTCTATTCCCCTTGGCTCCAATTGCCCTCTTGGTCATTTTACCCTCCAAACATGATTCGCAGGTTGGAATTTGTTCAACTTGGAGACGCTCCAGTGAACCATCTTTCACCAACCTTTGGATCCTCTTTGGATTTATATGACCTAATCTTAGATGTCAAAGAAGTGTTTCGTTCACGCTTTCTTTTGTCGAAAATAGTTGATGTGTTATAGGATGCATTTCGTGAGTGGTGTGCACAGTTAATTGTATAGAGATTTTCCATCAATGTCCCGTAACAGATACACTCATCATTTCAAAAATGATGTCATTCTTATTAGAAGAAACTTAGTGTCCTTTAATCGAATTTTAGAAACTGAAAGTGATTTTTTTCTAAAACTGGGAACATAAAGATAATCTCAAAAACTTTATCTTCAAAAGATAGGTGCACTTCTCCCACTGCTTTAACTACTACTCATGTAGTATTGCAATGTCTGCTACTTGCGTAGTATTGCAATACTCATTACTATCATAGCATTGCAATATCTGCCACTTACGTAGCATTGCAATGACTTCTACTTTCGTAACGTCGCCCAGTGTGATGAGGATCTCACTCCCACTAAGTTGCCGGATCATTTTGAACCCGTGAAGACAACATGATTAGTGGATCTCGTATCAACCACCCACGAATGAGAAGTATACGCCGCTAAACAAGTTTCAACAACTAGTGCGTGAGAATTACCTTTCTTTCCGTCCCTTTTGGGGTTGGAACAGGCAAAACCTCCATTGTCCTCTCTCACCGCAGCTTAAGCACTTCCTCTTTGGATTTTCCTTAACACAACAAGCATTCCTCATCTTACCATTTCCCTAGGCAACAGTTGAGTTTTATTGCTTATGGCCTTTGGTCCTCTTCTTTATCTTGCCTACCCTTGGCTTAGAAGATGAAGACGGACCACTTGCCGTCAAAGCTTGAGTTTGGTGCCTTATCATCATTTCTACCGAGACCAAAAGCTTGCAACAAATTAATTAGCTAGCGAGGCCAAAATGCTCAAAAAAACTTTTTGGGCAGAGAGTGAAGTACCAAATTCATCCGAGTCTCCGGATCATAATCTGCATTACGTAGAATCTCAAGTTTGTTCGGATGGGCCATCTATTTTGAGGACGTAATCCCTTAAGGGTCTACCCTCCACCATTTTCAAATGACGACACATCTCTCATGAAGGTGATCCGACGAGTCTCGCGTGTTTTTTGACTCGTCGGTTAGCTCATCCGATTTTGGTGTGTCAAGAATCCACTTGTGCTTTTTGTGCGATTGGGACAATTATAATTTTTTTGTTTCCAATCAATATAGTTTCCATTGTATTGACTTTAAGTATAATAACAAAGGATTAAAAGGTAACGACATCTTTGAATCAAATAAACAACTATATGCAATAGACAAGTATATCACAAGATTCGATCACATGCATCATATTTAAAATCTTAAAAAAAATATGAACATGCATCGACCAACATCTCAAAACAGTTTAAATAAGCCACGTGGGGTGGGTCATTATTTAAACACATTCAAGCGAGTTACAAACAAGAACGATTTACAAACCTTTAATATCCAGATTAATAGTTGGCTCCCACTTGACCAATATAAAATTGACAGGACTTGGGGAAGTATATGCATATCAATTTTATACCTAAGTAATAACCATGATTAAATACAGACTATTATTTCGCTTTGAACGAGCCTCGTGGGGAGGGTCATCGCCGCCACTAGTAATAACCCACAATCATCCGTTTGGAATTCATTCATGTGAAAGCTATCTTTTGACCGTCCCCAGGGGAATTTCTCCAAAAGAATTCACAAATAAATAAATCATGGAGGTCAAAAATTAATTCAATTTTATTATCCTAATAAAATTGTCAATTAATTATTTAAACATACTTAGTAATTTTGAAGGTGAGATTTTTCATTTGGGCAACTCTCATGCAAACACATTTAAACAAATTAAATAAAGCATAAGATAAAGACAAAATAAATCAAGCAAAAATGAAAAATAAACATATTGGGCACTAATTATCCAATTGTCATGGTTTGATTTTTCTTGGCCTGATCTTGAAGAAATACCGTCTTGATTTCTCCCACTGGATCGTCTCAAAAATAACTCCATCTCGAACGCCACACCAAGTAGCTCGTTTCGCGATATCTGATTTCAGCCCGCTGCTTGGCCGAATAACGCGTCGTGGCGCTTAGCCTTGACGCTTCGCCCGCCGGCGCCAATGTCGCGCCGCGCCCGAAGTCGCCCGGCCGCGCCCGATGTCGCGCCAGAAACAAGCGTCGTCAAGAAGGCGCCGCCCTAAGCGGTCACTTTACTGCCCGCTGCGTCGCGCCCGATCCGCTCCGCGCGGTGCCGCGTGTACTACTGCGCCCGCCCGTCGGCTTGCGGCGATTCGATCTGTCGACCGACCTCGACCTCGGCCTCGCCTGCGCGTATGCGTGCTGCGCGTTCGCATCGTGCGCGTGCCTCCCTTGGCACGTTTCACGCGACACACACCGCCTACGCCCGGTTCTGGATTTTATCCTTTAATTCTTCGTCTCCGTCTTCGTTTCCGATCCGGTTACAATTTATTTACAAAATAAATAAACCTAGATCTAGACTAGTCTATTACATTGATCAAATCAAACAAATACTAATCTACTCGTAGATTTTCTCACGAGGCAAAACGATTCCGAACGAATCGAATTAAAAAACCACAGTTTATATGCATGCATAAACAAACACATTAAATTCCATGACAATTGGATACCTGCAAAATAGATCTAGCAATTCTACTATCCAATTTCAAATTTAATGCCAACGAATTAAATTACAATTTAAAAAATTCAGAGCCCGAAACCTTGGCTCTGATACCAGTTGTTGGGTAATAAGTTGCACAGATCTATTCGGGGTGAATATTTAAATACAAATTTAATTCTTTAATTATTACTAGCATGAATTAATCCTATATTAATTCAAATAATAATCCAACAACATATCATGCATATAATAATTCACGTAAAACCTACGATGATGCGAATTCTACGAGTTTACGTGAACGCACCTCTTGGGATAGGCGGTGTGGGTGAATAGACTAACCGTAAGGACTTCCCAAGTATTCCCTTAGCCCTCGTTCGACTATCCGGTGGAAGGATTCTTGTGAACGATTTAACAAAAGGAAAATAAAATATGTTACACCACCTTTGTGGATTTACTAATTTTCCAGCACATGGAATTGTACTTGGGAATGAAAGAATCATCCCCTATTTATAGAGTCTAAAGTGAACGAAATTTTTGTGATAAAATAATGTGGGAAAATCTTTTCTTGATCTCCAAGAAGTCTTGAATATATCTCCTATATTCTTTTCCCATAATTATAATATTCCACAAAAATCCCACTTACTCTAATACTATGGATTTTCGAAAATATAGAGATCAAGATTCCAAGATTTGGATCTTCTTGAATTTATGAGATATTCTTGTATTTCAAGAAATACATATCTTCCATAATATCTTTTCAAGAAAATCAAGAAAATCTTTCTTGCCCTCTATATTTCATATTTTTCGAAAATATCACTATGAATAACCACCAAGTGGTAGATTTCTTGAATTTAATGAGATAATCTTGTGTTCCAAGAATACATATCTTCATTCCATAACAAAATTCAAAGAAAATCTTTCTCCCAACTCTATCCATAATTTTCGAAATATTAGTGGAAAAATAAGCAACATTATTTATTTTATTTTAATCACCTTTTCAGTTAAATGGACTATGTGTTGGGCTACTTAGGGGGCCTTTAGGAGAATTAATATTGGACATTCTAATGGACCTTGAATATCTAATATTGAGCCACAATATAATTCAAGCCCATAAATATTAATTAATCCCACTACATAATTAATATTGCACTATCCATCTTAACCCATATTACAGTCAATATGGCTCCCGGTCATTATTTCCCGTGTTTAAGATTATCTAGCCCATTAATTAATTCAAGCTACTGAAATAGCTTTCCGTTAATTAATATCTTTTATCCTTGGTCAAGGAACGGTTCAACATTATTATCCATACCGGAAACTAATTCCACTTGCAAGATTTGGTATGATAAAGCTTATGAACCTCCCAAGGGGGCAAATCAAACAAGCGTACTTGCACACGATTCTTCGTATTAAATCTTAGCAATCACATGTGACTAATAATATTGCCCAAGATAAAAAGTATTGAATCTTATTGATTCGCTACCCATGATAAGTCAAAGCAATAGTTACCAATCCCATGTGATCCTATTTAAGGGACGAAGGTTAAGAAATAACGAACCACTGAGGTCTAATTCTTCCTTGTTCAGTTCTGAAGAATTTATCCTCATGTAGGTCCTATTCAGTGCATCAGTCATGCACTAGTGTAATCTCTTGGTCAAGACAAGCCAATCTGAGCCTTACATTTCAACCTTTCACGATGGGTTGTTCATTTCCATCTAGGTCGTGAATAACGTACTTTCAGTTACAAGGGACTGTTAATTTAATCTTCTGTGATCTGGTATCACTAAATTAACTACAATGTAACACGTACGACTTATTGAACAGTTATGCAGTAAATATATGTAACATTCAATAATATTTAAAGCATCAGTGATAAATAATTTATTTAAGTAAATAAGTCTGAAAATTCAGTTTCGATTATACAAAGTAAAAAGCATACTTTCCAGTATAATCCCAACATTAAATTCTTTGAATTTCTCAAAAGTCTCAGATTTATGCTTCATAAGGAAAATATAACCGTACCTTGAGTAATCATCAATAAAAGTGACGAAATACTCATAACCTCCTCTTGCTTTGGTTGACATTGGACCACATACATATGTGTGAATGATTTCTAACACTTCTTTGGCTCTATTCCCCTGGGCTCCAAATGTCCTCTTGGTCATTTTACCGTCCAAACATGATTCGCAGGTTGTAATTGGTTCAACTTGGAGAAACTCCAGTGAACAATATTTCACCAACCTTTGGATCCTCTTTGGATTTATATGTCCCAATCTTAGATGCCATAGAAGTGTCTCGTTCACGTCTGATGAACGTTTTCTTTTCTCGGAAACAATTGATGTGTTATAGGATGCATTTCGTGAGTGGTGTGCACAGTTAATTGTATAGAGATTATTCGACAACGTTCCATGACAGATAAATTTATCAAAAAGAGAAATGGTAACAACTTTATTAAAAGTAACCGAATATCCATCAAGAAAAAGTTTAGAAACTGAAATTAAATTCTTTCTAAAATTCGGAACGTAAAGAACATCTCTTAAAATTAAAACTATGTCTTCAAAAGACAGGTGTACTTCTCCCACTGCTTCAGCTGCCACTCTCGTAGAATTGCCCAGTGTGATGAGGATCTCACTCTCACTAAGTTGTCGGGTCCGCTTGAACCCCTGTAAAGTGAAACAAACATGATCAGTGGATCCCGTATCCACTACCCATAAATGGGAGGCATACGCCGCTAAGCAAGTTTCAACAACTAGTGCGTGAGAATTACCTTTCTTTCCATTCCTTTTGGGTTTGGAACAGGCTGACCTCCAATGTCCTTTTTCACCGCAGTTAAAGCACTTCCCCTTAGCTGGCTTGTTCACTCCTTTACCTCCCTTCACCTTTTCTTTGCCATTGGTAACACTTGAGTTCACTTGCTTGTGGCTTTTGTCCTTTTTCTTGTTCTTACCACCCCTTGGCCTAGAAGAAGAAGAAGGTCCATTTGCCACCAAGGCTTGGCTCTTTTGCCCCAATATCGCCTCTGCCGAGACCAAAGCTTGCAATAGATCAAGCATCGAGAACTTCTGATTATTCATCTTTTAGTTCAGCCTGAACTGTTCAAAACTTTTCGGCAGAGAGTGGAGCACGAAATCGATTTGGGTCTCGATGTCGTATTCAGCGCCAAGTACCTCATGTTTGTTAAGGTGAGCCATCATCTGGAGAACGTGCTCCCTTACGGTCTTTCCCTCCACCTTTTTCATAGAGAGCAAGTCCCTCATGGGGATCTGACGAGCAACATGGTTCTGATGTTGAAACATCGCTTTAAGACTAGTCATGATGTCTGCAGCGGTCTCAACGTTCTGGTGTTGGTGTTGCAACACATCTGACATAGAAGCCAAGATGGTACACTTTGCCATTTCGTTGGAACGCTCCCAGTCAGCATACTCTTTCTTAACCGTTTTAGTTGACTCATCTTTTGGCTTTTCTGGTTTAGGTGTAGTGAGAACCCAGTTATGGCTTTTTGCAGTGAGGACAATAGTAAGTTTACGATTCCAATCAACGAAGTTTTCACCAGTAAGCAAATTGTCTTTAAGTATATTGAATAGTGGATTAAAAGGTTGCGACATGATGAACTGAAATAAACAATAATATGCATAAGCACAAATATATCACAAGGTTCAATCACATGCATCATATTAAAATCTCAAAAAAAATATGAACATGCATCAGCCAACATCTCAAAACAGTTTAAATAAGCCACGTGGGGTGGGTCATTATTTAAACACATTCAAGCAGGTTACAAACAAGAACAATTATTAAACCTTTAATATTCAGATTAATAGTTGGCTCCCACTTGACCAATATAAAATTGACAGAGACTTCGGGGAAGTATATGCATATCAATTTTATACCTAAGTAATAACCATGATTAAATACAGAATCATTATTTCACTTTGAACGAGCCTCGTGGGGAGGGTCATCGTCACCACTAGTAATAATCCACAATCATCCATTTGGAATTCATTCATGTGAAAGCTAACTTTTGACCGTCCCGTGGGGGGAATTTCTCCAAAAGAATTCACAAATAAATAAATCATGGAGGTCAAAATTAATTCAATTTTATTATCCGGAATAAAATTGTTAATTAATTATTTAAACATACTTAGTAATTTTTGATGGTGAGATTTTTCATTGGGCAACTCTCATGAAAACACATTTAAACAAATTAAATAAAGCACAAGAAAACACAATAATAAATCAAGCAAAGCGGAAAAATAAACATATTGGGCACAAATTATCCAATTGTCATGGTTTGATTTTTCTTGGCTTGATTTTGAAGAAATGTCGTCTTGAATTTCTACCACTCGATCGTCTCGAAAAGTACTCCGTCTCGAAACGCCATGCCAAGTAGCTCGCAGCCGGGATGCACGCTCGCATCCGGCCGACCACTTGACCAAGTCGACCTCGGACACTTTCGGCGAGCTTCGCCGCAAAGGTCTCAGCAATGACTCAAGAAGGTTACTTTCGGTAAACCGCCTTGCGTCGGCCTCGGCGAGGGTTTAGCGGCAGCACGCGTGTACCCGGCAAATCCACCCAGCCTCACGGCCTCGCCTTTGAACTTCAAGTCTCAAATCCCGTCCCCACAGCCGCGCCACGTTCGTTCGCCAGCGTCTTGCTTCGCGCCCGTCTGCCCGTCTGCTTTGCTCACGACACGTCGTCGCCCTATCGCCCGCCGTGCGCGTGGCGACCCTCGCGCCTTCGACCCCCGGCCTCGCCCACCCGTCTTCGCGTGCTGCATCTTTGCGTCGCCTCGTGCCTCGCCTTACGCGTTTTACCGCCGCCTACACCCTGCTTCGATTACGGATCTTATCCTTTAATTCTTCGTCTCCGCCTCCATTTCCGATCCGATTCTAATTTATTGACAATAATAAATAAACCTAGATCTAGACTAGTCTATTACATTGATCAAATCAAACAAATCCTAATCTACTCGTGGATTTTCTCACGAGGCAAAACGAATCCGAACGAATCGAATTAAAAACCACAATTTATATGCATGCATAAATAAACACATTAAATTCCATGACAATTTGATACCTGCAAAACAGATCTAGCAATTCTACTATCCAATTTCAAATTTAATGAAAACGAATTAAATTACAATTTAAAAAATTCAGAGCCCGAAACCGAGACTCTGATACCAGTTATTGAGGAATAATGTGCACGGATCTATTCGGGATAAATATTTAAATAAAAATTTATTTCTAATAATTATTACTAGCATGAATTAATCCTATATTAATTCAAATAATAATTTAACAACAAATCATGCATATAATCAATTCACGTAAATCCTACGCATGCGGAATTTCTACGAGTTCACGTGAACGTACCTCTTGGAATGGTAATGGCCTCGTTGATTAAACACACCAAAAGAACCTTCCCAAGTATTCCCTTAATCCTTGCTCGACAATCCGGTGGTAGGACGCTTGCGAACAATTAACAAAAAGAAAATAAACTTTGTTGTACCACCTTTGTGGATTTGCTAATTTTTCCAGCACATGGAATTGTACTTGGGAATGAAAGAATCATCCCCTATTTATAGACAGGGTAGTGGTCGAAAGTTTAGGGAAAAAACAATGTGGGAAAATATTTTCTTGATCTCCAAGAAATCTTGAATATATCTCCTATATTATTTTTCCCATAATTATAATATTCCACAAAAATCCCACCTTATCAAGTTATGGCCAATATTTTCAAAAATTTAGGGCAAGAATCCAAGATTTGGATCTTCTTTAATTTATGAGATATTCTTGTATTTCAAGAAATACATATCTTCCATAATATCTTTTCAAAAAAATCAAGAAAATCTTTCTTTCCCTTAATTATCAAAAATTTCGAAATATCAAGTATGAATAACCAAGTGGGAGATTTCTTGAATTTAATGAGATAATCTTGTATTCCAAGAATACATATCTTCATTCCATAACAAAATTCAAAGAAAATCTTTCTCCCCTTTTATCCATAAATTTCGAAAATTATGAGGAAAAAATAAGCAACAAATTTATTTTATTTTAAACACTTTTTTCAGTTATTGGACTTTATGTTGGGCTACTTGGGGGGCCTTTAGGAGAATTAAGATTGGACCTTCCAATGGATCTTGAATTATCAATATTGAGCCACAATATTATTCAAGCCCATAAATATTAATTAATCCCACTACATAATTAATATTGCACTATCCATCTTAACCCATATTACAATCAATATGGCTCCCGGTTATTATTTCCCGTGTTTAAGATTATCTAGCCCATTAATTAATTCAAGCCACTGAAACAACTTTCCATTAATTAATATCTTTTGTCCTTGGTTAAGGAACGGTTCAACATTATTATCCATACCGAAAACTAGTTCCACTTGCAAGATTTGGTATGATAAAGCTTATGAACCTCCCAAGGGGGCAAATCGAACAAGCGTACTTGCACACGATTCTTCGTATTAAATCTTAGCAATCGCATGTGACCAATAATATTGCCCAAGATAAAAAGTATTGAATCTTGTTGATTCTCTACCCATGATAAGTCAAAGCAATAGTTACCAACCACACGTAATCCTATTTAAGGAACGAAGATTAAGAAATAACGAACCACTGAGGTCTAATTCTTTCTTGTTCAGTTCTGAAGAATTTGTCCTCCTGTAGGTCCTATTCAGTGCATCAGTCATGCACTAGTGTAATCTCTTGGTCAAGACAAGCCAATCCGAGCCTTACACTTCAACCTTTCACGATGGATTGTTCATTTCCATCTAGGTCGTGAATGGTGTACTTTTAGTTACAAGGGATTGTTAATTTAATCTTCTGTGATCTGGTATCACTAAATTAACTACAATGTAACACGTACTATTTATTGAACAATTATACAGTAAATATATGTAACATTCGATGATATTTAAAGCATCAGTGATAAATAATTTATTTCAGTAAATAAGTTCGAAATTCAGTTTTGATTATACAAAGTAAAAGCATACTTTCTAGTATAATCCCAACAATTGAGGTTGTCACAGTCAACCTATGTAGACAAGGTGTTGAAGTGTTATGCTATAGAGAACTCTAAGAGAGGGTCTCTACCGGCAAATCATGGGATAAAGCTGTCAAAGATTCCTTATGTTGAAGCTGATATCAAGCACATGAAAGATGTCCCTTATGCATATGCAATTGGGTCAATCATGTACGTCATGACTTGCAATAGGCTCGATGTGGGTCTACGCTGTCAGCATCACTGGTAGATACCAAAAGAATCCGAGTGACTCTCACGAGATTGCTGTCAAGACCATTCTAAAGTATCTTGGATGACCTAAAGAATGTGTTTCTTGTCTACGATGGGAAGTTAGAACCAGTAGTGACTGGTTATGCTGACGCAAGTTTCCAATCCGACTATGATGATTACAAATCACAGTCAGGTTACATTTCACTCTCGATGATGAGACAGTCAGTTGGAATTGTTGGGGTTATACGTGAAAGTATGCTTTTACTTTGTATAACCTATGCATTAAACACTTATTTACTGAAATAAATTATTTATCACTGTTTCTTTAAATATGATTGAATGTTATATATATTTATTGCAAACCGTTCATATAATAGCACATGTTACATTGTAGTTAACGTGGTGATACCAGATAACAGAAGATCACGTTAACAGTCCCTTGTAAACTAGTGCGTGTTTCACAACTTAGATAGACCCCGAACAGTCTATTGGTAGAAGTTGATGTGTAAGGCTCAGATTGGCTTGTCTTGACCAAGAGATAGACCCAAACTAGTGCATTCGATGCGTTGAAGCGGACCTGCAGGGAGGATAAACTTATTTTCATTGACTTAAGGGATGAAGAGTTAGACCTCATTAGTTGTTGATTTCTTAATCTCTGTCACTTAATAAGGACCGTGTGCGATTAGGAGTTATTGCTTTGACTTATAAATGGGAAGAGAATCATTGCGACTTCGATACCCTATATCTTGGGCAATAATATTAATTGCACGACAATTGCTAAATTAATACAGAGAATCGTGTGCTTGCAAAGTCTTGCGTGATTGGTCCCCTTGGTGGGCTCGGAACCTTTATCATACCAAATCTTGCAAGTGGAATTAATTTTCCGGTATGGATAATAAAGCCGAGTTGTCCTTACTCCAAGGATAAAGATATTAATTAATATAAAGCTTTTCAGTGGCTTAATTAATTAATGGACTAAATAATCTTAAACACGAGAAATAATAATCGGGAGCCATATTACCGTAATATGGGTTAAGGTTGGATAGTGCAATATTAATTATATAGTGGTATTAATTAATATTAATGTGCTGAATTATATTGTGGCTCAATATTGGAATTCAGAAGCCCATTGGAAGGTCCATCTTAATTCTCCTAAAGGCCCCCCAAATAGCCCAAATTATAGTCCAATAAATAAAAGGTGCTTAAAATAAAATAAATGATTGTTGCCTAATATTTCTTGATTTTTTTGAAAATTTTAAAGAAAAAGAGGGAGAACAAATTTTCTTGAAAAGATTTTATGGAAAGGATATAAGTATTCTTGGAATACAAGATTATCTCATAAATTCAAGAAATCTCCCACTTGGTTTCTTTAATGTGTTTTTTCGAAAATTATGTATAAGAAAGGGAAGAAAGATTTTCTTGATTTTCTTGGAAAGATTTTATGAAGAAAGATATGTATTCTTGGAATACAAGAATATCTCATAAATTCAAGAAAGATCCAATCTTGCAAATCTTCTTGTTTTTTTTAAAAAAAAATTAAGGGTAAATAAGGGTGTGAGATTTTTGTGGAAAAATACACATGGAAAGAAGAATATATGGGATATATTCAAGATTTCTTGGAGATCAAGAAAAGATCTTTCCTAACCTTAATTAACCCTAAAAATTCGACCAACACCCCCTCTTATAAATAGGGGATGAATTTTTCATCCCCAGTGCAATTTCATGTGTTGGAAATATTAGAAATTCACAAAGGTGGTGCAACAATTTTATTTTCCTTTGTTTTATAAATCGTTCATCGGAGAACCTCCCACCGGGTTATTGAGCGAGGACTTGGGAATACTTGAGAATAACTTTTGGTTGGTAGCCAGTTACTTGATCCTGTCCATCTCGGATTGTCTCTCCAACAGGTACGTTTACGTAAACTCCTAGAAATTCCGCATGCTAGGATCTTTTACGTGAATTTTATTTGCATGTCGTTGTTGGTGTAATTATTATTTGAATTCACTTAGGTAAATTCATGCTAGTAATATTTGTTAATTTAAATTTGTGTTTATGAGGTCATCCCGATAGATCCTGGCATATGTTATCCCAACAACTGGTATCAGAGCCCTGGTTCGGGCTCTGATCTTTTAAATTGTAATTTAAATTATTGTTCATTAAAATTTGAAATTGGATAGTAGAACTGTTAGATCTGTTTTGCAGGTATCCAATTGTCATGATATTTTAATGTGCTTGTTTACATGCAAATAAATTATTGGTTTTTATTCGATTAGATCGAATTCGTTTTGCCTCGTGAGAAAATCCACGAGTAGATTAGAATTTATTTGATTTGTTCAATGTAATAGACTAGTCTAGATCTAGGTTTAATTATTTTTCGTAAATAAATTGTAACCTGATCGTGAACGAAGACGGAGATGGAGAATTAAAGATGGACGTCCAAGTGCCCGAACGTACGCATACCAAGGCGGAGCATGCGGGATAGGCCAAAGGCCTGACGACCGCTCGCACCACCCAGCGGACGCGCACGGGGCAGGCTGGTCGCGCGCGTAAGCACGCGCGGGTGAAGCTTGGAGGTCGGGGCGGTGCCGCACGCTACCGCGCGCATGGGCGTGCGAAAGGCGCGAGTGCGGGTTGGCCTGTTCGGGCGCGGGGCAAAGGGTGTGTCCGGGCGAAGCTCTGCGCGCATGTGTCGTGGGCGACGGGGCGAGATGGCCGAGCCGGACCGAGGGGTGCACGCGGACTCGCATTCCGGGTCATGAGCTACTCATTTTCCGGACATCGTCCTAACCCTAAACGGAGGACACTCGTTAAAGAATTGTTACGGATTCAGTGGGAGCTTTTCGAGACGAACGATGAAGGCAAAAGAAGAGACGATTTCTCAAGATCAAGATTTGGAATTTAAACCATGATAGTTAGATATATGTGCCCAACTTGGTTTATTTTATCTTGATGCTTGTTTTAAATTCGGGCAATTTTATTTGTTAAATGTGTTTGCATGATTTAAAATTGTCTAAAGAAAATCTCACTTTCGAAAATTACTAAGTATGTTTCTAATTGACAAATTTTATTCCGGATAATAAAATTACGTCAGTATTGACCTCCATGATTTATTTATTTGTGAATTCTTTTGGAGAAATTTCCCCAACGGAACGGCCAAAAGATGGTTTTCACATTAATAAATTCCCAAAAGGATGATTGTGAATTATTATTAGTGGCAACGATGACCCTCCCAACGAGGCTCGTTCAAAGCGAAGTAATAATTCTGTATTTAATCATGGTTATTACTTAGGTATAAAATTGATATGCATATACTTCTCTGAAGTCCCTGTCAATTTTATATTGGTCAAGTGGGAGCCGACTATTAATTTTGAATTAAAGGTTTGTAACTGTTCCTATTTGTAATCTGCTTGAATGTGTTTAAATAGACAGAACACCCAACGTGACCTATTTAAACTGTTTTGAGATGTCGGCTGATGCATGTTCATATTGTTTTGAGATTTTGATATGAATAATGTGATCGAATTGTGTGATAAATTTGTGCTTATACAAATTGTTATTTATTTCAGGTCAACATGTCGCAACCTTTTAATCCAACTGTTTGCTATACTTAAAGATCATAATTTATTTGGTGAGAATTATGTTGATTGGAAACGTAAACTAATGATTGTCCTAACCACACAAAAGCACAAGTGGGTCCTTGATACTCCAAAACCTGATGAGCCAACTGGCGAGTCAAGTAAGACGGAAAAGAAAAAATATGATGACTGGGAGCATTGTAATGACATTGCAAAGTGTACTATTCTGGCATCTTTGTCAGATGTGTTGCAACACCAACACCAAGAATTTACAACTGCTGCGGAAATCATGAAAAATCTTAAGAAGATGTTCCAACATCAGAACCGCACTGCTCGACAGATCACCTTGCAAGAGATGCACTCGTTGAAAATGGTAGAGGGCACACCCGTAAGGGATCATGTCCTCAAGATGATGGCTCATCTGAAAAAACTTGAGGTTTTGGGTGCAGATTATGATCTGGAGACTCAATTAGACTTGGTGCTTCACTCTCTGCCTAAAAGTTTTGAACATTTTTAGTTGAATGAATAATTAGAAGTTCTCCCTTGCTGACTTGTTACAAGCTTTGGTCTCGGCAGAGACGTTGATGGGACACCAGACTCAAGCTTTAGTGGCAAATGGACCATCTTCATCTTCTAGGCCAAGGGAGGGCAAGAAGAAGAAGAAGGTCAAAGGCCAAAAACAGTCAAACTCAACTGTTGCCAAGGGCAAGAGCAAGATGAGGGATGCTGGGGGGGGGTATTAAGAAGAAGCCAAAGGGGAAGTGCTTCAACTGCGGTGAGAAAGGACATTGGAGGTCTGCCTGTCCCAAACCTAAGAGGAATTGGAAGAAAGGTAATTCTCATGCACTAGTTGTTGAAACTTGCTTAGCGGCGTATGCTACCCACTCGTGGGTAGTGGATACGGGATCCACTTATCATGTTTGTTTCACATTACAGGGGTTCAAATTGACCCGGCAACTTAGTGGAAGTGAGATCCTCATCACACTGGGCGATGGTACGAGAGTAGCAGCTGAAGCAGTGGGAGACGTGCACCTGTCTTTTGAAGACAAGACTTTAGTTTTAAGAGATATTCTTTACGTTCCAGTTTTTCGTAAAAACCTTATTTCATAAAACTATTTGTTGATGGATATTTTGTTCGTTTTTCTAAACAAGTTACTATTTTTCGTAACGATGTGTTTATCTGTCATGGAACTTTAAGGAACAATCTCTATACTATTAACTGTGAACACCACTCACAAAATGCATCTTTTAACACATCGACTGTTTCAAGCAATAAGAGAAAACGTTAAGAAAAGGTGAACGAGACACTTTTTTAGCATCAAAGATTGGGTCATATTAATCTAAATAGGATCCAAAGGTTGGTGAAAGATGATTCATTGTCGGACCTACAGATGGAACCATTTCCAACCTGCGAATCATGTTTGGAGGGTAAAATGACCAAGAGGGCATTTAGAGCCAAGGGGAATAGAGCCACAGAAGTGTTGCAAATCGTTCACACTGACGTGTGTGGTCTAATGTCAACCAAAGATAGAGGTGGCTATGAGTATTTCGTGACGTTCACTGATGATTACTCAAGGTTCGGGTACATTTTCCTGATGAAACACAAATCGGAAACCTTTGATAAATTCAAAGAGTTCAAAGCCGAAGTGGAGAATCACATGGAAAAGAGTATCAAGTTTCTACAATCTAATCGTGGAGGCGAATACCTTAGTGATGAGTTTTTGAACTACTTGTCAGACGAGGGCATTGTTTCCCAGTTGACTGCACCCAGAACCCCTCAACAAAATGGGGTTGCAGAATGAAGAAACATAACACTCTTAGAAATGGTCAGATCCATGATGAGTTATTCAGATCTTCCCAAGTCGTTTTGGGGTTATGCCTTGGAAACAGCGGCTTATGTTCTGAATTTGGTGCCATCCAAATCGGTTCCCAAAACCCCTAAAGAGTTGTGGACTGGACGCAAGCCCAGTTTGAGACATCTCAAAATTTGGGGGTGTCCGGCATACGTGCTAGATAAGGAAGCCGGTAAGTTGGATGCACGTTCGGAACTAAGGTTGTTTATAGGATATCCCATGGGAACGAAATGGTGTATGTTCTATAGTCCCGAAGATCAAAAGATGGTAATAAGTACGCACTTTAGATTTTTGGAAGAAGACTTTATGAACAATAGATAGCCCAAAAGTGAGATTACCTTATACGAAATAAGAGGGAAAACTCCTATACCAACTGTACAAGTTGATATACTAAGCGTCACACCGACACAACTGGAACCTCGTCGTAGTGGGAGAGTTGTTCGACAACCTGAGAGATTCATGGGGATAGGAGAATCTTCGGATTTGGTCCCCGGGGATAATGAATCAGACCCCTGGTCCAACAAGGAGGCGGTCCAAGATAAGTATTCTGAATCCTGGCAAACTGCGATGGAAGCCGAGATGGGCTCAATGGATCATAATCAAGTGTGGGAGCTAGTGGAACCACCCAGTAGGGTAAAACTCATTGGATGCAAGTGGGTCTACAAGAGAAAAAGAGGACCGGACGGGAAGGTCAAAACCTTTAAAGCTAGGCTTGTGGCAAAGGGATACACTTAGAAAAAGGGTATCGATTATGAAGAAACCTTTTCGCCTGTAACCATGCTTAAGTTCATCTGTATTCTCTTGGCAGTAGCTGCGCATCTAGATTTTGAGATCTGGCAAATGGATGCCAAGTCAGCTTTCCTTAACAGGAGTTTTGACGAGGAAATCTATATGCAACAGCCCGAAGGTTTCATCGCAAAGGCCAAGAACACCTTGTTTGCAAGCTGAGGGAGTCTATTTATGGACTAAAGCAAGCATCTCGGGCTTGGAACCAATGTTTTGATCATGTAATCAAGTCTTATGGGTTTGATCAAAATGAGTATGAAAGTTGTGTGTATAAGAAGTGTGACGGAACTGTCTTGGTATTCTTAGTATTATACGTAGATGATATTCTGCTCATCGGAAATGATGTAAAGGTTTTGTCAGACGTAAGGGTATGGCTGTCAAAACAGTTTGATATGAAGGACTTAGGGGAAGCCGGTCATATTCTTGGGATCAAGATCACTCGAGATCGAAAGAAAAGAATGATTGGCTTATCGCAAGCTTCATACATAGACATTGTTTTGAAGCGATTCAGCATGCAAGATTCCAAGAAAGGTTTTGTACCCTTCAGGCACGGAATCCATCTATCGAAAGACATGTGTCCCAAGACACAAGGGGAGATAGATGACATGAAAGACATTCCTTATGCGTCGGCAGTAGAGAGCCTTATGTATGCAATGCTGTGCACGAGACAAGATATTTGTTATGCCGTTGGCATGGTGGCAAGATATCAAAGTAATCCCGAAAATCAACACTGGACTGCCGTAAAGAACATTCTAAAGTATCTGAAAAGAACTCGGGATAGAATGCTGGTTTACCAGTCGGACAGTTTATTTCCAGTGGGATACACGGACTCAGATTTCCAATCAGACATAGATTCCAGAAAATCTACCTCGGGTAGTGTGTTTTGTCTGGGGGGGAGCTGTAACATGGAGAAGCGTTAAGCAGAAATGCATCGCAGATTCTACCATGGAAGTCGAATATGTAGCTGCTTGTGAAGCAGCGAAAGAAGCGGTGTGGCTCAAGAACTTCATAGTGGACTTGGACGTTGTTTCGAATTTGCCCAGCACCATCACGATTTTCTGTGATAATGCCGGAGCAGTTGCAAATTCAAGGGAACCGAGAGCCCACAAGGCCAGCAAACACATTGAAAGGAAATACCATCTTATACGAGAAATCGTTAAGAGATGAGATATAGAGGTGGCAAAGATAGCGTCAGAGGACAACCTAGCTGATCCATTCACAAAGGGTCTGCCTCTGTTAACATTCGAGAGACATGTGGAAGGAATGGGTGTCAGGAGTGTTGCCAATATGCTTTGAGTATAAGTGGGAGATATATTATTAGGTTGATGTAGGTGACATTAGATGTCACTGTATAATACATTAGATGTGTTGTGGTATACTTAAAAGCAGACTTTGAGTATAAGTGGGAGATTGTTGGGGTTATACGTGAAAGTATGCTTTTACTTTGTATAACCTATGCATTAAACATTTATTTGCTGAAATAAATTATTTATCACTATTGCTTTAAATATGATTGAATGTTATATATATTTATTGCAAACCGTTAATATAATAGCACATGTTACATTGTAGTTAACGTGGTGATACCAAATCACAGAAGATCACGTTAACAGTCCCTCGTAAACTAGTGCGTGTTTCACAACTTAGATAGACCCGAACAGTCTATTGGTAGAAGTTGATGTGTAAGGCTCAGATTGGCTTGTCTTGACCAAGAGATTACACTAGTGCATTTGATGCGCTGAAGCGGACCTGCAGAGAGGATAAACTCATTCGTACTGACTTAAGGGATGAAGAGTTAGACCTCATTGGTTGTTGATTTCTTAATCTCTGTCACTTAATAAGGACCGTGTGCGATTAGTAGTTATTGCTTTGACTTATAAATGGGAAGAGAATAATTGCGACTTCGATACCCTATATCTTGGGCAATAATATTAATTGCATGACAGTTGCTAAATTAATATAGAGAATCGTGTGCTTGCAAAGTCTTGCGTGATTGGTCCCCTTGGTGGGCTCGGAACCTTTATCATACCAAATCTTGCAAGTTGAATTAATGTTTCGGTATGGATAATAAAGCTGAGATGTCCTTACTCCAAGGATAAAGATATTAATTAATATAAAGCTTTTCAGTGGCTTAATTAATTAATGGACTAAATAATCTTAAACACGGGAAATAATAATCGGGAGCCATATTACCGTAATATGGGTTAAGGTTGGATAGTGCAATATTAATTATATAGTGGTATTAATTAATATTAATGGGCTTAATTATATTGTGGCTCAATATTGGAATTCAGAAGCCCATTGGAAGGTCCATCTTAATTCTCCTAAAGGCCCCTCAAGTAGCCCAAATTATAGTCCAATAAATAAAATGTGCTTAAAATAAAATAAATGATTGTTGCCTAATATTTCTTGATTTTTTCGAAAATTTTAAAGAAAAAGAGGGAGAATAAATTTTCTTGAAAATATTTTATGGAAAGGATATAAGTATTCTTGGAATACAAGATTATCTCATAAATTCAAGAAATCTCCCACTTGGTTTCTTTAATGTGTTTTAAAAAAAATTATGTATAAGAAAGAGAAGAAAGATTTTCTTGATTTTCTTGGAAAGATTTTATGAAGAAAGATATGTATTCTTGGAATACAAGAATATCTCATAAATTCAAGAAAGATCCAATCTTGCAAATCTTCTTGTTTTTTTCAAAAATTAAGGGTAAATAAGGGTGTGAGATTTTTGTGGAAAAATACACATGGAAAGAAGAATATATGGGATATATTCAAGATTTCTTGGAGATCAAGAAAAGATCTTTCCTAACCCTAATTAACCCTAAAAATTCGACCAACACCCCCTCTTATAAATAGGGGATGGATTTTTCATCCCCAGTGCAATTCCATGTGTTGGAAATATTAGAAATCCACAAAGGTGGTGCAACAATTTTATTTTCCTTAGTTTTATAAATCGTTCATCGGAGAACCTCCCACGGGGTTATTGAGCGAGGACTTGGGAATACTTGAGAAGGACTTTTGGTTGGTAGCCAGTTACTTAATCCTGTCCATCTCGGATTGTCTCTCTAACGGGTACGTTTACGTAAACTCCTAGAAATTCCGCATGTTAGGATCTTTTACGTGAATTTTATTTGCATGTCGTTGTTGGTGTAATTATTATTTGAATTCACCTAGGTAAATTCATGCAAGTAATAATTGTTAATTTAAATTTGTGCTTATGAGGTCATCCCAATAGATCCTGGCATATGTTATCCCAACAGGAATAGTTCCAAGCAAGTCGATCGTAGATTCAACAATCGAAGTTGAGTACATTGTTGTATCAGAAGCCTCAAGGAGGCTGTCTGGATTTTATAGATCTAAAGAGAACTAGGGGTAGTTTCGAGTGCCAGTTGTCTAATAAAGTTGTATTGATACAACGCTGGTGCGATTGCGCAAGCAAAGGAACCGAGATCAACAAACAGAAAGAGGCATGTACCCAGGCTTATCATTTGATTCGAGAGATCATAAGGATAGAAGAAATGAAATTAAAATGTATTCCCACATATTTAATTTGGCAGATCTTTTCACCAAAACACTGAGTGTTCATGTACACACTAGACATTTGATGGTCTAGGGGTTAGACATGTAAGTGATTGACTCTAGTCCAAGTGGGAGATTGTTAGTGTTAGTGTCCTAGAGACAATCTATTATAAGGAGATAATACTCAATGATATTCAGTTTGATTTAATATTATAGTTCACTTAATATTAATATATGTCAATACGCTTGTTTGAATATTATGTTTGATTGTTTGCATTTATTCATACAAGTGTTCCCATGAGTCATTGTTGTCATTGAGGTTGTGAGAACTCAGATGATTTAAGCATGATTCTCAAATAGCCCCGATCAAGGATAATCAAGAATGGGATATTGATGATGCAATAGAGATTGGTGTGGCGATCTGCATCATACTCTTAGAGAGTGTAGTAAGATCTCACTTACTACGAGATACTAGGTATCTCATGATGGATGCACAAATACCTTAGAGGGTATTGGTATACCCATCCGAAAAACCGTTTGATGTAGTTCCACTATATGTGTCTACGGGTGTCTCGGTTAGTGGGAGCGATGCGATACTCATTTGACTTGAGGTCAATACACACGACATATGTGCGTTGATGAACTTTGACCATGACCGACGCTTGCACCCTTCCATGGGTAGATATGGCTTGGATTGGGTTCATCACGAAGTGCATGTGCGTGGTAGTTGAGCCAAGAAAAGGATTCATTCCTTAAAGTGGATTTAGAGAGAATACTCATCTTCTCGTCATAATTGGATCCAAGTCATCGGCCGATGCACGTCAACTTAGACTTTGTGGCTAAGTGTGATATAAGTGATCAATTAGTGATTAGAAATAAATTGATTAAGTTATTTGAATAGACACTTCATCATGTTCAAGACTTAATCGAGTATTCGCGAATGAAAGGAGAAAATCGTAATAGCCCATGTTTCAGTTACAGGTAGTTGCACATTTCCTCGCAACGTACCTCATATATTGAGAATGTCTGATTTATTGTCTAGGGTTCAATTAAGACCGTTAGTTTGACTAATCGCTCGATATATGAGGGCCTATGGGTCACACAACAAGTAATGGTTGTTTACTAATTATAGTTGGTTGATTAAATGTTAAATTAGATTTAATATTTAATTTATGGAGAAGTAATTAATAATAGATTAATTTGGAATTAATTATTATTAATTTAATTAAATTGGATTTAATTAAATAAGAATTCCCAATAATTATATTTGGAATATAATTGTAGGATTTAATGTCTATGGAAATAAATCGTAGAGATTTTCATATAAGGCATTTAAATCCGTAGAGATTTATATTTAGAGAATTAAATTAAAAGGAATTAATTTAATTCAAGATTATGGATTTTATTTCCCTGGGCTAGCTTGGGAAATAAGCTAAGTCTCCCTATATATACAAGCTATTGGGATTCACAAACAGTATCACTTCATATTTTCTCCATAAGATCTAGAGTTAGAATTTTCTTAGCAAATTCATCTCGGGATTCAACGCTGGCAAATCTGTGCAAGTCCGTAATTGGGGATTACGTGGATACCATAGTAGAGAAAAATGTATACGAATTACTGTAAGAATTCTGTTTATGTTTACTCGTATTTAATTATGCAATTAACTGTTCGTTGTTGGTGAACTGTTTATTTCCGCTGCGCATGTATTACGTGTTTGCGTGCCTCTAAATTCCAACATCATGTGCAATTTCAAAAATTACACGGAAGGGTCTGTCCTAAATCCAATTTCTGGCACAGTCCTTCCCCTCATTATCACCCGATTTCCAAAACCTTTTCGATCGGGACATCCAAACAAAACACTCAATAATCCATCACAGTTTATTAGAATTATTCCAAAAAATTCCCAAAACTGTTCCAAATTATTAGGGTTTATTCAGATTCCAAATTTCAATAGTTCCAAACCTTGAAATTAATCGAGCAATACCCAGAAAGCACAATTAATCGAAACATCTCAGACAGAACCAACAAGCATCGAAACCAAAACGAGCAAAGTCAGTCAATCAGCATGCGCAAGTCACCGCCATCCCTTGCTGAGCGCGGGTGACTCCCCGCCATGCTACTCAACCGGGTGGAGCACGCTCGCGGGGCCGCAGCTCACATCCCATCACGGACTGGTTCGAAACCAGAACAGGGACACAGTCGAATCGGCGGCGCGCCGCCACTGATTCATCTCGATTTCGGTGGCGCGCCGCCAATTATCAAATCGAGATGGACACAGGGGTCAGGTCTCGAAGGGATTCAAGCAACATAGACTCAAATCGAGATGAATCGGTGGGCGCACCACCGCGATTCGAGACGATTTGAGGGCGCGCCACCGTGAAAAGAGACGAATTCAGAGGAATCGCTCTCAAATCGCGGCAGTGGAGACGACGGGTACGATGGGAGATGTGGGTTCGTGCGAAGAAGACCAGGAAGACCAGCAGCGGCGGAGAAGTTTTCCCAGAAAACCCTAAGTCGTGGGTTGGGAAGATGAGCGATGCGAATAAGAAAAATAAAGGGTGCAGTTCCTTTTGCCCAACAAAAGGCCGTGCCCCACGGTTTTCATAATTTTTTTTTATAAAACCAATTTAATTCATGCAATTAAAACAAAGAGCCTGAGCTCTGATACCACTGTTGCAATTTAGAGGCACGTAAACACGTAATACATGCGCAGCGGAAATTAAAGTTCACCAACCACGAACAGTTAATTGCATAATTAAATACGAGTAAACGTAAATAGAATTCTTACAGCAATTTGTACACGAATTCCTCAACTATGGTATCCACGTAACAGTCGTTTACTAATCTGCACAGATCTGCCAGCGTTGAATCCCCGAGATGAATTTGCTAGGAAAATTTTAACTTAGAGATTTTATGGAGAAAATATGAACTCACGTATTATGAATTCCCAAGACCTCATATTATGATTAGCTTAAGTACCAAGCTAACCTAATTAGGAAATAAAATCCCTAATCTTTATTTAAATAAATCTCTTAGATTTATTTCTCACATATAAATCTCTATGGATTTAAATTCCATATATGACAAATCTCTACGATTTGTTTCCATATACATTAAATCCTACAATAATATTCCAAATATCATTATTGGGAATTCTTATTTAATTAAATCCAATTTAATTAAATATTAATAATACTACCTCCGTCCCGAACTCAACACTACGATTATTGTATCGCGGGTTTTAAGAAAAAGTGATAAAGTGTTGGGGGTAGAAAGAATTGTTTATTAGTATTTTATGTGATAAAGTGATAAAGTGACGAATAATTTGGGGTAGAAATAGTTGTTTATTAGTATTTTATGTGATAACGTGATAAAGTTGATATTTCCATTTAAGGAAGTGTTCAGTTAAGTATGGGACGCCTAAAATGGAAATTGTAGGGTTAAGTTTGGGACGGAGGGAGTAATTAATTTCAAATTAATCTATTATTAATTACTTCTCCATAAATTAAATATTAAATCTAATTTAACATTTAATCAACCAACTATAATTAGTAAACAACCATTACTTGTTGTGTGACCCATAGGCCCTCATATATCGAGCGATTAGTCAAACTAACGGTCTTAATTGAACCCTAGACAATAAATCAGACATTCTCAATATATGAGGTACGTTGCGAGGAAATGTGCAACTACCTGTAACTGAAACATGGGCTATTACGATTTTCTCCTTTCATTCGCGAATACTCGATTAAGTCTTGAACATGATGAAGTGTCTATTCAAATAACTTAATCAATTTATCTCCAATCACTAATTGATCATGTATGTCACACTTAGCCACAAAGTCTAAGTTGACGTGCATCGGCCGATTACTTTGATCCAATTATGATGAGAAGATGAGTATTCTCTCTAAATCCACTTTGAGGAATGAATCATATTCTTGACTCAACTACCACGCACATGCACTTCGTGATGAACCCAATCCAAGCCATGTCTACCCATAGACGGGTGCAAGCGTCGGTCATGGTCAAAATTCATCATCCCACTCATGTCGTGCGTATTGATCTCAAGTCAAATGAGTATCGCATCGCTCCCACTAACCGAGACACCCGTAACACATATAGTGGAACTACATCAAACGGTTTGTCGGATGGGTATACCAATACCCTCTAAGGTATTTGTGCATCCATCATGAGATACCTAGTATCTCGTAGTAAGTGAGATCTTACTACATTCTCTAAGAGTATGATGCAAATCGCATACCAATCTCCATTGCATCATCAATATCCCATTCTTGATGATCCTTGATCGGGGCTATTTGAGAATCATGCTTAAGTCATCTGAGTTCTCACAACCTCAATGACACCAATGACTCATGGGAACACTTGTATGAATAAATGCAACCAATCAAACATAATATTCAAACAAGTGTATTGCCATACATTAACTTTAAATGAACTATAATATTAAATCAAACTGAATATCATTGAGTATTATGTCCTTACAATAGATTTTCTCTAGGACACTAACACTAACAGGATATAAGGGGTTCCCTGAGAAGACTGTTGTGTTGTTCAAGTGTGATTGGTATGATCCATCTACTTCAAGAACAAGGATTTATCCCGAATACAAACTGGTCGATGTTCATAGAAGAAGAAAGTATCCGGGGTATGATCCATTTGTCTTTGCTGCTCAAGTTTTCCAAGTATACTACTGCACGTATCCAAGTTCGAGAGCAAATAATGAATGGATGGTTGTTTGCAAAGTAAAGGCGAGATCACTAGTGTAAGTTCCTAAACCGGATTCAACTGCCGCGGTTGACAACACTCCATTCCAAACGGAACAAGTTGATGCTCAAACTGAAGTGCATACAAGAGATTTCAATCTTTTCGTAGACTTAACGGCTGTAAATCCAGATTTGATAGAGATTGACAGCGGCAGAGAGGATAACGATCATGATGAAGATGAGGATGTGAATGAGAATGAAGATGGTGGGGAAGAGGATGAAGAGGAGGACGACGACGACGAGGACGAGGATGAGGAGGAGGATGATGATGATAATACAGATGGGGGCAACGATGAGGATGACGAATAATAATTATATTGTCTTTCATTTGTAATATTTTTATGTATTTGCATATTACAAGTTATTTGACATTGCTTAACATAATTTATTTTTTGTTAATTATCCAATATAAAAACTATAATTAAATAAGATAATTGAAATAAAGAATTAAAAAAAAACTGAAATAAATGAATTGTAAATTAATATAGAATTAATTTTATTAAAAATAAGTTTAAAAAAATAAAATTTTAATATATTTTAATTTAATTAAAATTTATAAATAAAAAATATAAATTATTATATTAAAATGTAATTGAATTCTTAAATAAGATAAATGAAACAAAGAATTTAAAAAAAAATTAGAAAAAAAAATGAATTTTAGGACATATAGAATTAATTTTAGGGAGAAAAACATTTCACTACAAAGTCACCCAAAAACTTACAATCAGATACAAAGTGCAGAAAATTTATGCACTTTAGTTCAAATTTGAACTAAAGTGCCACGTACTTTAGTTCAAATTTCTGCACTTTGTATCTGATTGTAATGGTTTACTCAATCTTGTATCTAGTTGTATTTTTTTCTTAATTTTATTAAAAATAAGTTAAAAAAATACAATTATAATATATTTTAATTTAATTATAATTTATAAATAAAAAAATATAAATTATTATATTAAAATGTAATTGAATTATTAAATAAGATAATTGAAATAAAGAATTTAAAAAAAATAGAAAAAAATGAATTTTAGGACATATAGAATTAAATTCATTAAGTAAACGCAAAAGAGCAAGTGCCCGAGCGGAATTGATCCCCGCTTGGGCGCCCAAGGTCCCGTGTTCGGTCCCCCATGAGAGCGAATAAATGCCCAATTTAATTGGGAGGCTTGGTGGCTTATATATGAGATGCTTGGTGGTTGGGTTCGAGATGGTTTGTGGCTCGGGTGGTTCGGTGCCCACCCGGGCGCTCCCCGGGCCCGGTTCGAACCACAATGAGCCATTTTTTTTTAAAAAAATTCACGATTTAGCGACGGATATAGCGACGGCGTTAGCGACGTCTTTCACTGTCGCTAATACCGACGATGATAACCATCGCAAATGTCGACGAAAATATCCGTCGCGCATACCGACGGAGAAACGTCGCTGTTAACGACGGTATTATGACGTCGTAACCGTTGACAATATATCGACGGTTTAGTGACGGCGTAGCGACGAATTTTCGGACTTGTGCCCGGACCCACATAACCGTCGACAAACTCGTCGCTATGTTGCGACGGAATATAGCCATCGATATTTTGTGCGACGGAAAATAGCCGTCGCTACCTAGCGACGGACTATGAAAACCGTCGCTAAATGTTAGCGACCCTCATTTTCCAGACGAATGATAAACAGTCGCTAAAACCGTCGCAAATCTTTGTTGCGACGGTTAAAACCGTCGCTAAATCCGTCGTAAAACACCGCTTTTTTTGTAGTGTTAGCATTTAAACTTTGCATCACCATAAAAGTGAAAGAAGAGAAGAATTGAATAAGTGGAACATAAAAATATTTTAGCTAAAGAAACACAAATTATAATCCCACATTGAAAAGGGTAAATAGATGTGAAGAGACATTGCTATAAATTGGGAAGTCAGGGATTGAATTAGGCATACCTTTAGAGCCTTTTGGCTAAGATCAAATATAGTATATGTTCTTATCAATTTAATATCTGATATGTGAGTCATTGACTTACACGATATTAAATTAATTTTTTAAAGGGAAAAGTCAATCACAATAGCTTGCTATTGGGGCTCTTGAGCATCGTCTTGGTTTTGCACTATTGCCTTGGCCTGACGCATTTCACCCAAATCATTTTTGTTGCTCAGTTTTTCATAAATTATTAATTAATTATTATTAGTTTTGCTTAGTTTGTTGGCTGATTCAAAGTTTTTGATCTAGTATGGAAATTCGTGGAGTGACTTAAAAATTTTAAACATTACATGTTAAAAGTTTAGAGCCTCACTTTGGCATAAAATGGGGCCGTTAATGGACGGTGAGTTCTGATCCCTCGAATTAGTCGGTAGTTGGACTGGATACCGAGTTATATAAAAAAAAAACTCAGCAATGTTGAGGTATGACATTTGAATAAATAAAAATAAAAAGATGTGTAACGACTATAAGCTATAATAGTTGTTGAATGTCTCGCCCGAAACAACGCAGAAACAAGGCACATGTGTGAGACGGCCGGTCTCACGATGAGACGGAACATAATTTGGATATGATGCTTTAACACTTTAAAAATGATGGATGTTGATTTGTGTTAATATACCCCTTTTCATTATAAGACCATCTCATATGAATTTTGTCATATAATTAAAAGACGAGTTAGGTCTTCTCAGCAAATCGAGCACCCTTTAGTTTTCTGGCCAAACATGCGCGCAAAAAAAAAAAATTGACATGAACATGTGACAACTATAGCAATAGATGATGATAAAAGTTTTAAGCTCATTAAATTTTGTTGTATATTAACAACTTACAAGATGAGTTAAAACTCAATGAATGTTGTTATACGTCGTTATTTAAGGCCCAATAATGATATACAACAGAAAACAATAGCAATATACGGAATCTACGAAAAAGGCTAGTTTGATTCAATCAGACACCTTAGGATTAAAATTTTATACATCATCAAAAGATAGAAGACAAATATTGAGTCCAGACTAGAGCGGAATATGATATAATTTAAGCCCAACTCCAGTCCCACATCGAAAATGGTACTAAGATGTGAGGAGACATCACTATAAATTGGGAAGTCGAGGTTTGAATTAATCATACCTTTCTCGGCCTTTTGGCTAAGATCAAGTGTAGTATCTGTTCTTATCAGTTTAATATCTGATATGTGGGTCATTGACCCACACGATATTAAATTTATTTTTTAAGGGGAAGGCCTAACAAGGTAGCTTGCTGCTTGGGCCTTCACTCGTCGCCCATGCGTTGCACTATTGCACGGGCCTGGCGCACCCCACCAAATTTAGTCTAATTTTTTTGTATTTTGTTTGATTTGATTCTTGATGTTATGTAAAATTAGTTGATGAGAAAAAAATTTAAAAAATGAACAAACAATTCCTAATTCTTTATTTTCTACTAAATTCTTTTATTTGGCCTCTTTTTTCCGTCTCACTTGGGAGTACTTGTTGCTATGTATAGAAATGAGGAAACATGAGACATTGTCCGACAGGTGAAAGGTGAAAATATGTCTCATTTTTCCCCGAGCATTTGACAAATCATTTAAAGGCAGACTTTGATGAACTTATCCGGTTACAAGCCAATATATGTAAGAGAGATTAAGAAGATTCATCTTTTTTTATGGGTTCTTGTAGCTTAGTACAAATATATATGCAAGTAGAAAGATCTACAAAAGGAACTTTAATTATGTTGCGACGGATTCAGAATTTCGTCCCATGGACAGCGAAATATTTCATAAAGTAAGGAACACAAAATTTTATGATCCAATGAGGGCAAAATGATAAAATTTTATGATCCAATAGGAACATATTAAAATGATGAAAATTTACAAATTTTAAACATAAATAAAATATTATATATATATATATATATATATATATATAAAAAAAAAAATTGTTCTTATTAATTTAATATTTGATATTAAATTATTCTTTTAAGGGGAAAGACCCATCAAGGTAGTTTTTAGTCTGGGTCTTCGCCGTGGCCCGTGTGTTGGCTTGGCACACCCCCATCAAATCATAGTTTTAACTTTTTAATATATTTGTATTTGTATTCCAGTCTTGACCGTCAATGTATATTTTTATAGTTACCAAGAAATATCCTAGTTCTTCCCTTTTATCAATTTAGTATAGTATATATGGTTGGATGGCTCAGCGATATTGTTTAACCAATAAGGGATAATTTGTAGGAGATACAAGATATCTAGTCAAATTACATTATAATACAATCAAAACCCTTTATTTCAATTAGATACAACCATACCCCAAAATACCCTCATCTTTCATCAAAATTCCACCCCCTTATTTCTCTCACTCAAACCACCGTCTTTCACTCTCTCTCTAAAATACAAACCCTATTTTTCTCTCTCTAAGGCGTCCCCTCTCTCTCTCTAAAATATACCTGACGACAGTGAATGACAGTGGTGGGTATGAGACGCGATTTGCGCGGAGGTGATGGTGGAGGAAGGCAGTTTTATCGCAGGGGGTGGAGGCGGTAGTGTAGGCGACGGTTCTTTCGTAGGGTGGTGGTGAAGGCGGCGTTTTTTTCGCAAGGTGGTGGTGAAGGCGGCGATGTTTGGCGGTAGAGGCGTAAGTTGAGTGCGGCAGATCTGAGAATTTTTACAGATCCGCCGCCGGGGCGAACGAAGGTGGCGGCGAAGATGGCGGAATTGACATGGTGGTGACGGATCTGTACAAATCCGCCGCCGGGTGCACGAAGATGAGCGGTTTGGATGGTGGTGATCGAACGATTTGATCTCAGTTCGCTGAAAAACAAGGCATTCTGCCATGATGTACTCTGCGAATTTTGCATGACGCTAAAAAGGTTTTTCCATTTCCCGTGTCATTTATCGAACTTGTTTGGTTAGAATCAGCGAATTTGGTTATTGTGGCTTGTGTTTGTTTGATGAAATCAATTTGATTTTAACTAGGGGATTTTGCATGTGTATTTTTATACGAAAATAGGGAGCTCAATCTGGCCGCCATGGATGAACTAAAGGGGGAGTTCAAGAGGAGATTGTTGCAGGGCGTCGAGCAGATATGTCGAAGTGAATTGTGCAAAAAAAAATTGCGTTTGTGCAAAAAAAAATTTGTATTTATACTTTGTCTATAGATGAAGGTGAATTGCAATATTGTTGTCTTCTTTCCCATTTTCTATAATTTGATAACTATTTTTTCACCCTATAATTGCAATATTTCTTCTCTTCTTCCCTATTTTGAAATTAGTAAAAAAAATATTCAGTGATTGTGCAAATATATTTTGCGCTAAGTTTGAATTTATTTTGTGCTCGTGCAAAAAATAAACAAGGAAGACGAATGAAAAATGTATGTAATATTTTTTTACAATTTTCAGATTTGCAAAATGTAAAAAAATGAAAATTTTAAAATGGAGTAAAATTTGAATTTTGCTAATGAAATTTGTAATTTAGTAAAATGTATTTTAAAATAAAGTAAAATTTGAAATTGTGTAAAAAATTATTATTTGTGCAAAAATAATCAATTACCTTCATTGGAAAAGATTTTTGAACTTAATTATTGGAGTGGGAGATGAAAAGGAGTTGTGAATTATGTTTGTGAATTTTTTTGCATTCAAATGAATCATTGGAGGTGGAAGGAAAAAATTGCAGGTTGTTTTACGGTTTACAAACTGTTTTTGGGGGGTTTTTCCTTTTCTTTATTACATTAAGGGTAGTTTTATCAACACCTCCTAAATTGTAGTTACTTGAAAGGGGGAATGGATTGTATCTAATTGATATAAGTCCTACCATTTTGTATCTAATTGAAATCCCTCCTTTAAGTAATTGATTATGGAAAATAGTTGAGTACTGTTCTTAATTTGAATTTTAAATATTACCAATCTCTTTTAAGATTAGTCCCTACAATTTAGTCCCAAAGATTTTGGTAAACATTCCTTATGTCAATACATATCATAATCTCACGTAGTTTATGCATTGTAAATGCAACAATGTGAGGTACGTTCTAATAATTTAAAAACGATACCTACCTTGTCCCCGTGGGGTCACCGGCCCCCGCCTGAATCTATGATTTTGTTCTTATTCAATCATATTTTGGAAGAATGAGTATTATTTGTGATTTTAGCATTGAATTTTGCATCACCATAAAAAAAATCGGAAAGAAAATGAACAAAATAGAAAAGAATATGTTTAATTTTCAATATACATATAAATGTATGGAACATAAATTCATTTTCAAAAATATATAAAAATTCTAAAGCAAAAGTAACGCAAACTCTAGTCCCACATCTAAAAATCAGGTAAGAAAATTTTGTCACCATAAAAACGAAAGAGACACTTTAATAAGCTATAAATTTTTAGGGAAACTCTTCCCACATCAAAAACGGAGGTTTGAATTAATTCGAGGTTTGAATTACCATTTTCTCGGCCTTTTGGCTAAGATCAAGTGTAGTATCTGTTCTTATCAGTTTAATATCTGATATGTGGTCCAATGGCCCACACGATATTAAATTAATTTTTAAGGGGAAGACCCAACAAGGTAGCTTGCTGCCTGGGCCTTCATGCGTCGCCCATGCGTTGCACTACTGCACGGCCCTGGCGCACCCCACCAAATCATAGTTTTAACATTTCTTAATTCTTAATAATTGTTCTTTAAATTTTTTTTTTAGGGAAGAACTTTTGGATAACTAAAGTTTTTTTCAGGGAAGAATTGAAGCATTCTCAAAAAAGGCAACTTTGAAAATAGGGTTATTATGCCCCTTAGTTTCTGTTTATACATACTCCTTTGGTTTTTTAATATATATTTGTAGTTTTATATATTGCGCATCAGGTATGTTGCTAGCTAAGCTTTCTTGTGTTTGGCTGAAAAATGTACTCTATAATATTGGTCCTATAGATATTTTTTTGAAATTGATTTTAATACCGTAATAATTTACTTCTAACCTCCACTACCATTTGACTAGTATATTGTGTTTGCAAGAAATGGAGATGTAAAGTTGGAGGAGACGTTTTTAACTTTTCATTGCTGACAAATTTGATTTCATATCTAGCACTTGTGGAAGTATTGAAACCGATATCATGGATTCAAGAAGGTTGGAAATTTGCATTGAAACATGCAAAAGTACTTTCAAATGACTTGTGATTTAAATTGAAAATGCTCCAAGTGTACTTCGTTGTCCAACACTCCCTCCGTCCCATTCTTATTTGAACATTTGCGAAAAAGGCCTATCCCAAACTTAATCGAATAAATAGCAATAAAAATAACGTTTTTCTTTTTATCTATACCCCTAAAACATCTCAATAATATTACACTCTATGTCATTACTTTTCTCATACTAAAGTCAACTTTATCTCCTTTAATTTACATAAATGTCATTACTATATCATTAAACCCTCATAAAAAACCAATTTCATATCTTTTAATAGTAATAGACAACTTTTACATTAAAACTCGTGTAAATAGTAAACGTTCAAAAAAAAAAAAGAGACGGAGGAAGTATTATGAATCATCTATGATGTCCAAGTGGTTTCCAATCGTGTAGTGATTAATTGGCCTTTATGTTAAGCCCATTGATATATTAAACGTACGTAACTGGTATCTGGGTCAACATTATGTACTCAGGTACATTACTAATGCTTACTTGGATAAACAAGAATTGAAACGAATCCCACATCATTAAATTACCAACCATGACAATAAAAAAAGCATAAATATGTGAACACATGAGACTTGAAAAAAACATGGAGCCGTGCAGTGAGCACAAAGCGAACTATTCTTTCGCCTTTTACTAAAGAATACCGTGTGTGCATTGCACTAAAGCGGCATACACTAATTTTTGGAGGGAATATCTCTTTTGAGATTGGTCCCTACAGTTTAGTCTCAAAAATTTTGGTCAACCGCTCTCACATATCTTAATATCTTCTCACATATCTTAATATCTTCTTGTTTATGCAACCTAAATGTTCAACTATGTGAGACACAGTGTAATATGAAAAATGGGGAAAAATGTGTTTTAAGGACAATAATTTTATGGGCTTGTAAATGTAGGGAAATATATGACAATATGTTTTAAAATTTGTAAATATAGAGCAATTGAACCCGAATATGTGCAAATTGGGTTGAAATGTCACGTGAGATTTGGGCTTATTCGGGCTCGATTGTCCTACATTTATAAATTTTAAAACATATTATTCTATATTTATAAATTTTAAAACATATTGTCCTACATTTCCAACCCCGTAAAATTATTATCATTAAAATACAAACCCTCTAAGTTACCAATGCCCCAAATCTATGATTTTGTTCTTATTAGTTTTATTCAAAGGAGGGACTTTAGCATTTAAATTTTGCATCGTCATAAATGATAAAACTGAAGAAGAGAAGAATTGAATAGGTGAAATATAATACCCATCACCACAAAATTGAAATAAGAGAAGAATTGAATAAGTGGATTTAAAGAAAAAAAAACTATTTTAGCTAAAGAATCACAAACTATAATCCCACATCGGAAATGGTAAAAAGATGTGAAGAGTCATTCCCATAAATTGGGAAGTCGGGGATTGAATTAGGCATACCTTTTTCGGCCTTTTGACTAAGATCAAGTGCAGTACCTGTTCTTATCAGTTTAATATCTGATATTGGCTCACACGATATTAAATTAATGTTTTTAGGGGAAGAGCTTGCTATTGGGGCTCTTGAGCGTCGTCTTGGCCTTGCACTATTGCCTTGGCCTGGCGCACCCCACCCAAATCTTAGTTTTAAGTGTTAACATCTTCATTGCCCTGATCTTAGGTCTCGCTTGGTTCCAAATCATAGTTTTAACATTTTCTTTGGCTAGATCTTAGGTCCGGTGGTAATGGAAGGAGGTAATAGGAATATAAGTAAGTAATTGATTACTCTACTTCATTATCTAATTTCAGCAATATCAATGTAATCAATAATCTTATAGTGATTGTCCCTTAATGATATCCATGTTATTCTCAAGTCATACCAAGCAGATACTTAATTTTAACTTTTTCAGTCAGTAATTTTACATGTTTGTGAGAGGAAAAAGTTTGGTTGATTTTTTAAGGGAACTAGCGCTACTCAAAAGAGAAAGCAGTGAGGGGTAGGTTTAAAATAATTAGTCCCCTTCAATTAATACTATCTTAGTTTCTTATACGTCATAATTCAAGGGGCACTTGGTTGGAAATTATTCATAGGAATGGGAAATGATCATATTGTAATAGAATGAGAACAAAAAATGCTCAACAATACTGATCATTACCAATAGGAATGTGTGGTTTTATTACTTTATATAAGGTGGAAATAGCTCTTTTTGCCCAAAATTTGAGGTGTCCAAACATTTTTGCCCTCTTTCTGTGAGAAAAACATTTTTGCCCTTTAGGGGTGGTTAATTACCAAAAGGACCTTAATATGTATTTTATCAATTTAAAAAGTCACAACTTACTAATCCTCCAAACCTAAACTAATCCATTTTCCAAACCTAATCTTACCCATTATCCAAACCTACACTAATACTAATTCTGAATTACACATTTACACATACACGAACGAACCAAACTAAATGAAAAAAAAAATTGCAAAATCTATGTTCTCGTATTCTTCTTCTCCATTCCTCTATCGCCGAAAATTGTCTGACCGCCGGCGCCGTCCCTTTACTGGATTAAACACATTCTATTTCCGTCTGGGTCGAGTGCGACGGTGTGTGAACAGACCGCCGCGACGTTGTGTGAACACGAAACCCATTTTCGGCGGCGATATCTCTTACGATTTCGGAGAATCGAGAACCCAATCCAGATAATGTAAGTATATATATGTTATAGGTTTTGACGGAATGTGGTTTTTGTGCATTTATATTGACTTCCTTTATGAACATTTATGGACATTTATTGCTCGAAGATTGAATTGGGCATTTAGGTATTGATTTCGTTGGGTATTTAATTGGGCATTAATTGTGTTGCGCATTAAATTTGTCCGGTATTGAATTTGGCATTAATGTAGTTGGGCATTAAATGTGAGAAGATTTAATTCAACAAATTAGTTGAACATATTTGGTTACTTACAGATTTAATTCAACTAATGAAGTTTCAGATTACTTACAGGTTTTCACAACGTTTTATATTCTTCTTATCAACACATTTGGGAATTACAATTTAAAACAGAATAGGTATATACTGTCCAGTTAATTAATTATTGTTCAATGTTAAAGTATTACTGTCAGGACTGAAATCTATACACTTTAGAATGTGTATTTCTGTTTAAGTTGTGGTAATATTCTTTAGAACCGTATATAGTGTAATTTTTTGATACATTCTCACTACTCTTCAACACATTGTAGATGTCTGGAAGAAAATATTTGTTCATCCATTGTAAAGGAAAATGGGATGGTAAATCATCTTGCCGTGTTAATGCGGACTACTTTCCAGGTCCGTGATCAAGGTTATAGTTTGACAAGACTTGTTTCTGATCTAAATCACATATTAAAAAGTGATTTGAATTTAGATGAGCATCATTTTTTTGAGATTATCTCTTTGCATGGTAATCCGTGGCGTGCGTTTATAAAAAATGATGAAGATTTGGATAGCTTATTAAGATCTTCTGAGACACCTGAGATTTTTGTGTCTCGAAAAATTGATGAAATGGATTATGTGCATCATGAGGATGATCCTATTGTTGGTAGTTGTTCAACATTACCAACCACAAGAGAGACGGGCTTTGTTCATTTGCTTGAGACATTCGATGCTATGAAGCGTGCAAAACTGAATCATAGTCATTTTAATGACATCCTTGATGCTGAAGAAAAGGAAAAGTTAGCTGAGATTGATGATGTTGATATGGATGGTTCAAGTGAGCATTTGTCAGATGATTCTCCTAACCTTGAGTCATTTGAGAATTTGTCAGATACTCCTCAGGAAAATCACACATCAACTACACATCCGCAGTCCATATTTGGTATGCCCTCGTCTTCAAATGACATCCCTGTTGCCGATGAAAATTTTATCTCTAGTAATTGTAACAATAAGTTTGTGGATAGTGATGATGATACGGGTGATTCAAGTTCTGATTCATCAAATGATTATGTTGATTACGAATCGTTTCAAAATGCGCCAAGCTCAAGCTCACCTACTGATACGCTTCCCGAAATGCATACCCCAAATGCAAAGCGTCCGTGGATCCTCCCAGGTATACCTTCACCTTCCACATTTCCTAGTGTGAATAAAGATGAAAACACTACTAAAATCCCTAATGGGGTACCCGGCATAATCAGTTTAGACAACACGTTTACTAGCAAATCAGAAATGTGCATTTAGGTTGGAATTTACCATATGCTAAATAAAGTTGAGTACCGGGTAAAAAAATCTGATCCACACCGATGGCTTTTGAAATGCAAGTATCCAAATTGTGAGTTTTTGTTTCATGGTATCGAGAAAAATGATTTTTTATGTATTTCGAAGTTCAAATGTCACACATGTCTTAATGATCCAGACAAAAACTCTCGACGAAAGTTGCCCGCCAAAGTAATAGCGTCATTCTATGCTGCTGGACGACCAGACCCATTAATCGCAAAGTTGCCTAGATCAATTTTGAAGGATTTGAAAATAAATCATGGTCTGGATATATCATACAGTAAGGCGTTGACTAGCAAACATATGGCTGATAACATGATTTACGGTGACTTTGATGGGTCCTTTAAAATGTTGCCAGCTTATTTGCATGAGCTAAAGGTTGTGAATCCAGATACCTTTACAAAGATTGAAACTGATGAACAAGGCAAGTTCAAGTATGTTTTCTATGCACTTCGTACATCAATTAGAGGATTTGTTAATTATGTAGGCCTGTGATTGTTGTTGATGCGACACATTTGAAAGGAAAGTATAAGGGAGTGGTTTTTGTAGCAGTAACCCAGGATTGCAATCATCATATCTTTCCAATTGCTACAGGTGTTGGGGATTTGGAGAATAATGAGTCATGGTCTTGGTTTTTTGATAGATTAAAAGATGCAATTGGACATGATCATCACAAAGATTTGTTGATTGTTTCCGATCATCACAAATCCATAATCCATGCTGCGAAGACTGTTTTTCCTCAAGCAACACATGCATTGTGTTATTACCACCTTCAAAAGAAGATAGCTTTGTATGGTAAAAAAGTTGTTCAAATTTTCAAGTCAGCAGCAGCATATGAGCACCGTCCCTCCAAATACGGGAAGTAAGTAAAAGAAAAATCAATTATGTTGTTATTGCTATATATATTTATAGTTCCAATATATATTGTGTTGTCATTATTATATAATTTATATTAATCGCATTTAATTACTTTTTTCAGAATTATGGCTTCCCTTAAACGCATTGACAATGGAAAGATCACTAAGACTTTGGAAAATGTAAAACCTGAGAGGTGGTCCTGAGTGCATTGTAAGACAAGACGATACGAGTTCATAACTTCTAATGAGGCTGAATCTTGGAATAAATGTCTGAAGTGGGCACGTGGGAAACCTATTGTTTATGTTTTGGAAAGTATTAGAAGTCTCATTCAAGAATGGTTTCATATTCGATCAACTGAAGTCAATATCAGTGGTACTGTATTATGTTCAAGGGTCGCTGCACATTTGTCCAGCGTTGCTTCGATTGCTGACAAATATTCCGTTAATGTGCTTACAAAACGTCAGTATCGTATTGTTTATGGTACTAAGAGTCACATAGTGAATCTAGACAATCGTGAATGCAATTGTTGTTTTTTTCAGTTAGAAGGTATTCCTTGTACACATACAATTGCTGCAATCAAGTAATAAGTTAGGAAGAATGAATCTTTATATTCTTTTGTTATATATATGTATGTTATTTTGAACATAACCTCTATGTTTTGCCATAGGCATGCAGGTTACCCTATCAGTTTATTTGTTGATGATTTTTATAAAGCTGATCGTGTACAAGGAATGTGGAATAATACGGTAATGCCCGTACCTTCCCCGGATGAATGCGTAACGCCTGATCACATAAAAAGTTTTACATGTTTGGCTCCTCCTTGCCCCAAGCAAGCAGGTCGTCCAAAAGAAGGAGCAAGAATACGATCAACACTCGAGTCTTCATCATCGAACGTGAAGAAGAATAAGAAGAAGAAGACACATTCTTGTTCGATTTGTAAAGGCAGAGACCACAACAGCGCTACGTGTAAAATACATGTTCCAATTGTTACGATTGTAGAAGATGCAGAGTCATGCGATGTTCAGGTAACGCCTAAACAACCTAAAGCTCGCAGGTGTTCGTTGTGTCGGGAACTGGTCATACCAAGAGAAAATGTCCAAAACCTATCATTGTATGATTGAAATGATAACACTAACGGGTGAAGGTGTTGGTGTTGGGATTATCTGGAAAGTATTCTTTTACTTTGTATAATCAAAACTGAATTTCGGACTTATTTACTTAAATAAATTGTTTATCACTGATGCTTTAAATATCATCGAATGTTACATATATTTATTGCATAATTGTTCATTAAATAGTATGTGTTACATTGTAGTTAATTTAGTGATACCAGATCACAGAAGATTAAATTAACAATCCCTTGTAACTAAAAGTACATCATTCACGACCTAGATGGAAATGAACAATCCATCGTGAAAGGTTGAGGTGTAAGGCTCGGATTGGCTTGTCTTGACCAAGAGATTACACTAGTGCATGACGATGCACTGAATAGGACCTCTGAGGAGGACAAATTCTTGAATCCCAACAAGGAAGAATTAGACCTCAGTGGTTCGTTATTTCTTAATCTTCATTCCTTAAATAGGATCACGTGTGGTTGGTAACTATTGCTTTGACTTATCATGGGTAGAGAATCAACGAGATTCAATACCTTTTATCTTGGGCAATATTATTGGTCACATGCGATTGCTAAGATTTAATACGGAGAATCGTGTGCAAGTACGCTTGTTAGATTTGCCCCATTGGGAGGTTCATAAGCTTTATCATACCAAATCTTGCAAGTGGAACTAGTTTCGGGTATGGATAATAATGTTGAACCGTTCCTTAACCAAGGACAAAAGATATTAATTAATGGAAAGCTATTTCAGTGGCTTGAATTAATTAGTGGGCTAGATAATCTTAAACACGGGAAAAAATAACCGGGAGCCATATTGACTGTAATATGGGTTAAGATGGATAGTGCAATATTAATTATGTAGTGGGATTAATTAATATTTATGGGCTTGAATAATATTGTGGCTCAATATTGATAATTCAAGATCCATTGGAAGGCCCAATCTTAATTCTCCTAAAAGCCCCCTAAGTAGCCCAACATATAGTCCAATAACTGAAAAAAGTGTTTAAAATAAAATAAATATTGTTGCCTTATTTTTCCATGAATTTCGAAAATTATGGATTAAAAGGGGAGAAAGATTTTCTTTGAATTTTGTTATGGAGTGAAGATATGTATTCTTGGAATACAAGATTATCTCATTAAATTCAAGAAATCTCCCACTTGGTTATCCATATAAGTATTTTCGAAAATATTGAAATATAAAGGGCAAGAAAGATTTTCTTGATTTTCTTGAAAAGATATTATGAAAGATAAGTATTTCTTGAAATACAAGAATATCTCATAAATTCAAGAAGATCCAAATCTTGGAATCTTGACCTAATATTTCGAAAATTCCATAACAAAGATAAGGTGGGATTTTTTGTGGAATATTATAATTATGGGAAAAAGAATATAGGAGATATATTCAAGATTTCTTGGAGATCAAGGAAAGATTTTCCCACATTGTTTTTTCCCTAAAATTTCGACCACCACCCTGTCTATAAATAGGGGATGATTCTTTCATTCCCAAGTACGATTCCATGTGCTGGAAAAATTAGTAAATCCACAAAGGTGGTGCAACAAAGTTTATTTTCCTTTTGTTAATTGTTCGCGAGCATCTTACCACCAGATTGTCGAGCAAGGATTAAGGGAATACTTGGAAAGTTCTTTTGGTGTGTCTAATCAACAAGACCATTGCTGCTCCAAGAGGTACGTTCACGTAAACTCGTAGAAATTCCGCATGCGTAGGTTTTACGTGAATTGATTATATGCATGATTTGTTGTTAAATTATTATTTGAATTAATATAGGATTAATTCATGCTAGTAATAATTATCAGAATTAAATTTGTATTTAAATATTTATCTCGAATAGATCCGTGCAAATTATTACCCAACAGTTGGCAGCTGTGTCGGCGTAGTGTTGGCAGTTGTTTCTGAATAGTGTTGGCTGGTATTAGTTCAGTGTTGGCACAATATTTTTTATACATGACATTTCGTGAACGTTTAAACATTTATCTTCATATTTGATTGTGCTGGACCTTTGGTATTTGACTTTTAATAATCTATAATTTCATTTCCATTAACTTGAATAAAAGATTTATCAATTATAAAGAATTTAGTTACGATAACATAAATTATTGGTGAATGAGCAATTTTTTGTAGAGAAATGTATATAATAAATGAAAGGTGTTGCTCTCTTTGTTTCATATAGTGTTGGATTTTATCCATTAAGTGTTGGCACGATATATTTAAACATGATCTTTCATCATTGTTCAAATATTTATTTTCATTTTATTGTGCTGGACCATTGATGTTGGAACTTTTTATAAGTATATTTTATCATTTTTATAGTATTGATGATGTTTACTTGAATAAAGTTTCATGACATTTATTTAATGAAGTTTGTCAAGTATAAATGATTCAGTTAAGATAACATTGTCCTGGTGATTCAAGAGCAATTTTTGAATAGTAATGTACTAACGGGCTGAAGTTGTTGGCATGTTTGTTGGTACTAGGTTGGCATTTATTCATTAAGTGTTGGCACGATATATTTAAACATGATCTTTCATCATAGTTCAAATATTTATTTTCATTTTATTGTGCTGAACCATTAATGTTGGAACTTTTTATAAGTGTATTTTATCATTTTTTTAGTATTGATGATGTTTACTTGAATAAAGTTTCGTGACATTTGTTTAACGAAGTTTGTCAAGTATAAATGATCCAGTTAAGATAACATAATATCCTGGTGATTCAAGTGCAATTTTTGAATAGTAATGTATATACTAACGGGCTGAAGCTGTTGGCAGTTTTGTCGGTACTAGGTTGGCATTTATTGACGAAGTGTTGGCACGGTATATTTAAGGATGACATTTTGTCAACGTTTAAATATTTATATTCATTTTTTATAGTGTTGAATCATATTTCTAAATTATTTATTATTATTGATGACAATATTTGAGTAATCTTTCATGTAACAAAGTTTGTCCATTATAAAGGATAATGATTTTAAGAAGGATAACCTATATTTGGTGAATGAGCATTTTTTTGAAGAGTAACGTATATACTAACAGCCTGAAGATGTTGGTAGTTGTGTCGGCATAGTGTTGGCTTTTTTATATATTATGTGTTGGCAAGGTACATTTTAAACATATTATTCTGTCTATTGGGATAAACTCATCATTAACTCTCAATATCGTAAATAACGTACTCACATTAAGGATTCTAGTTTGCATAAATGTTATGTTAAGTAAGAGTTGTTGGAAAATTCCTAGTCTGGGCATACGAAGTACCAGTTAATAACAATCTACATCAGTTGTTTGAATATTCAACAACCACATTTCAGTTGTGGATGTTTAGCTGGTAAAGCACGAAATAATTCTTCCCAAATTTTGCAACACCATAGACGTTATCTGCCTTTGACCAGTGTAAGTTATGGCCATCATTTTGCAGCTCTCCCGTTATGCACTTCATTATTTCCTCATCAACGGTCCACCAATCCCAATTTTCATTTTCTTTTTTACTTGATGACCAACTGGTGTACATGTCTGCTAACTTTTTATGTTGACAAAATCGTTAAAACGTATAATATTAACAATTAACTTATGTTAAATAACTGTATTTAATCAACATAACGTACCCAGAAAAAGTTTTCAACCACCATCCAGTCTTTGAGGAATTTCTCAGGCCACAACTTGGACTTTTGTACGACGAGAAAAAGTAGTGAATCAATTTGCTGTAAATAAACCATTAACCCAGCTCAGTTGTACAAAGTATTCATATACAATAATGGATATTTTTCAAATAATAAGGCCATATATATATTACTTACTTCCTCGTTTAGACATCCCGTTGTTTCCCATAAGGATTTGAACCACGTGGACACCACCGTATGATTTCCACAAGTAAGGTTAGCAAGTATTTCTTCTTTTTCCTTTGCCATCATCCACCATATGTCAAAATCCTGCATTTTTTTTTATCAGCGCATGGCTCCATGGGATCGTACATTGATGACAAGGTTGTATTCGTCCGTTTGTTCTTCTTTGGCTTTTTTGTAACACGCTGTGCAGGGTCTGTGTATGGACTAAGAAGTGTTGGCCCCAACCTCTTACTAAGCCTGATGGTGGTGTATTTTACCTCCTGTTCAACTTGGGATTTGTTTTTTTCATCTTTCTTCTTCTCCTTCCTCACAACTTTTTTTATCCCAACCTCCTCCAAGCACACGTTTACTTCACACTTTTCAGAATTTAAATGCAACATCTCATTGGCAACCTCAGGGGACTGTACGGTCTCGTTGTGACTATTAAGATGCTGATTAATAATAAAAATATTTAAATTAAATAAATAATCATGGAAGTGTTTTATATTATATTATATCAAATAATTAATTAACTTACAATTATTTTGTCTATCGTTGCAGTGTAATCCACGTCATTGTGTTAAAAAAATAATCCCCTTTCGGTAGTTGGATTATCATCACGCGGAGACTGAAATTTCTTGAGGGAACGTAAATAATAATATATACTAAACGTAGAATGTACATTTAAACAACTCAACACCCTAACCTGGATTTTGTCTTGTCCATGTTCATGTCCAACGCCCGGAGAAGTTTGTAAATCTTTTTGTAGATCATCCTGTCGTTTGTTCTTTTTTATTAACATTTCAAGTTACGAAAATGGATTATATTTAATAAACTCAATTACAATCAACATTTTAAAACCTGGTTTTTTATTTCTCCGTCTTCAACATCAAATGTCGAAAACAAACCGTGTTGAACTGGAGTTGCATAATCCTCAGGTTGATTCTGAAATGTCTTAGGTCGTTATAAATTATTTTATAGTACATTACATATGAGTTCAATAATCGATAAAAAAATTCTGAAATAACCTCTGTTTCGTGTTGACTTTTCTCTTCATCCGCATCAGACGGTGATGCCAGATTTTCTCCATAGTCCTAATAAGAAAAAAACATTACAAGATTATCAATTCGACAAGATATATATCTGAATATATTTAAAACTTTAATTGACTATTGTTTAACACATTACACGTTCATCGCATGGACCACAATATCTACAATATGCTGCATTTCGTTCCTCAATTTCTAAAGTAATTGTTAGTCAAATATGATTCATGATTGTTTTCAACATGACAATAATTTCATCTTGTCTTCCAGCAATATCATTCTGTCGAACTTTTATTTCATCAATTTCAGCTCTTATACTTTTCTTAGATTGTCGTGGGTTTTTGCTACATTCTGCCATATTTTTTTGTTCATTCTCCTCCAACTGACTTTCCTCATCTGAACTGATAGTCAACCGACGCTTACCTTTTGTTCGTCTACTTCGTCTAGTGTTTACGGAAGTACCATTTTTAGTTTGAGGTGGAGGTGGTGGTGGTGGTGGTGGTGGATGATCAGTCTCCCACTACACAGAGCTTAAGTAATATGGAAAATTCTTCTCGCAATCAGTCGGTTCCAATTTCTGATTCACTTGTATCTTGATCTCGTACAAAACAATTATATATAAATAAATAATTAGGAATATGTAATATAAAATCATAACATATATTATTATAAAAATAAAGATTCATGTATAATCGTAAACATATTGCACGTACATTATCCGAGAGATGGTCACCTGCTGTTGACGTTATGAATACATGTCTCCTCATATCTCCCAATGAAACTTTATCTTTGCATGTCCACCACAACATTCTTGGGTATTCTTTGTTTGTTTCTGCAGTCCTGGATGCACAGAAACTGCCAATGGCGGGTGTTGCTTTGTAGGCCCATGTTTGGATTGCATGAACAAATCCGTAGCATTCAAAGATATCTGCCCTCTTCCCCAAAATCATCGATGCATTGTTCAATTACAATAGAAAGTAGAAACTAGTGAAAACTAATGTTTTATGCTAACATCTTCTTTGTACTTATATAGACAGTTGTAAAAAAGAAGATTTTCAACTTTTCTATTATATTATACAACAATTCAGATAAATTTTGCATTATGTAGTCAATTAACATACACATGCATGAACAGTTCACACAAAAAGTACAAATTTGTCATTATCCAAAGACCATTGTGTAGATATTTTAATAAATGTAGTAGGTCAAATTTGTTTATAAAACGACTGTGTACATATGTGTAATGTCAACTCAAAAAAAATATTATTAAGGTAATTTTATATAAAAATATTGTGATTTATCTAAATGAAAAAAAAATATTATTATAATATTACAACTAGAAAATCTATAAAGCCAACTCGATGCCAACTTGTTTAAAGTTTATTGCCAAACTGACTTATGATTATATTTTCAATTCAAACCTAAAGTATCATTCATGACTTCAACGATTTTTACTATAAATCATTATTAAAAAAAATAATAGGCCCAAACAACAAAGCCCAAAAAATCCCAATACCCAATTACAAAACACATAACACATAACATCACATTTAATATTCATTTAATATTCCATATAAAATTAAAAATATTCATTTTAAATTATTCCAATAGGCCCAATATAACAAAAACACAACACATAACTCAAAAAAAATTCCAATAGGCCCAATATAACAAAACACATAACACATAACCCAAAAAATTCATGGATAATAAAATAAAAATTAATATGTTAACAATTAAAATTAGTTTATTTAATATTCATTTAATATTCCATATAAAATTAAAAAAAAACTAACTGGTTTAAATTAATTTGGGCGATCCACTATGTAACTATGTTCAAAATATAGCACCTAATCATTTAATATAGCACCGATTCGTTAGGGTTAAGTCCCTCCGTTCAAAATTCATCATTAATATCACAAATGAATGAATGATACGGTGGAAAAAACTGAAAACATACAACTCTTCAAATTCCGCTATATTGTGACGGTCAAGTCAACAACAAACCCAAACCCGTTCTCGAAGGAGAAGTGAGGTAGACTGTTGGATTCATCGACTCTATATTATGTCCGATTACTATCATTTCCTTATAGTTCAATTTTAAGTCTCTTACTCTCGTCTAACACATTAGTTTGGTACCCTCAATTGCAGATTGAATTAATATATCAAAGTGCCACCATTTTATGTTTTAGCCCTGATATTACTGTCCATCACGAACTCGCACAACTCGTGTTTTCTCAATTTGTTCTTCATCTTATTTCGATCAATTTACGTTGTTAATCATGTCTACAACCCATTTTGATTCATGCCTAGGTATCCCCTAATCCATATCTTCTTGATTCTCGCTCCGATTCTTCAATTTAAAAGTTCAGAACTGATATGTGATCCATTGGCTCACATGATATTAAATTAATTTTTTAAGGGGAAGAAACCGTCACAGTAGCTTGCTATTGGGGCTCTTGAGCGTTGTCTTGGCATTGCACTACTGCCTTGGCCTGACACACCCCACCCAAATCTTAGTTTCAGCATTTTATTGGCCAAATCTTAGTTAATTAGCTTTTTCATTGAGTAATTTTACATGTTTTTGAGAGGAAGAAGTGTGCTTGAATTTTTTAAGGGAACTAGCACTACTCAAAAGATAAAGCAGTGAGGGGCTGGTTTAAAATAATTAATGGCCCCCTTCACTTGTGTTTGCAAATACTCCCTTAATTTCTTGTTTCTTATATGTCATAGTTGAAGGTGGAAATTTTTCAACGGGAATGAGAATGATTATAGGATAATAGTTGTGGTAAGTGAGAACAAAAAATGCTCAATGATGCTAATAATTATCAATTTTGATTAACTATCTCTTGTCCTACACGCAAAGTTAAGACACCACATACGGCTTACATGAAAAAAAACTTATAAAAAATCCCTAGTCTTGGCACATGCCCATGGTATGATATATCTACCTCAATTTATTAACAGCCTGATGACAAAGATGTAAGCATAAATTTTTTTATTGGAGTTTTAGAAATCATGCAATCGTGCAATGCGAACTATTCTTTCGTCTTTTACTTAAGAATATCGTGTGCTCATTGCATTAAAGCGGCATACACCAATTTTTGTTGGGGCTATCTCTTTTGGGTTCCGTCCCTATAATTTAGTCTCCAACATTTTCAATCTAAGCTACATTTATTATAAAAGTGATGGCTCGGATGATCTTGTGTGGGTGAACGCATACCTTTTTATTTTATTTGCAATATCTTCCTTTTTCAAAATGATCCCAAGAAAGTTTGATGTACAAATCTAGTTCCAATTTTTCGCGAATTATAAAAAATTTGTCCCAAAATCACCGGAATCAACGTAACGGCATCGTTTTTTGTCAATGTTTCCCTTTTAATAATTATTCTCGTGTTCATGCAATGTAAATGTACGGCAGTGTAAGATAAGCCGTTTTATCAGGGTTAATCACCATGGAGATATTGATTGCATTGTTGGTGCTTGATTGATTGCATTGAAGGGTCTAAAATAAAATTGTCAAGCAGGATTAATGGGATTAATTACCATTACCCACTTTCATTCCCCCCAACCAAGTGTAGTATATGTTCTTATCAGTTTAATATCTGATATGTGGGCCATCGGCCCACACGATATTAAATTTATTTTTTGAGGGGGAAGGTCCACCAAGGTAGCTTGCTGCCTGGTCCTTCGAGTGTCGCCCATGCGTTGCACTAATTCACGGGCTTGGTGCACCCCACCAAACCTTAGTCTTAACATTTTTCTTTATTGGCATATATATTGATCAGTCCCTTCTGTAATTTTATTTTAATTGGCAATAGTAGTACATGAAATATGTACTAAAAGTTTAAAACTTACACTGCATACATTCTTATACACACAATTTATTGTGGCTGAAGATGAAGAGATTATACAACTAAGGGGTGGTTGTTTTAGAAGTTTTGAGGGCCTGGGAATATTAATCCCTTTTAATGCCTATGTCTCCTTTCGCCCCGCTTCACCTAAAAGGGTGTGTTCGACGGAGCATTTAACAAAGACAAAAACATGTGTAAACCTGAGTTCACGGTGAACTCTATTTCTTGAGTTAAATTCACTTATGGTCCCACAGAAAATGGGACCTCACATTTTTTGTCCCAATACTCACCACGTTGATTCCATAAGAATTTTTTCGTGCAGTTTTGGTCCTTCTGTTACGGAATCAGTTAAGTTCGACTGCACTTTTGGTCCCAAAACTTGTCTTGTGGAATCAAAATTGTAGTTAAATTTAACCGGAAAATGTAACGGTAAAACCGAAACTGCATGAAAAAATGATTTTGGGACCAAAGTGGTGGGTGTTAGGACCAAAATCGCGAGGCATCGTGTCCTTTGGAACCAAAAATGAATTTTACTCTCTATTTCTTTAATATCACTGTTATATATACACACTGTGATAGTGTGTATATATAACAGTGATATGCTTTATATATAGATCTGAATTATAGAAGTGCCACTCTTTAATGAATCATTTAGAGGCAGTCTTTGCTGACGTTTCGGTTACAAGCAAATATAATTAAGAGAGATGAAAGAACATACTTAAGATCAGTTTTAAGGATTCTTGTAACTTAGTATAGACATCCAGGAAAGGAGTTCTAACAACAAGGGTTGCAACATGTTCCATCCAAATGTAATATAAGATGAAAAGATTTAAAAAAAAAAAAATTACACTTCATAAATACAATCAATTACAAACACTACCTTAATCCTCATAAATGACAAAAAAATCCCACATCATTTTATTATCAAACCTGATGACAAAGATGTAAGCATAAAAATGCTAATCATAGAAATGGAGTGAATATGATATAATTATTTTAGGCTGAGAACTGCCAAATCTACACCCACATCGAAAACTGTAAGGAGATGCAAAGGGTCATCGCTATAAATTGGGAAGTGAAGGATTGAATTAAGCATACCTTTCTCGGCCTTTTGGCTAAGATCAAGTGTAGTATCTGTTCTTATCAGTTTAATATATGATATGTGGGTCATTGGCCCACACGATATTAAATTTATTTTTTTTGAGGGAAGAGTCCTTCACCATGGTAGCTTGCTATTGGGGCTCTTGAGCATCGTCTTGGCGTTGCACTACCGCCTTGGCCTGGCGCACCCCACCCAAATCTTAGTTTCAACATTTTTTTTGAAGAGTCCAAATCTGTATGTTTTGACTTTTTAATTTTGGTCCCGGCAAGTTTTTAAATTTTTTGAAATTGGTCCTTTCAAGCTTATAGCAGTCACACCAATCGAGTAACAATCATCTATGTAATTATTTTAATTTCAAAATACCACCTAAACTTTTTTAATCCTAATAATTTTTTTTCTTGTAATTAGAGTTTTTTGCGTGTTTTTTTTATGAATTGAATAGTGATTTTCTGCGTGATTTTGATTTATTTTTTATTTTTTTGATCAATTTAAACCAAATAAACCCAATTCCAGATTTGAAAAGACATGTTTTAATGTACAAATTGTTTTTAAACCCGATAAAAAAAAATCTGGCTAAGATTATTATGATTAAAAATTTCAAGTATCTGATAGGTCGACTATTGAGCATATAGCTCGATTCTCGGTCTAGTGCCGGAGGCGGGACCGATTGGGAGTGGTCAGGTGGGCCCACTGGAATGAAGAATCCATTCTATCGGACGTTAGGGTCACTGACGGTGCGAGGTACACAACGAGGCTCCATTATTGTTCTTCTCAAACTTGTACCATCATTATATTACCAACCATGACAATGTAAAAAGTATTAAATATGCATGTGTACACATGAGACTTCAAAAAAAACATGGAGCCGCGCAGTGTTGCATTAAAACGGCATACACTAATTTTTAGTGGCACTATCTCTTTTGAGATTGGTCCTATAATTTAGTCTCAGTTATTATCGATTTAAGCTACAATTTTATGATCTTTTGTGTGTGAAGACATTAATTACCTACTTTTCCTTTCTTTTTAAATAATTATTCTCGTGTTCGTATAATGTAAATGTACAGCAGTGTAAAATATGTTGTTTAATCATTATTCAATTAGAGTTACTATAGCATTTAATACTTGCATAACAAATAAACTGAAGTGGTAATAACTGGAATTATTTTAGCTAAAGAAACACAAGTTATATTCCCACATCGAAATCAGTAAGAAGATGTGAAAAGACACTGTTATAAATAGGGAAGTCGAGAATTGAATTAAGCATACCTTTCTCGGCCTTTTGGCTAAGATCAAGTGTAGTATCTGTTCTTATCAGTTTAATATCTGATATGTGGGTCATTGGCCCACACGATATTAAATTTATTTTTTGAGGGGGAAGGCCCACCATGGTAGCTTGCTGCCTTGGCCTTCAAGTGTCGCCCATGTGTTGCACTACTGCATGGGCCTGGCGCACCCCACCCAAATCTAGTTCAATTTTATTTTTTGCAGGTCCAAATCTGTAGATAGTTTTCTTGCTTCTTGTTGATCGTGGCATTTTCTTAACAAGTTTAAATAATACATGCAAAAGATCATACAACCTATTGTGTGTGAAGACATTACCTATTTTCTTTTCTTTTTAATTAGAGTTACTATAGCAATAGCATTTAAGAATTGCATAACAAATAAATTAAAGTGAATAGCCGGTATTATTTTGGCTAAAGAAACACAAATTACAATTCCAGATGTGAAAAGACATTGCTATAAATTGGCAAGTCGAGAATTGAATTCAGCATACCTTTATCTAAGATCAAGTGTAGTATCTGTTCTTATCAATTTAATATCTGATAGGTAGGCCATCGGCGAAGACCCATCAAGGCAGCTTGCTGCTTGGGCCTTTGAGCGTCGTCTTGGCGTTGCCCCACTGCCTCTTCCTGGCGCACCCCAACCAATTCAGAGTTTCAACATTTTTATCGCTTAACATAATAATAATTACGGTTAAAAAATAACTGTTGTATAATTATTTCTGTACTATTTTTGTGTATTTTTTCATTATATTGGTTTTTAAGTATATCATTACATTAGTCATTCTATAGAAAACATGGTAAATCCCTAATTTTACAAACTTAATTCTACCGAAACTAAAATCACTCTTTTTCAATTTTTGAATAAGTTGCATAGGTGGTTGGCTTAGCCGGTCTTATTTAAATAAAGGCAAAGTATCGTGTGAACAAGTTTTACGGTGAAACTGGTTAAGGAGTGTGACTTATATTACTAAAGTGTGTGACTTTTTAATGTAAAGTGTGTGACTTTTTACTATAAAGAGTATTACTCATAAAAGTGAAGGGTGTGACTTATATTATAGCAAAGAGTGTCGTAGTGATAACTGAAATGTGTGACTTATATTACTAAAGTGTATGTCTGTAAAAAAAAAACCAGTTTCACGGAAAACAAGTTTCACAGCATACCAACTCTTAAATAAAATGTCAAATGTCAAGACTTATATTCTTATAATTAAAAATAATCCGTTGTTACAAAAGAAAAACAAATTATACATGTTTTATTTTCATAACGCATAAAACATAATGCAACTTAGGGTCCCGGTGCTCAATTTGAAAATATGTGTCGTGGATCATTAATGATATCAACTAATGATTATAGCATTAAAAAAAATTATCATAATCAATCTGAAAAAAGAGAAGAATAGAGTAAGACTGAAATTAAAAGTCTGAAATATCATATTATTTCAGCCAGTATTTTCATAATCGGACTGACGACCAAACCAGATTGGACACCGATTCGCGGTTGGACCGGTTGGATCGGCGGTCCAACTATTGAAATTATCTCTATCATTTTTAAAAGTATTCTCTATATTATATTAAAAAATAAAATAAATGTGAACCTATAAATTTTAAATTATTAAATTTATAAGTTACATATTGAAATAAACACAACAAAATCTAGAAAACACAACACAACACGATTTAAAATACTAAAATTTAAAATAAGGATGATAGAAATAAGAATTAAAATTTTAATTAATTAAAAAAAAATTAAAAACGGTTTAATCGGTTTGAACGATTTTTGCGGTTCCGGTCGATTTTTTCCGGTGCAACCGTAAAAAACAGTGTTTTTAGAGTAATCAAACCGGTTACATGGGTTCAACCGATTTTTAGAAACACTGATTTCAGCCGATTATGGGCTTGTAAATGCAGGGAAATATATGACAATATGTTTTAAAATTTGTAAATATAGAGCAATTGAACCCGAATATGTGCAAATTGGGTTGAAATGTCACGTGAGATTTGGGCTTATTCGGGCTCGATTGTCCTACATTTATAAATTTTAAAACATATTATTCTATATTTATAAATTTTAAAACATATTGTCCTACATTTCAGACCCCGTAAAATTATTATCCTTAAAATACAAACCCTCTAAGTTACCAATGCCCCAAATCTATGATTTTGTTCTTATTAGTTTTATTCAAAGGAGGGACTTTAGCATTTAAATTTTGCATCGTCATAAATGATAAAACTGAAGAAGAGAAGAATTGAATAGGTGAAATATAATACCCATCACCACAAAATTGAAATAAGAGAAGAATTGAATAAGTGGATTTATAGAAAAAAAAAACTATTTTAGCTAAAGAATCACAAACTATAATCCCACATCGGAAATGGTAAAAAGATGTGAAGAGTCATTCCCATAAATTGGGAAGTCGGGGATTGAATTAGGCATACCTTTTTCGGCCTTTTGACTAAGATCAAGTGCAGTACCTGTTCTTATCAGTTTAATATTTGATATTGGCTCACACGATATTAAATTAATGTTTTTAGGGGAAGAGCTTGCTATTGGGGCTCTTGAGCGTCGTCTTGGCCTTGCACTATTGCCTTGGCCTGGCGCACCCCACCCAAATCTTAGTTTTAAGTGTTAACATCTTCATTGCCCTGATCTTAGGTCTCGCTTGGTTCCAAATCATAGTTTTAACATTTTCTTTGGCTAGATCTTAGGTCCGGTGGTAATGGAAGGAGGTAATAGGAATATAAGTAAGTAATTGATTACTCTACTTCATTATCTAATTTCAGCAATATCAATGTAATCAATAATCTTATAGTGATTGTCCCTTAATGATATCCATGTTATTCTCAAGTCATACCAAGCAGATACTTAATTTTAACTTTTTCAGTCAGTAATTTTACATGTTTGTGAGAGGAAAAAGTTTGGTTGATTTTTTAAGGGAACTAGCGCTACTCAAAAGAGAAAGCAGTGAGGGGTAGGTTTAAAATAATTAGTCCCCTTCAATTAATACTATCTTAGTTTCTTATACGTCATAATTCAAGGGGCACTTGGTTGGAAATTATTCATAGGAATGGGAAATGATCATATTGTAATAGAATGAGAACAAAAAATGCTCAACAATACTGATCATTACCAATAGGAATGTGTGGTTTTATTACTTTATATAAGGTGGAAATAGCTCTTTTTGCCCAAAATTTGAGGTGTCCAAACATTTTTGCCCTCTTTCTGTGAGAAAAACATTTTTGCCCTTTAGGGGTGGTTAATTACCAAAAGGACCTTAATATGTATTTTATCAATTTAAAAAGTCAAAACTTACTAATCCTCCAAACCTAAACTAATCCATTTTCCAAACCTAATCTTACCCATTATCCAAACCTACACTAATACTAATTCTGAATTACACATTTACACATACACGAACGAACCAAACTAAATGAAAAAAAAAAAATTGCAAAATCTATGTTCTCGTATTCTTCTTCTCCATTCCTCTATCGCCGAAAATTGTCTGACCGCCGGCGCCGTCCCTTTACTGGATTAAACACATTCTATTTCCGTGGGGTCGAAAAGCGACGGTGTGAAACAGAACACGCACGTTGTGTGAACACGAAACCCATTTTCGGCGGCGATATCTCTTACGATTTCGGAGAATCGAGAACCCAATCCAGATAATGTAAGTATATATATGTTATAGGTTTTGACGGAATGTGGTTTTTGTGCATTTATATTGACTTCCTTTATGAACATTTATGGACATTTATTGCTCGAAGATTGAATTGGGCATTTAGGTATTGATTTCGTTGGGTATTTAATTGGGCATTAATTGTGTTCTGATTAAATTTGTCCGGTATTGAATTTGGCATTAATGTAGTTGGGCATTAAATGTGAGAAGATTTAATTCAACAAATTTGTTGAACATATTTGGTTACTTACATATTTAATTCAACTAATGAAGTTTCAGATTACTTACAGGTTTTCACAACGTTTTATATTCTTCTTATCAACACATTTGGGAATTACAATTTAAAACAGAATAGGTATATATTGTCCAGTTAATTAATTATTGTTCAATGTTAAAGTATTACTGTCAGGACTGAAATCTATACACTTTAGAATGTGTATTTCTGTTTAAGTTGTGGTAATATTCTTTAGAACCGTATATAGTGTAATTTTTTGATACATTCTCACTACTCTTCAACACATTGTAGATGTCTGGAAGAAAATATTTGTTCATCCATTGTAAAGGAAAATGGGATGGTAAATCATACGCCGGCGGTGTGCAGACTACTTTCCAGGTCCGTGATCAAGGTTATAGTTTGACAAGACTTGTTTCTGATCTAAATCACATATTAAAAAGTGATTTGAATTTAGATGAGCATCATTTTTTTGAGATTATCTCTTTGCATGGTAATCCGTGGCGTGCGTTTATAAAAAATGATGAAGATTTGGATAGCTTATTAAGATCTTCTGAGACACCTGAGATTTTTGTGTCTCGAAAAATTGATGAAATGGATTATGTGCATCATGAGGATGATCCTATTGTTGGTAGTTGTTCAACATTACCAACCACAAGAGAGATGGGCTTTGTTCATTTGCTTGAGACATTCTATGCTATGAAGCGTGCAAAACTGAATCATAGTCATTTTAATGACATCCTTGATGCTGAAGAAAAGGAAAAGTTAGCTGAGATTGATGATGTTGATATGGATGGTTCAAGTGAGCATTTGTCAGATGATTCTCCTAACCTTGAGTCATTTGAGAATTTGTCAGATACTCCTCAGGAAAATCACACATCAACTACACATCCGCAGTCCATATTTGGTATGCCCTCGTCTTCAAATGACATCCCTGTTGCCGATGAAAATTTTATCTCTAGTAATTGTAACAATAAGTTTGTGGATAGTGATGATGATACGGGTGATTCAAGTTCTGATTCATCAAATGATTATGTTGATTACGAATCGTTTCAAAATGCTCCAAGCTCAAGCTCACCTACTGATACGCTTCCCGAAATGCATACCCCAAATGCAAAGCGTCCGTGGATCCTCCCAGGTATACCTTCACCTTCCACATTTCCTAGTGTGAATAAAGATGAAAACACTACTAAAATCCCTAATGGGGTACCCGGCATAATCAGTTTAGACAACACGTTTACTAGCAAATCAGAAATGTGCATTTAGGTTGGAATTTACCATATGCTAAATAAAGTTGAGTACCGGGTAAAAAAATCTGATCCACACCGATGGCTTTTGAAATGCAAGTATCCAAATTGTGAGTTTTTGTTTCATGGTATCGAGAAAAATGATTTTTTATGTATTTCGAAGTTCAAATGTCACACATGTCTTAATGATCCAGACAAAAACTCTCGACGAAAGTTGCCCGCCAAAGTAATAGCGTCATTCTATCTTTCTTTGACTGACCGCACCCATTAATCGCAAAGTTGCCTAGATCAATTTTGAAGGATTTGAAAATAAATCATGGTCTGGATATATCATACAGTAAGGCGTTGACTAGCAAACATATGGCTGATAACATGATTTACGGTGACTTTGATGGGTCCTTTAAAATGTTGCCAGCTTATTTGCATGAGCTAAAGGTTGTGAATCCAGATACCTTTACAAAGATTGAAACTGATGAACAAGGCAAGTTCAAGTATGTTTTCTATGCACTTCGTACATCAATTAGAGGATTTGTTAATTATGTAGGCATGTGATTGTTGTTGATGCGACACATTTGAAAGGAAAGTATAAGGGAGTGGTTTTTGTAGCAGTAACCCAGGATTGCAATCATCATATCTTTCCAATTGCTACAGGTGTTGGGGATTTGGAGAATAATGAGTCATGGTCTTGGTTTTTTGATAGATTAAAAGATGCAATTGGACATGATCATCACAAAGATTTGTTGATTGTTTCCGATCATCACAAATCCATAATCCATGCTGCGAAGACTGTTTTTCCTCAAGCAACACATGCATTGTGTTATTACCACCTTCAAAAGAAGATAGCTTCGTATGGTAAAAAAGTTGTTCATATTTTCAAGTCAGCAGCAGCATATGAGCACCATCCCTCCAAATACGGGAAGTAAGTAAAAGAAAAATCAATTATGTTGTTATTGCTATATATATTTATAGTTCCAATATATATTGTGTTGTCATTATTATATAATTTATATTAATCGCATTTAATTACTTTTTTCAGAATTATGGCTTCCCTTAAACGCATTGACAATGGAAAGATCACTAAGACTTTGGAAAATGCAAAACCTGAGAGGTGGTCCTGAGTGCATTGTAAGACAAGACGATACGAGTTCATAACTTCTAATGAGGCTGAATCTTGGAATAAATGTCTGAAGTGGGCACGTGGGAAACCTATTGTTTATGTTTTGGAAAGTATTAGAAGTCTCATTCAAGAATGGTTTCATATTCGATCAACTGAAGTCAATATCGATTATCTTGTATTATGTTCAAGGTCGCCAGACATTTGTCCAAATAAGGTTTCGATTGCTGACAAATATTCCGTTAATGTGCTTACAAAACGTCGGTATCGTATTATTTATGGTACTAAGAGTCACATAGTGAATCTAGACAATCGTGAATGCAATTGTTGTTTTTTTCAGTTAGAAGGTATTCCTTGTACACATACAATTGCTGCAATCAAGTAATAAGTTAGGAAGAATGAATCTTTATATTCTTTTGTTATATATATGTATGTTATTTTGAACATAACCTCTATGTTTTGCCATAGGCATGCAGGTTACCCTATCAGTTTATTTGTTGATGATTTTTATAAAGCTGATCGTGTACAAGGAATGTGGAATAATACGGTAATGCCCGTACCTTCCCAGGATGAATGGGTAACGCCTGATCACATAAAAAGTTTTACATGTTTGGCTCCTCCTTGCCCCAAGCAAGCAGGTCGTCCAAAAGAAGGAGCAAGAATACGATCAGCACTCGAGTCTTCATCATCGAACGTGAAGAAGAATAAGAAGAAGAAGACACATTCTTGTTCGATTTGTAAAGGCAGAGACCACAACAGCGCTACGAGTAAAATACATGTTCCAATTGTTACGATTGTAGAAGATGCAGAGTCATGCGATGTTCAGGTAACGCCTAAACAACCTAAAGCTCGCAGGTGTTCGTTGTGTCGGGGAACTGGTCATACCAAGAGAAAATGTCCAAAACCTATCATTGTATGATTGAAATGATAACACTAACGGGCTGAAGGTGTTGGTGTTGGGATTATACTGGAAAGTATGCTTTTACTTTGTATAATCAAAACTGAATTTCGGACTTATTTACTTAAATAAATTGTTTATCACTGATGCTTTAAATATCATCGAATGTTACATATATTTATTGCATAATTGTTCATTAAATAGTACGTGTTACATTGTAGTTAATTTAGTGATACCAGATCACAGAAGATTAAATTAACAATCCCTTGTAACTAAAAGTACACCATTCACGACCTAGATGGAAATGAACAATCCATCGTGAAAGGTTGAGGTGTAAGGCTCGGATTGGCTTGTCTTGACCAAGAGATTACACTAGTGCATGACTGATGCACTGAATAGGACCTACAGGAGGACAAATTCTTCAGAACTGAACAAGGAAGAATTAGACCTCAGTGGTTCGTTATTTCTTAATCTTCATTCCTTAAATAGGATCACGTGTGGTTGGTAACTATTGCTTTGACTTATCATGGGTAGAGAATCAACGAGATTCAATACTTTTTATCTTGGGCAATATTATTGGTCACATGCGATTGCTAAGATTTAATACGGAGAATCGTGTGCAAATGCGCTTTGTTCGATTTGCCCCCTTGGGAGGTTCATAAGCTTTATCATACCAAATCTTGCAAGTGGAACTAGTTTCCTGGATGGATAATAATGTTGAACCGTTCAAACCAGGACAAAAGATATTAATTAATGGAAAGCTATTTCAAAGGGCTTGAATTAATTAGTGGGCTAGATAATCTTAAACACGGGAAAAATAAACCGGAGCCATATTGACCGTAATATGGGTTAAGATGGATAGTCTGATATTAATTATGTAGTGGGATTAATTAATATTTATGGGCTTGAATAATATTGTGGCTCAATATTGATAATTCAAGATCCATTGGAAGGTCCAATCTTAATTCTCCTAAAGGCCCCCTAAGTAGCCCAACATATAGTCCAATAACTGAAAAAGGTGTTTAAAATAAAATAAATATTGTTGCCTTATTTTTCCTGAATTTTCAAAATTATGGATTAAAAAGGAGAAAAGATTTTCTTTGAATTTTGTTATGGAGTGAAGATATGTATTCTTGGAATACAAGATTATCTCATTAAATTCAAGAAATCTCCCACTTGGTTATCCATATAAGTATTTTCGAAAATATTGAAATATAAAGGGCAAGAAAGATTTTCTTGATTTTCTTGAAAAGATATTATGAAAGATAAGTATTTCTTGAAATACAAGAATATCTCATAAATTCAAGAAGATCCAAATCTTGGAATCTTGACCTAATATTTCGAAAATTCCATAACAAAGATAAGGTGGGATTTTTTGTGGAATATTATAATTATGGGAAAAAGAATATAGGAGATATATTCAAGATTTCTTGGAGATCAAGAAAAGATTTTCCCAAATTGTTTTTTCCCTAAAATTTCGACCACCACCCTGTCTATAAATAGGGGATGATTCTTTCATTCCCAAGTACAATTCCATGTGCTGGAAAAATTAGTAAATCCACAAAGGTGGTGCAACAAAGTTTATTTTCCTTTTGTTAATTGTTCGCGAGCATCTTACCACCAGATTGTCGAGCAAGGATTAAGGGAATACTTGGGAAGTTCTTTTGGTGTGTCTAATCAACAAGACCATTGCTGCTCCAAGAGGTACGTTCACGTAAACTCGTAGAAATTCCGCATGCGTAGGTTTTACGTGAATTGATTATATGCATGATTTGTTGTTAAATTATTATTTGAATTAATATAGGATTAATTCATGCTAGTAATAATTATCAGAATTAAAATTGTATTTAAATATTTATCCCGAATAGATCCGTGCAAATTATTCCCCAACAGTTGGCAGCTGTGTCGGCGTAGTGTTGGCAGTTGTTTCTGAATAGTGTTGGCTGGTATTAGTTCAGTGTTGGCACAATATTTTTTATACATGACATTTCGTGAACGTTTAAACATTTATCTTCATATTTGATTGTGCTGGACCTTTGGTATTTGACTTTTAATAATCTATCATTTCATTTCCGTTAACTTGAATAAAAGATTTATCAATTATAAAGAATTTAGTTACGATAACATAAATTATTGGTGAATGAGCAATTTTTTGTAGAGAAATGTATATAATAACGAACTGAAGGTGTTGGCTACTGTGTCGGCATAGTGTTGGATTTTATCCATTAAGTGTTGGCACGATATATTTAAACATGATCTTTCATCATTGTTCAAATATTTATTTTCATTTTATTGTGCTGGACCATTGATGTTGGAACTTTTTATAAGTATATTTTATCATTTTTATAGTATTGATGATGTTTACTTGAATAAAGTTTCATGACATTTATTTAATGAAGTTTGTCAAGTATAAATGATTCAGTTAAGATAACATTGTCCTGGTGATTCAAGAGCAATTTTTGAATAGTAATGTACTAACGGGCTGAAGTTGTTGGCATGTTTGTTGGTACTAGGTTGGCATTTATTCATTAAGTGTTGGCACGATATATTTAAACATGATCTTTCATCATAGTTCAAATATTTATTTTCATTTTATTGTGCTGAACCATTAATGTTGGAACTTTTTATAAGTGTATTTTATCATTTTTTTAGTATTGATGATGTTTACTTGAATAAAGTTTCGTGACATTTGTTTAACGAAGTTTGTCAAGTATAAATGATCCAGTTAAGATAACATAATATCCTGGTGATTCAAGTGCAATTTTTGAATAGTAATGTATATACTAACGGGATGAAGCTGTTGGCAGTTTTGTCGGTACTAGGTTGGCATTTATTGACGAAGTGTTGGCACGGTATATTTAAGGATGACATTTTGTCAACGTTTAAATATTTATATTCATTTTTTATAGTGCTGAATCATATTTCTAAATTATTTATTATTATTGATGACAATATTTGAGTAATCTTTCATGTAACAAAGTTTGTCCATTATAAAGGATAATGATTTTAAGAAGGATAACCTATATTTGGTGAATGAGCATTTTTTTGAAGAGTAACGTATATACTAAAGGCCTGAAGATGTTGGTAGTTGTGTCGTCATAGTGTTGGCTTTTTTATATATTATGTGTTGGCAAGGTACATTTTAAACATATTATTCTGTCTATTGGGATAAACTCATCATTAACTCTCAATATCGTAAATAACGTACTCACATTAAGGATTCTAGTTTGCATAAATGTTATGTTAAGAAAGAGTTGTTGGAAAATTCCCATTCTGGGCATACGAAGTACCAGTTAATAACAATCTACATCAGTTGTTTGAATATTCAACAACCACATTTTGGTTGTGGATGTTTAGCTGGTAAAGCACGAAATAATTCTTCCCAAATTTTGCAACACCATAGACGTTATCTGCCTTTGACCAGTGTAAGTTATGGCCATCATTTTTCAGCTCTCCCGTTATGCACTTCATTATTTCCTCATCAACGGTCCACCAATCCCAATTTTCATTTTCTTTTTTGCTTGATGACCAACTGGTGTACATGTCTGCTAACTTTTTCTGTTGACAAAATCGTTAAAACGTATAATATTAACAATTAACTTATGTTAAATAACTGTATTTAATCAACATAACGTACCCAGAAAAAGTTTTCAACCACCATCCAGTCTTTGAGGAATTTCTCAGGCCACAACTTGGACTTTTGTACGACGAGAAAAAGTAGTGAATCAATTTGCTGTAAATAAACCATTAACCCAGCTCAGTTGTACAAAGTATTCATATAAAATAATGGATATTTTTCAAATAATAAGGCCATATATATATTACTTACTTCCTCGTTTAGACATCCTGTTGTTTCCCATAAAGATTTGAACCACGTGGACACCACCGTACGATTTCCACAAGTAAGGTTAGCAAGTATTTCTTCTTTTTCCTTTGCCATCATCCACCATATGTCAAAATCCTGCATTTTTTTTTATCAGCGCATGGCTCCATGGGATCGTACATTGATGACAAGGTTGTATTCGTCCGTTTGTTCTTCTTTGGCTTTTTTGCAACACGATGTGCAGGGTCTGTGTATGGACTAAGAAGTGTTGGCCCCAGCCTCTTACTAAGCCTGATGGTGGTGTATTTTACCTCCTGTTCAACTTGGGATTTGTTTTTTTCATCTTTCTTCTTCCCCTTCCTCACAACTTTTTTTATCCCAACCTCCTCCAAGCACACATTTACTTCACACTTTTCAGAATTTAAATGCAACATCTCATTGGCAACCTCAGGGGACTGTACGGTCTCGTTGTGACTATTAAGATGCTGATTAATAATAAAAATATTTAAATTAAATAAATAATCATGGAAGTGTTTTATATTATATTATATCAAATAATTAATTAACTTACAATTATTTTGTCTATCGTTGCAGTGTAATCCACGTCATTGTGTTAAAAAAATAATCCCCTTTTTGTAGTTGGATTATCATCACGCGGAGACTGAAATTTCTTGAGGGAACGTAAATAATAATATATACTAAACGTAGAATGTACATTTAAACAACTCAACACCCTAACCTGGATTTTGTCTTGTCCATGTTCATGTCCAACGCCCGGAGAAGTTTGTAAATCTTTTTGTAGATCATCCTGTCGTTTGTTCTTTTTTATTAACATTTCAAGTTACGAAAATGGATTATATTTAATAAAGTCAATTACAATCAACATTTTAAAACCTGGTTTTTTATTTCTCCGTCTTCAACATCAAATGTCGAAATCAAACCGTCTTGAACTGGAGTTGCATAATCCTCAGGTTGATTCTGAAATGTCTTAGGTCGTTATAAATTATTTTATAGTACATTACATATGAGTTCAATAATCGATAAAAAAAATCTGAAATAACCTCTGTTTCGTGTTGACTTTTCTCTTCATCCGCATTAGACGGTGATGCCAGATTTTCTCCATAGTCCTAATAAGAAAAAAACATTACAAGATTATCGATTCGACAAGATATATATCTGAATATATTTAAAACTTTAATTGACTATTGTTTAACACATTACACGTTCATCGCATGGACCACAATATCTACGATATGCTGCATTTCGTTCCTCAATTTCTAAAGTAATTGTTAGTCAAATATGATTCATGATTGTTTTCAACATGACAATAATTTCATCTTGTCTTCCAGCAATATCATTCTGTCGAACTTTTATTTCATCAATTTCAGCTCTTATACTTTTCTTAGATTGTCGTGGGTTTTTGCTACATTCTGCCATATTTTTTTGTTCATTCTCCTCCAACTGACTTTCCTCATCTGAACTGATAGTCAACCGACGCTTACCTTTTGTTCGTCTACTTCGTCTAGTGTTTACGGAAGTACCATTTTTAGTTTGAGGTGGAGGTGGTGGTGGTGGTGGTGGATGATCAGTCTCCCACTGCACAGAGCTTAAGTAATATGGAAAATTCTTCTCGCAATCAGTCGGTTCCAATTTCTGATTCACTTGTATCTTGATCTCGTACAAAACAATTATATATAAATAAATAATTAGGAATATGTAATATAAAATCATAACATATATTATTATAAAAATAAAGATTCATGTATAATCGTAAACATATTGCACGTACATTATCCGAGAGATGGTCACCTGCTGTTGACGTTATGAATACATGTCTCCTCATATCTCCCAATGAAACTTTATCTTTGCATGTCCACCACAACATTCTTGGGTATTCTTTGTTTGTTTCTGCAGTCCTGGATGCACAGAAACTGCCAATGGCGGGTGTTGCTTTGTAGGCCCATGTTTGGATTGCATGAACAAATCCGTAGCATTCAGTATACGGCCTCTTCCCGTCATCGATGCATTGTTCAATTACAATAGAAAGTAGAAACTAGTGAAAACTAATGTTTTATGCTAACATCTTCTTTGTACTTATATAGACAGTTGTAAAAAAGAAGATTTTCAACTTTTCTATTATATTATACAACAATTCAGATAAATTTTGCATTATGTAGTCAATTAACATACACATGCATGAACAGTTCACACAAAAAGTACAAATTTGTCATTATCCAAAGACCATTGTGTAGATATTTTAATAAATGTAGTAGGTCAAATTTGTTTATAAAACGACTGTGTACATATGTGTAATGTCAACTCAAAAAAAATATTATTAAGGTAATTTTATATAAAAATATTGTGATTTATCTAAATGAAAAAAAAAATATTATTATAATATTACAACTAGAAAATCTATAAAGCCAACTCGATCCCAACTTGTTTAAAGTTTATTGCCAAACTGACTTATGATTATATTTTCAATTCAAACCTAAAGTATCATTCATGACTTCAACGATTTTTACTATAAATCTGTTATTAAAAAAAAATAAACAACAAAGCCCAAAAGGCCCAATACAATTACACACTGACATCACAGTCCAATAGGCCCAATATAACAAAACACACAACACATAACTCAAAAATTCCAATAGGCCCAATATAACAAAACACATAACACATAACCCAAAAATTCATGGATAATAAAAATAAAAATTAATATGTTAACAATTAAAATTAGTTTATTTAATATTCATTTAATATTCCATATAAAATTAAAAATAACTGGTTTAAATTAATTTGGGCCGATCCACTATGTAACTATGTTCAAAATATAGCACCTAATCATTTAATATAGCACCGATTCGTTAGGGTTAAGTCCCTCCGTTCAAAATTCATCATTAATATCACAAATGAATGAATGATACGGTGGAAAAAACTGAAAACATACAACTCTTCAAATTCCGCTATATTGTGACGGTCAAGTCTGAAGGGAGACGACTGTTGGATTCCGACTCTATATTATGTCCGATTACTATCATTTCCTTATAGTTCAATTTTAAGTCTCTTACTCTCGTCTAACACATTAGTTTGGTACCCTCAATTGCAGATTGAATTAATATATCAAAGTGCCACCATTTTATGTTTTAGCCCTGATATTACTGTCCATCACGAACTCGCACAACTCGTGTTTTCTCAATTTGTTCTTCATCTTATTTCGATCAATTTACGTTGTTAATCATGTCTACAACCCATTTTGATTCATGCCTAGGTATCCCCTAATCCATATCTTCTTGATTCTCGCTCCGATTCTTCAATTTAAAAGTTCAGAACTGATATGTGATCCATTGGCTCACATGATATTAAATTAATTTTTTAAGGGGAAGAAACCGTCACAGTAGCTTGCTATTGGGGCTCTTGAGCGTTGTCTTGGCATTGCACTACTGCCTTGGCCTGACACACCCCACCCAAATCTTAGTTTCAGCATTTTATTGGCCAAATCTTAGTTAATTAGCTTTTTCATTGAGTAATTTTACATGTTTTTGAGAGGAAGAAGTGTGCTTGAATTTTTTAAGGGAACTAGCACTACTCAAAAGATAAAGCAGTGAGGGGCTGGTTTAAAATAATTAATGGCCCCCTTCACTTGTGTTTGCAAATACTCCCTTAATTTCTTGTTTCTTATATGTCATAGTTGAAGGGGTGGAAATTTTTCAACGGGAATGAGAATGATTATAGGATAATAGTTGTGGTAAGTGAGAACAAAAAATGCTCAATGATGCTAATAATTATCAATTTTGATTAACTATCTCTTGTCCTACACGCAAAGTTAAGACACCACATACGGCTTACATGAAAAAAAACTTATAAAAAATCCCTAGTCTTGGCACATGCCCATGGTATGATATATCTACCTCAATTTATTAACAGCCTGATGACAAAGATGTAAGCATAAATTTTTTTATTGGAGTTTTAGAAATCATGCAATCGTGCAATGCGAACTATTCTTTCGTCTTTTACTTAAGAATATCGTGTGCTCATTGCATTAAAGCGGCATACACCAATTTTTGTTGGGGCTATCTCTTTTGGGTTCCGTCCCTATAATTTAGTCTCCAACATTTTCAATCTAAGCTACATTTATTATAAAAGTGATGGCTCGGATGATCTTGTGTGGGTGAACGCATACCTTTTTATTTTATTTGCAATATCTTCCTTTTTCAAAATGATCCCAAGAAAGTTTGATGTACAAATCTAGTTCCAATTTTTCGCGAATTATAAAAAATTTGTCCCAAAATCACCGGAATCAACGTAACGGCATCGTTTTTTGTCAATGTTTCCCTTTTAATAATTATTCTCGTGTTCATGCAATGTAAATGTACGGCAGTGTAAGATAAGCCGTTTTATCATTATTCAATTAGAGTTAATATAGCATTTAAGGGCCCGCTTGGTATGGGTGGGGAATGACAATGGTAATGGGTATCATTGAGGGGGTTAATCACCATGGAGATATTGATTGCATTGTTGGTGCTTGATTGATTGCATTGAAGGGTCTAAAATAAAATTGTCAAGCAGGATTAATGGGATTAATTACCATTACCCACTTTCATTCCCCCCAACCAAGTGTAGTATATGTTCTTATCAGTTTAATATCTGATATGTGGGCCATCGGCCCACACGATATTAAATTTATTTTTTGAGGGGGAAGGTCCACCAAGGTAGCTTGCTGCCTGGTCCTTCGAGTGTCGCCCATGCGTTGCACTATTGCACGGGCTTGGTGCACCCCACCAAACCTTAGTCTTAACATTTTTCTTTATTGGCATATATATTGATCAGTCCCTTCTGTAATTTTATTTTAATTGGCAATAGTAGTACATGAAATATGTACTAAAAGTTTAAAACTTACACTGCATACATTCTTATACACACAATTTATTGTGGCTGAAGATGAAGAGATTATACAACTAAGGGGTGGTTGTTTTAGAAGTTTTGAGGGCCTGGGAATATTAATCCCTTTTAATGCCTATGTCTCCTTTCGCCCCGCTTCACCTAAAAGGGTGTGTTCGACGGAGCATTTAACAAAGACAAAAACATGTGTAAACCTGAGTTCACGGTGAACTCTATTTCTTGAGTTAAATTCACTTATGGTCCCACAGAAAATGGGACCTCACATTTTTTCCCAAATACTCACCACGTTGATTCCATAAGAATTTTTTTCGCGCGCTTTTCCTTCATTCATTCTGGAATCGATTTAAGTTCGACTGCACTTTTGGTCCCAAAACTTGTCTTGTGGAATCAAAATTGTAGTTAAATTTAACCGGAAAATGTAACGGTAAAACCGAAACTGCATGAAAAAATGATTTTGGGACCAAAGTGGTGGGTGTTAGGACCAAAATCGCGAGGCATCGTGTCCTTTGGAACCAAAAATGAATTTTACTCTCTATTTCTTTAATATCACTGTTATATATACACACTGTGATAGTGTGTATATATAACAGTGATATGCTTTATATATAGATCTGAATTATAGAAGTGCCACTCTTTAATGAATCATTTAGAGGCAGTCTTTGCTGACGTTTCGGTTACAAGCAAATATAATTAAGAGAGATGAAAGAACATACTTAAGATCAGTTTTAAGGATTCTTGTAACTTAGTATAGACATCCAGGAAAGGAGTTCTAACAACAAGGGTTGCAACATGTTCCATCCAAATGTAATATAAGATGAAAAGATTTAAAAAAAAAAAAATTACACTTCATAAATACAATCAATTACAAACACTACCTTAATCCTCATAAATGACAAAAAAATCCCACATCATTTTATTATCAAACCTGATGACAAAGATGTAAGCATAAAAATGCTAATCATAGAAATGGAGTGAATATGATATAATTATTTTAGGCTGAGAACTGCCAAATCTACACCCACATCGAAAACTGTAAGGAGATGCAAAGGGTCATCGCTATAAATTGGGAAGTGAAGGATTGAATTAAGCATACCTTTCTCGGCCTTTTGGCTAAGATCAAGTGTAGTATATGTTCTTATCAGTTTAATATCTGATATGTGGGTCATTGGCCCACACGATATTAAATTTATTTTTTAAGGGGAAGAGTCCTTCACAGTAGCTTGCTATTGGGGCTCTTGAGCATCGTCTTGGCGTTGCACTACCGCCTTGGCCTGGCGCACCCCACCCAAATCTTAGTTTCAACATTTTAAGGGGAAGAGTCCCGTATGTTTTGACTTTTTAATTTTGGTCCTGTAAGTTTTTAAATTTTTTGAAATTGGTCCTTTCACCTGCTATAGCAGGTCACCAATCAGGTAACAATCATCTATGTAATTATTTTAATTTCAAAATACCACCTAAACTTTTTTAATCCTAATAATTTTATGTAGGGATTTTTTGCGTGTTTTTTTAGGCAGGAATAGTGATTTTCTGCGTATTTTGATTTATTTTTTTATTTTTTGATCAATTTAGACCCAATAAACTGACCTGATTTGCTTTGTGTTTTAATGTACAAATTGTTTTTAAACCCGATAAAAAATCTGGCTAAGATTATTATGATTAAAAAATTCAAGTGACACGTCGACTATTGAGCATATAGCTCGATTCTCGGTCTAGTGCCGGAGGCGGGACCGATTGGGAGTGGTCAGGTGGGCCCACTGGAATGAAGAATCCATTCTATCGGACGTTAGGGTCACTGACGGTGCGAGGTACACAACGAGGCTCCATTATTGTTCTTCTCAAACTTGTACCATCATTATATTACCAACCATGACAATGTAAAAAGTATTAAATATGCATGTGTACACATGAGACTTCAAAAAAAACATGGAGCCGCGCAGTGTTGCATTAAAACGGCATACACTAATTTTTAGTGGCACTATCTCTTTTGAGATTGGTCCTATAATTTAGTCTCAGTTATTATCGATTTAAGCTACAATTTTATGATCTTTTGTGTGTGAAGACATTAATTACCTACTTTTCCTTTCTTTTTAAATAATTATTCTCGTGTTCGTATAATGTAAATGTACAGCAGTGTAAAATATGTTGTTTAATCATTATTCAATTAGAGTTACTATAGCATTTAATACTTGCATAACAAATAAACTGAAGTGGTAATAACTGGAATTATTTTAGCTAAAGAAACACAAGTTATATTCCCACATCGAAATCAGTAAGAAGATGTGAAAAGACACTGTTATAAATAGGGAAGTCGAGAATTGAATTAAGCATACCTTTCTCGGCCTTTTGGCTAAGATCAAGTGTAGTATCTGTTCTTATCAGTTTAATATCTGATATGTGGGTCATTGGCCCACACGATATTAAATTTATTTTTTGAGGGGGAAGGCCCACCATGGTAGCTTGCTGCCTTGGCCTTCAAGTGTCGCCCATGTGTTGCACTACTGCATGGGCCTGGCGCACCCCACCCAAATCTAGTTCAATTTTATTTTTTGCAGGTCCAAATCTGTAGATAGTTTTCTTGCTTCTTGTTGATCGTGGCATTTTCTTAACAAGTTTAAATAATACATGCAAAAGTTAAATATTGTCGTTGCATAAATTGTTTTGACAATCTATTGTTACTAAAGACCAAAAGATCATACAACCTATTGTGTGTGAAGACATTACCTATTTTCTTTTCTTTTTAATTAGAGTTACTATAGCAATAGCATTTATGAATTGCATAACAAATAAATTAAAGTGAATAGCCGGTATTATTTTGGCTAAAGAAACACAAATTACAATTCCAGATGTGAAAAGACATTGCTATAAATTGGCAAGTCGAGAATTGAATTCAGCATACCTTTATCTAAGATCAAGTGTAGTATCTGTTCTTATCAATTTAATATCTGATAGGTAGGCCATCGGCGAAGACCCATCAAGGCAGCTTGCTGCTTGGGCCTTTGAGCGTCGTCTTGGCGTTGCCCCACTGCCTCTTCCTGGCGCACCCCAACCAATTCAGAGTTTCAACATTTTTATCGCTTAACATAATAATAATAATAATAATTACGGTTAAAAAATAACTGTTGTATAATTATTTCTGTACTATTTTTGTGTATTTTTTCATTATATTGGTTTTTAAGTATATCATTACATTAGTCATTCTATAGAAAACATGGTAAATCCCTAATTTTACAAACTTAATTCTACCGAAACTAAAATCACTCTTTTTCAATTTTTGAATAAGTTGCATAGGTGGTTGGCTTAGCCGGTCTTATTTAAATAAAGGCAAAGTATCGTGTGAACAAGTTTTACGGTGAAACTGGTTAAGGAGTGTGACTTATATTACTAAAGTGTGTGACTTTTTAATGTAAAGTGTGTGACTTTTTACTATAAAGAGTATTACTCATAAAAGTGAAGGGTGTGACTTATATTATAGCAAAGAGTGTCGTAGTGATAACTGAAGTGTGTGACTTATATTACTAAAGTGTATGTCTGTAAAAAAAAAACCAGTTTCACGGAGAACAAGTTTCACAGCATACCAACTCTTAAATAAAATGTCAAATGTCAAGACTTATATTCTTATAATTAAAAATAATCCGTTGTTACAAAAGAAAAACAAATTATACATGTTTTATTATCAGTTTAATATCTGATATGTGGGTCATTGACCCACACGATATTAAATTTATTTTTTAAGGGGGAGGCCTAACAAGGTAGCTTGCTGCTTGGGCCTTCACTCGTCGCCCATGCATTGCACTATTGCACGGGCCTGGCGCACCCCACCAAATTTAGTCTAATTTTTTTGTATTTTGTTTGATTTGATTCTTGATGTTATGTAAAATTAGTTGATGAGAAAAAAATTTAGAAAATGAACAAACAATTCCTAATTCTTTATTTTCTACTAAATTCTTTTATTTGGCCTCTTTTTTCCGTCTCACTTGGGAGTACTTGTTGCTATGTATAGAAATGAGGAAACATGAGACATTGTCCGACAGGTGAAAGGTGAAAATATGTCTCATTTTTCCCCGAGCATTTGACAAATCATTTAAAGGCAGACTTTGATGAACTTATCCGGTTACAAGCCAATATATGTAAGAGAGATTAAGAAGATTCATCTTTTTTATGGGTTCTTGTAGCTTAGTACAAATATATATGCAAGTAGAAAGATCTACAAAAGGAACTTTAATTATGTTGCGACGGATTCAGAATTTCGTCCCATGGACAGCGAAATATTTCATAAAGTAAGGAACACAAAATTTTATGATCCAATGAGGGCAAAATGATAAAATTTTATGATCCAATAGGAACATATTAAAATGATGAAAATTTACAAATTTTAAACATAAATAAAATATTATATATGTATATATATATATATTTAAAAAAAAATTGTTCTTATTAATTTAATATTTGATATTAAATTATTCTTTTAAGGGGAAAGACCCATCAAGGTAGTTTTTAGTCTGGGTCTTCGCCGTGGCCCGTGTGTTGGCTTGGCACACCCCCATCAAATCATAGTTTTAACTTTTTAATATATTTGTATTTGTATTCCAGTCATTGACCGTCAATGTATATTTTTATAGTTACCAAGAAATATCCTAGTTCTTCCCTTTTATCAATTTAGTATAGTATATATGGTTGGTTGGCTCAGCGATATTGTTTAACCAGTAAAGGATAATTTCAAGGAAATACAAGATATCTAGTCAAATTACATTCTAATACAATCAAAACCCAAAACCCTTTATTTCAATTAGATACAACCATACCCCAAAATACCCTCATCTTTCATCAAAATTCCACCCCCTTATTTCTCTCCCTCAAACCACCGTCTTTCACTCTCTCTCTAAAATACAAACCCTATTTTTCTCTCTCTCTAAGGCGTCCCCCTCTCTCTCTCTAAAATATACCTGACGACAGTGAATGACAGTGGTGGGTATGAGACGCGATTTGCGCGGAGGTGATGGTGGAGGCGGCAGTTTTATCGCAGGGGCGGTAGTGTAGGCGACGGTTCTTTCGTAGGGTGGTGGTGAAGGCGGCGTTTTTTTCGCAAGGTGGTGGTGAAGGCGGCGATGTTTGGCGGTAGAGGCGTAAGTTGAGTGCGGCAGATCTGAGAATTTTTACAGATCCGCCGCCGGGGCGAACGAAGGTGGCGGCGAAGATGGCGGAATTGACATGGTGGCGACGGATCTGTACAAATCCGCCGCCGGGTGCACGAAGATGAGCGGTTTGGATGGTGGTGATCGAACGATTTGATCTCAGTTCGCTGAAAAACAAGGCATTCTGCCATGATGTACTCTGCGAATTTTGCATGACGCTAAAAAGGTTTTTCCATTTCCCGTGTCATTTATCGAACTTGTTTGGTTAGAATCAGCGAATTTGGTTATTGTGGCTTGTGTTTGTTTGATGAAATCAATTTGATTTTAACTAGGGGATTTTGCATGTGTATTTTTATACGAAAATAGGGAGCTCAATCTGGCCGCCATGGATGAACTAAAGGGGGAGTTCAAGAGGAGATTGTCGCAGGGCGTCGAGCAGATATGTCGAAGTGAATTGTGCAAAAAAAAATTGCGTTTGTGCAAAAAAATTGCGTTTGTGCAAAAAAAAATTTGTATTTATACTTTGTCTATAGATGAAGGTGAATTGCAATATTGTTGTCTTCTTTCCCATTTTCTATAATTTGATAACTATTTTTTCACCCTATAATTGCAATATTTCTTCTCTTCTTCCCTATTTTGAAATTAGTAAAAAAATATTCAGTGATTGTGCAAATATATTTTGCGCTAAGGATGAATTTATTTTGTGCTCGTGCAAAAAATAAACAAGGAAGACGAATGAAAAATGTATGTAATACTTTTTTACAATTTTCAAATTTGCAAAATGTAAAAAAATGTATTTTTTAAAATGGAGTAAAATTTGAATTTTGCTAATGAAATTTGTAATTTAGTAAAATGTATTTTAAAATAAAGTAAAATTTGAAATTGTGCAAAAAATTATTATTTGTGCAAAAATAATCAATTACCTTCATTGGAAGGATTTTTGAACTTAATTATTGGAGTGGGAGATGAAAAGGAGTTGTGAATTATGTTTGTGAATTTTTTTGCATTCAAATGAATCATTGGAGGTGGAAGGAAAAAATTGCAGGTTGTTTTACGGTTTACAAACTGTTTTTGGGGGGTTTTTCCTTTTCTTTATTACATTAAGGGTAGTTTTATCAACACCTCCTAAATTGTAGTTACTTGAAAGGGGGAATGGATTGTATCTAATTGATATAAGTCCTACCATTTTGTATCTAATTGAAATCCCTCCTTTAAGTAATTGATTATGGAAAATAGTTGAGTACTGTTCTTAATTTGAATTTTAAATATTACCAATCTCTTTTAAGATTAGTCCCTACAATTTAGTCCCAAAGATTTTGGTAAACATTCCTTATGTCAATACATATCATAATCTCACGTAGTTTATGCATTGTAAATGCAACAATGTGAGGTACGTTCTAATACGAAAAACGATACCGGTGCGCCTGAACAGGGGCGGACCTACCTTGTCCCCAGGGGGGTCACTGGGCCCCCCTGACCCCACTTGAATTTCTTATATATATATACTTATAATTAAGACACACCTGTATGAGACAGTCTCATAGTAAGGCGAAGCATAAATTATGTATTAACGCTCTAATATTTTGGAAGAATGAGTATTATTTGTGTTATAGATTATACCCTATATCATGTATAAAACTATCGCATACGAATGTCTGTCTCCTTTAAACAAAGTATTATGTGCATCATGTTCACTGTACACCACTATTACTAATCCTTGTAAAAATCAACACTCTATAAATAAAATGTTGATTTTTAGGTGAGAAAATGGTAACAAAATAGAGAAAGAATATGTATAATTCACATTTTCAATATACATATAAATGTATTCGACTCTGTTAATATAAAGATGTTTAGTCCAAATAATTTTCGAAAATATATAAAAATTCTAAAGTGCATTTAGCTACACTATGTTATAAATTGGGCCCCCCTCGGTAAAATTTCTGGGTCCGTCACTGCGCCTGAATCTATGATTTTGTTCTTATTCAATCAGAGTGATTTTAGCATTGAATTTTGCATCACCATAAAAACGGAAAGAAGAGAAGAGTTTAATAAGTGGAACATAAAATCATTTTAGCAAAAGTAACGCAAACTCTAGTCCCACATCAAAAACGGTAAGAAAATGTGAAGAGACACTGCTATAAATTGGGAATTCGAGGTTTGAATTAAGCATACCTTTCTCGGCCTTTTGGCTAAGATCAAGTGTAGTATCTGTTCTTATCAGTTTAATATCTGATATGTGGGCCAATGGCCCAGACGATATTAAATTAATTTTTTAAGGGGAAGACCCAACAAGGTAGCTTGCTGCCTGGGCCTTCACGTGTCGCCCATGCGTTGCACTACTGCACGGGCCTGGCGCACCCCACCAAATCATAGTTTTAACATTTCTTAATTCTTAATAATTGTTCTTTAAATTTTTTAGGGAAGAACTTTTGGATAACTAAAGTTTTTTCAGGGAAGAATTGAAGCACTTCTCAAAAGGGCAACTTTGAAAATAGGGTTATTATGCCCCCTTAGTTTCTGTTTTTATACATACTCCTTTGGTTTCTTAATATATATTTGTAGTTTTATATATTGCGCATCAGGTATGTTGCTAGCTAAGCTTTCTTGTGTTTGGCTGAAAAATGTACTCTATAATATTGGTCCTATAGATATTTTTTTGAAATTGATTTTAATACCGTAATAATTTACTTCTAACCTCCACTACCATTTGACTAGTATATTGTGTTTGCAAGAAATGGAGATGTAAAGTTGGAGGAGACGTTTTTAACTTTTCATTGCTGACAAATTTGATTTCATATCTAGCACTTGTGGAAGTATTGAAACCGATATCATGGATTCAAGAAGGTTGGAAATTTGCATTGAAACATGCAAAAGTACTTTCAAATGACTTGTGATTTAAATTGAAAATGCTCCAAGTGTACTTCGTTGTCCAACACTCCCTCCGTCCCATTCTTATTTGAACATTTGCGAAAAAGGCCTATCCCAAACTTAATCGAATAAATAGCAATAAAAATAACGTTTTTCTTTTTATCTATACCCCTAAAACATCTCAATAATATTACACTCTATGTCATTACTTTTCTCATACTAAAGTCAACTTTATCTCCTTTAATTTACATAAATGTCATTACTATATCATTAAACCCTCATAAAAAACCAATTTCATATCTTTTAATAGTAATAGACAACTTTTACATTAAAACTCGTGTAAATAGTAAACGTTCAAAAAAAAAACGAGACGGAGGAAGTATTATGAATCATCTATGATGTCCAAGTGGTTTCCAATCGTGTAGTGATTAATTGGCCTTTATGTTAAGCCCATTGATATATTAAACGTACGTAACTGGTATCTGGGTCAACATTATGTACTCAGGTACATTACTAATGCTTACTTGGATAAACAAGAATTGAAACGAATCCCACATCATTAAATTACCAACCATGACAATAAAAAAAGCATAAATATGTGAACACATGAGACTTGAAAAAAACATGGAGCCGTGCAGTGAGCACAAAGCGAACTATTCTTTCGCCTTTTACTAAAGAATACCGTGTGTGCATTGCACTAAAGCGGCATACACTAATTTTTGGAGGGAATATCTCTTTTGAGATTGGTCCCTACAGTTTAGTCTCAAAAATTTTGGTCAACCGCTCTCACATATCTTAATATCTTCTCACATATCTTAATATCTTCTTGTTTATGCAACCTAAATGTTCAACTATGTGAGACACAGTGTAATATGAAAAATGGGGAAAAATGTGTTTTAAGGACAATAATTTTATGGGCTTGTAAATGTAGGGAAATATATGACAATATGTTTTAAAATTTGTAAATATAGAGCAATTGAACCCGAATATGTGCAAATTGGGTTGAAATGTCACGTGAGATTTGGGCTTATTCGGGCTCGATTGTCCTACATTTATAAATTTTAAAACATATTATTCTATATTTATAAATTTTAAAACATATTGTCCTACATTTCCAACCCCGTAAAATTATTATCATTAAAATACAAACCCTCTAAGTTACCAATGCCCCAAATCTATGATTTTGTTCTTATTAGTTTTATTCAAAGGAGGGACTTTAGCATTTAAATTTTGCATCGTCATAAATGATAAAACTGAAGAAGAGAAGAATTGAATAGGTGAAATATAATACCCATCACCACAAAATTGAAATAAGAGAAGAATTGAATAAGTGGATTTAAAGAAAAAAAAAAAACTATTTTAGCTAAAGAATCACAAACTATAATCCCACATCGAAATGGTAAAAAGATGTGAAGAGTCATTCCCATAAATTGGGAAGTCGGGGATTGAATTAGGCATACCTTTTTCGGCCTTTTGACTAAGATCAAGTGCAGTACCTGTTCTTATCAGTTTAATATCTGATATTGGCTCACACGATATTAAATTAATGTTTTTTTTAGGGAAGAGCTTGCTATTGGGGCTCTTGAGCGTCGTCTTGGCCTTGCACTATTGCCTTGGCCTGGCGCACCCCACCCAAATCTTAGTTTTAAGTGTTAACATCTTCATTGCCCTGATCTTAGGTCTCGCTTGGTTCCAAATCATAGTTTTAACATTTTCTTTGGCTAGATCTTAGGTCCGTGTGGTAATGGAAGGAGGTAATAGGAATATAAGTAAGTAATTGATTACTCTACTTCATTATCTAATTTCAGCAATATCAATGTAATCAATAATCTTATAGTGATTGTCCCTTAATGATATCCATGTTATTCTCAAGTCATACCAAGCAGATATACTTAATTTTAACTTTTTCAGTCAGTAATTTTACATGTTTGTGAGAGGAAAAAGTTTGGTTGATTTTTTAAGGGAACTAGCGCTACTCAAAAGAGAAAGCAGTGAGGGGTAGGTTTAAAATAATTAGTCCCCTTCAATTAATACTATCTTAGTTTCTTATACGTCATAATTCAAGGGGCACTTGGTTGGAAATTATTCATAGGAATGGGAAATGATCATATTGTAATAGAATGAGAACAAAAAATGCTCAACAATACTGATCATTACCAATAGGAATGTGTGGTTTTATTACTTTATATAAGGTGGAAATAGCTCTTTTTGCCCAAAATTTGAGGTGTCCAAACATTTTTGCCCTCTTTCTGTGAGAAAAACATTTTTGCCCTTTAGGGGTGGTTAATTACCAAAAGGACCTTAATATGTATTTTATCAATTTAAAAAGTCAAAACTTACTAATCCTCCAAACCTAAACTAATCCATTTTCCAAACCTAATCTTACCCATTATCCAAACCTACACTAATACTAATTCTGAATTACACATTTACACATACACGAACGAACCAAACTAAATGAAAAAAAAAAAAAAATTGCAAAATCTATGTTCTCGTATTCTTCTTCTCCATTCCTCTATCGCCGAAAATTGTCTGACCGCCGGCGCCGTCCCTTTACTGGATTAAACACATTCTATTTCCGTCTGGGTCGAGTGCGACGGTGTGTGAACAGTCCGCCGCGACGTTGTGTGAACACGAAACCCATTTTCGGCGGCGATATCTCTTACGATTTTTGAGAGAATCGAGAACCCAATCCAGATAATGTAAGTATATATATGTTATAGGTTTTGACGGAATGTGGTTTTTGTGCATTTATATTGACTTCCTTTATGAACATTTATGGACATTTATTGCTCGAAGATTGAATTGGGCATTTAGGTATTGATTTCGTTGGGTATTTAATTGGGCATTAATTGTGTTGCGCATTAAATTTGTCCGGTATTGAATTTGGCATTAATGTAGTTGGGCATTAAATGTGAGAAGATTTAATTCAACAAATTTGTTGAACATATTTGGTTACTTACAGATTTAATTCAACTAATGAAGTTTCAGATTACTTACAGGTTTTCACAACGTTTTATATTCTTCTTATCAACACATTTGGGAATTACAATTTAAAACAGAATAGGTATATACTGTCCAGTTAATTAATTATTGTTCAATGTTAAAGTATTACTGTCAGGACTGAAATCTATACACTTTAGAATGTGTATTTCTGTTTAAGTTGTGGTAATATTCTTTAGAACCGTATATAGTGTAATTTTTTGATACATTCTCACTACTCTTCAACACATTGTAGATGTCTGGAAGAAAATATTTGTTCATCCATTGTAAAGGAAAATGGGATGGTAGATCATACGCCGGCGGTGTGCAGACTACTTTCCAGGTCCGTGATCAAGGTTATAGTTTGACAAGACTTGTTTCTGATCTAAATCACATATTAAAAAGTGATTTGAATTTAGATGAGCATCATTTTTTTGAGATTTTCTCTTTGCATGGTAATCCGTGGCGTGCGTTTATAAAAAATGATGAAGATTTGGATAGCTTATTAAGATCTTCTGAGACACCTGAGATTTTTGTGTCTCGAAAAATTGATGAAATGGATTATGTGCATCATGAGGATGATCCTATTGTTGGTAGTTGTTCAACATTACCAACCACAAGAGAGACGGGCTTTGTTCATTTGCTTCAGACATTCGATGCTATGAAGCGTGCAAAACTGAATCATAGTCATTTTAATGACATCCTTGATGCTGAAGAAAAGGAAAAGTTAGCTGAGATTGATGATGTTGATATGGATGGTTCAAGTGAGCATTTGTCAGATGATTCTCCTAACCTTGAGTCATTTGAGAATTTGTCAGATACTCCTCAGGAAAATCACACATCAACTACACATCCGCAGTCCATATTTGGTATGCCCTCGTCTTCAAATGACATCCCTGTTGCCGATGAAAATTTTATCTCTAGTAATTGTAACAATAAGTTTGTGGATAGTGATGATGATACGGGTGATTCAAGTTCTGATTCATCAAATGATTATGTTGATTACGAATCGTTTCAAAATGCGCCAAGCTCAAGCTCACCTACTGATACGCTTCCCGAAATGCATACCCCAAATGCAAAGCGTCCGTGGATCCTCCCAGGTATACCTTCACCTTCCACATTTCCTAGTGTGAATAAAGATGAAAACACTACTAAAATCCCTAATAGGGTACCCGGCATAATCAGTTTAGACAACACGTTTACTAGCAAATCAGAAATGTGCATTTAGGTTGAATTTACCATATGCTAAATAAAGTTGAGTACCGGGTAAAAAAAAATCGATCCACAATCGATGGCTTTTGAAATGCAAGTATCCAAATTGTGAGTTTTTGTTTCATGGTATCGAGAAAAATGATTTTTTCTGTATTTCGAAGTTCAAATGTCACACATGTCTTAATGATCCAGACAAAAACTCTCGACGAAAGTTGCCCGCCAAAGTAATAGCGTCATTCTATGCTGCTGGACAACAAGACCCATTAATCGCAAAGTTGCCTAGATCAATTTTGAAGGATTTGAAAATAAATCATGGTCTGGATATATCATACAAAGAAGGTTGACTAGACTAAAACATATGGCTGATGACATGATTTACGGTGACTTTGATGGGTCCTTTAAAATGTTGCCAGCTTATTTGCATGAGCTGAAGGTTGCGAATCCAGATACCTTTACAAAGATTGAAACTGATGAACAAGGCAAGTTCAAGTATGTTTTCTATGCACTTCGTACATCAATTAGAGGATTTGTTAATTATGGTAGGCCTGTGATTGTTGTTGATGCGACACATTTGAAAGGAAAGTATAAGGGAGTGGTTTTTGTAGCGATAACCGAGATTGCAATCATCATATCTTTCCAATTGCTTTCTGGTGTTGGGGATTTGGAGAATAATGAGTCATGGTCTTGGTTTTTTGATAGATTAAAAGATGCAATTGGACATGATCATCACAAAGATTTGTTGATTGTTTCCGATCATCACAAATCCATAATCCATGCTGCGAAGACTGTTTTTCCTCAAGCAACACATGCATTGTGTTATTACCACCTTCAAAAGAAGATAGCTTCGTATGGTAAAAAAGTTGTTCATATTTTCAAGTCAGCAGCAGCATATGAGCACCATCCCTCCAAATACGGGAAGTAAGTAAAAGAAAAATCAATTATGTTGTTATTGCTATATATATTTATAGTTCCAATATATATTGTGTTGTCATTATTATATAATTTATATTAATCGCATTTAATTACTTTTTTCAGAATTATGGCTTCCCTTAAACGCATTGACAATGGAAAGATCACTAAGACTTTGGAAAATGCAAAACCTGAGAGGTGGTCCTGAGTGCATTGTAAGACAAGACGATACGAGTTCATAACTTCTAATGAGGCTGAATCTTGGAATAAATGTCTGAAGTGGGCACGTGGGAAACCTATTGTTTATGTTTTGGAAAGTATTAGAAGTCTCATTCAAGAATGGTTTCATATTCGATCAACTGAAGTCAATATCGGTTAAATCAGATTATGTTCAAGGGTTTCGACATTTGTCCAAATTTTTTGATTCTTGACAAATATTCCGTTAATGTGCTTACAAAACGTCGGTATCGTATTATTTATGGTACTAAGAGTCACATAGTGAATCTAGACAATCGTGAATGCAATTGTTGTTTTTTTCAGTTAGAAGGTATTCCTTGTACACATACAATTGCTGCAATCAAGTAATAAGTTAGGAAGAATGAATCTTTATATTCTTTTGTTATATATATGTATGTTATTTTGAACATAACCTCTATGTTTTGCCATAGGCATGCAGGTTACCCTATCAGTTTATTTGTTGATGATTTTTATAAAGCTGATCGTGTACAAGGAATGTGGAATAATACGGTAATGCCCGTACCTTCCCAGGATGAATGGGTAACGCCTGATCACATAAAAAGTTTTACATGTTTGGCTCCTCCTTGCCCCAAGCAAGCAGGTCGTCCAAAAGAAGGAGCAAGAATACGATCAGCACTCGAGTCTTCATCATCGAACGTGAAGAAGAATAAGAAGAAGAAGACACATTCTTGTTCGATTTGTAAAGGCAGAGACCACAACAGCGCTACGAGTAAAATACATGTTCCAATTGTTACGATTGTAGAAGATGCAGAGTCATGCGATGTTCAGGTAACGCCTAAACAACCTAAAGCTCGCAGGTGTTCGTTGTGTCGGGGAACTGGTCATACCAAGAGAAAATGTCCAAAACCTGTCATTGTATGATTGAAATGATAACACTAATTTGAACTTTTAATAATCTATCATTTTATTTCCGTTAACTTGAATAAAAGATTTATCAATTATAAAGAATTTAGTTACGATAACATAAATTATTGGTGAATGAGCAATTTTTTGTAGAGAAATGTATATAATAACGGACTGAAGGTGTTGGCAATTGTGTCGGCATAGTGTTGGATTTTATCCATTAAGTGTTGGCACGATATATTTAAACATGATCTTTCATCATTGTTCAAATATTTATTTTCATTTTATTGTGTTGGACCATTGATGTTGGAACTTTTTATAAGTATATTTTATCATTTTTATAGTATTGATGATGTTTACTTGAATAAAGTTTCATGACATTTATTTAATGAAGTTTGTCAAGTATAAATGATTCAGTTAAGATAACATTGTCCTGGTGATTCAAGAGCAATTTTTGAATAGTAATGTACTAACGAGCTGAAGTTGTTGGCATGTTTGTCGGTACTAGGTTGGCATTTATTCATTAAGTGTTGGCACGATATATTTAAACATGATCTTTCATCATAGTTCAAATATTTATTTTCATTTTATTGTGCTGAACCAGTAATGTTGGAACTTTTTATAAGTGCATTTTATCATTTTTTTAGTATTGATGATGTTTACTTGAATAAAGTTTAGTGACATTTGTTTAACGAAGTTTGTCAAGTATAAATGATCCAGTTAAGATAACATAATATCCTGGTGATTCAAGTGCAATTTTTGAATAGTAATGTATATACTAACGGGCTGAAGCTGTTGGCAGTTTTGTCGGTACTAGGTTGGCATTTATTGACGAAGTGTTGGCACGGTATATTTAAGGATGACATTTTGTCAACGTTTAAATATTTATATTCAATTTTTATAGTGCTGAATCATATTTCTAAATTATTTATTATTATTGATGACAATATTTGAGTAATCTTTCATGTAACAAAGTTTGTCCATTATAAAGGATAATGATTTTAAGAAGGATAACCTATATTTGGTGAATGAGCATTTTTTTGAAGAGTAACGTATATACTAACGGCCTGAAGATGTTGGTAGTTGTGTCGGCATAGTGTTGGTTTTTTTATCTATTATGTGTTGGCAAGGTACATTTTAAACATATTATTCTGTCTATTGGGGTAAACTCATCATTAACTCTCAATATCGTAAATAACGTACTCACATTAAGGATTCTAGTTTGCATAAATGTTATGTTAAGTAAGAGTTGTTGGAAAATTCCCAGTCTGGGCATACGAAGTACCGGTTAATAACTATCGACATCAGTTGTTTGAATATTCAACAACCACATTTGTCCTCATTGGCAAACAGCTCGACACAAAATGCTTTTCTAAACATTCCACACATTTCCGCATCAACGTTATTAAGTTCACGACCCGTCACCAAACATTCTAGGAACTTGATGCACACTATACCACACTCGCTTCCATCAATTTGTTGTGGCGGATTAGTTAGTCCTCTCTCTATCGTCCACTCTTTCGATTCGTCCACAGTCCTAACCCAAACGTCACAGTCCTAACCCAAACGTCACCTTGATTACATAAAGATGGCAACATTTCTGCAATTTTTTGAATTTGTTTTAGCATCCCTTTTGGCCAACGATTGTCTTTTGTCATTGGGTCGTGCACTACAATATTTCGGTTGTGGATGTTTAGCTGGTAAAGCACGAAATAATTCTTCCCAAATTTTGCAACACCATAGACGTTATCTGCCTTTGACCAGTGTAAGTTATGGCCATCATTTTGCAGCTCTCCCGTTATGCACTTCATTATTTTCTCATCAACGGTCCACCAATCCCAATTTTCATTTTCTTTTTTGCTTGATGACCAACTGGTGTACATGTCTGCTAACTTTTTATGTTGACAAAATCATTAAAAACGTATAATATTAACAATTAACTTATGTTAAATAACTATATTTAATCAACATAACGTACCCAGAAAAAGTTTTCAACCACCATCCAGTCTTTGAGGAATTTCTCAGGCCACAACTTGGACTTTTGTACGACGAGAAAAAGTAGTGAATCAATTTGATGTAAATAAACCATTAACCCAGCTCAGTTGTACAAAGTATTCATATAAAATAATGGATATTTTTCAAATAATAAGGCCATATATATATTACTTACTTCCTCGTTTAGACATCCCGTTGTTTCCCATAAGGATTTGAACCACGTGGACACCACCGTACGATTTCCACAAGTAAGGTTAGCAAGTATTTCTTCTTTTTCCTTTGCCATCATTCACCATATGTCAAAATCCTGCATTTTTTTTTATCAGCGCATGGCTCCATGGGATCGTACATTGATGACAAGGTTGTATTCGTCTGTTTGTTCTTCTTTGGCTTTTTTTCAACACGCTGTGTAGGGTCTGTGTATGGACTAAGAAGTGTTGGCCCCAGCCTCTTACTAAGCCTGGTGGTGGTGTATTTTACCTCTTGTTCAACTTGAGATTTGTTTTTTTCATCTTTCTTCTTCCCCTTCCTCACAACTTTTTTTATCCCAACCTTCTCTAAGCACACATTCACTTCACACTTTTCAGAATTTAAATGCAACATCTCATGGGCAACCTCAGGGGACTGTACAGTCTCGTTGTGACTATTAAGATGCTGATTAATAATAAAAATATTTAAATTAAATAAATAATCATGGAAGTTTTTTATATTATATTATATCAAATAATTAATTAACTTACAACTATTTTGTCTATCGTTGCAGTGTAATCCACGTCATTGTGTTAAAAAAATAATCCCCTTTCGGTAGTTGGATTATCATCACGCGGAGACTGAAATTTCTTGAGGGAACGTAAATAATAATATATACTAAATGTAGAATGTACATTTAAACAACTCAACACCCTAACCTGGATTTTGTCTTGTCCATGTTCATGTCCAACGTCCGGAGAAGTTTGTAAATCTTTTTGTAGATCATCCTGTCGTTTGTTCTTTTTTATTAACATTTCAAGTTACGAAAATGGATTATATTTAATAAACTCAATTTCAATCAACATTTTAAAACCTGGTTTTTTATTTCTCCGTCTTCAACATCAAATGCCGAAAACAAACCGTCTTGAACTGGAGTTGCATAATCCTCAGGTTGATTCTGAAATGTCTTAGGTCGTTATAAATTATTTTATAGTACATTGCATATGATTTCAATAATCGATAAAAAAATTCTGAAATAACCTCTGTTTCGTGTTGACTTTTCTCTTCATCCGCATCAGACGGTGATGCCAGATTTTCTCCATAGTCCTAATAAGAAAAAAACATTACAAGATTATCAATTCGACAAGATATATATCTGAATATATTTAAAACTTTAATTGACTATTGTTTAACACATTACACGTTCATCGCATGGACCACAATATCTACGAGATGCTGCATTCCGTTCCTCAGTATCTAAAGGAATTGTTAGTCAAATATGATTCATGATTGTTTTCAACATGACAACAATTTCATCTTGTCTTCCAGCAATATCATTCTGTCGAACTTTTATTTCATCAATTTCAGCTCTTATACTTTTCTTAGATTGTTGTGGGTTTTTGCTACATTCTGCCATATTTTCTTGTTCATTCTCCTCCAACTGACTTTCCTCATCTGAACTGATAGTCAACCGACGCTTACCTTTTGTTCGTCTACTTCGTCTAGTGTTTACGGAAGTACCATTTTGAGTTTGAGGTGGAGGTGGTGGTGGTGGTGGATGATCAGTCTCCCACTGCACAGAGCTTAAGTAATATGGAAAATTCTTCTCAGTCAACCGACGCTTACCTTTTGTTCGTCTACTTAAACTAGTGTTTACGGAAGTACCATTTTGAGTTTGAGGTGGAGGTGGTGGTGGTGGTGGTGGTGGTGGATGATCAGTCTCCCACTGCACAGAGCTTAAGTAATATGGAAAATTCTTCTCGCAATCAGTCGGTTCCAATTTCTGATTCACTTGTATCTTGATCTCGTACAAAACAATTATATATAAATAAATAATTAGGAATCTCACTACAGGAAATCCCACATTCGGTGATGAATTTTTTTGTGACGACACAAAATTCATCACAATATGTTACCTAAAGGTGACAAATTTAATTTTCGTTTCGTGACAAATTTTTGTTTTGTCACCACTAATGTTTTTTTTTTCCACTAATTCACAATTTTCATGACAAAAACAAGAAATTAATCCACAATAAACTTCAAAGGATTTATATTCATAATATTTAGTGACGATATTCAACGTCATGAAAAATAGTATTTTTGTGACAACTATATGTTTTTGTCACTAATTATTCAAAAGAATTGGTGACACACTTAATTGGTCACAATTTTATTTGGTGACGATATCGTCATTGTAATTAGTGACGATCATAATCGTCACATAAAATTAAAATTTCATGACAATTTTATGTTTAAATAAGCTAATTGTTCATAGTAATTAGTGACATATTTTTTCACCAATATTAATATATAGTGACGATTAATAATTATTTTTAATGACACACTTATTTATTTAAATCACAATATTATTCCTACATTTAACTTCATTTTAATTAGTGACGATCAATATTGGTCATATAATATAAAATTTTCATGACAATCTTATGTTTAAATCGTTAATTGTTCATAGTAATTAGTGACATATTCTTTTCGTCACCAATATTAATATATAGTGACGATCAATAATCATTTTTGTAGGTCCCGAGCAGGTTAGTGAGGCGAAGTCTAGAGGGGGGGTGAATAGACTTAAAAAAACTTTTCTTGGTCGAGGTAATGGCGATTAGCTTTGATCAGTCTTAATGAATCGGTTTAGGCTGATAACCAATTTCTTGTCGCTGAAAACAGGTCGGTTCGGTAACTATCGGTTTAAGCGATGTGTCGCGGAAGCTTAAGTTTTACCGTGTGAAAAACCGGTTTTGATAATCCAGATTCCAAAGTTAATCTTTTAATCGGTTGGTTGAAGTGTCAAGTTTGATCGGATCGAAGCTTGGTGCTAAGCGATCTCAATTTGGAATATGTATGCGCTTTAAAGGTTGTGTCGCGATTGTGTGTCGGTTAATCAAAGCGATAAAAGGCACACAAGATTTATAGTGGTTCGGACAAACCAGATCCTCGTCCCACTCTTCCCTATCACAAGGCACCTACTTAACCAAACTGGACTTTGTTTTTATGTGTAAGTCGACCACGATTACACCAACTAGATGTTTAAAGAGTTCACACTCAACCCGATCCCGAGATCGAACTAGAAACCTAGTCAAAATCTTGCTAAACAACTTAACCTAACTTGGGGTTTGGGTAAGATTGTATTAGTTCAACTATGAAATCTTTTCTTTAGCGTATAAGCGACCTAACACTAGATGAAAAGATTTCTATGCTAAGAACTTTATGGGATGAACACTTAATAAAAATTAATCTTCTTGTTACGTGTTCTTGTGCGGAAGTCGATATTAACCAGAGCTTCTTGATTGTTCGATGTTTAGTTGTTTCACTCTAAAGTGTAATCCCATATATATAGACCTTGAAATCAAAGAGCCGTTGGAGAGCAATTTGAATTTAGGGCTATATTTGGTAGACTTATGAACGATGTGACGAGCTTGAGAACGGCATGGCCAAAAGCGTGAATTTGTACTTTGTAGCCAAGCATTCTGAGAGAGGTAGCGTCAAATCCCGTAATTGTTTGGCTCCGATCATCGTGTCTTGTTCTTATTGGATAGCAGACTCACTTTTGGTGTTGTTCTTCCAACTAAGCTTGACATTCTTCTTGTTCGGATCATCGACGATGATTAGGTGAAACATCGATTTCACTGGTGGTCGATCCCGGTCGATCTCGCGAATCGATCTCTTCATCTTCTAAGGTCGGGTTGACTTAGCTTCAACTTAGCGGACTTCGTGATGTAGGGTCTTCTAGTCGATCTTCTCCTAAGTCATCGATCTTCAAGTATTCCGAGTTTGAGCTTTATGACTTGGTGAGATATCGACTAGATCGGATCGATCGATCTTCGTTCTTGTCTTGCGTTCCGGCTGTCGGATGTCAATTTGTCTTTTGAGTCTTGGATTCGACCTATACATATTGAGTTTCCCCTCAATATGTGACCTATCTATTTCATCGGTTGTTCTATACAATCATTATCAATTTGGTCTCCTATAGCGGTAATATAAACATCGATCGGCCAATTGTCCATTTGGTCTTATTACATGTGTTTTTGGAACTTTCATCAAAACTATAAATTTCCCAACAATTTCCCCACTTTTGATGAAACCAAAACACTTTGAAAACCAAAACAGTTGATAAAAAATAGAAACCGATTAAGAGCATATAATCGGAAAACAATGAGACTTTGTCTTAGGATCGAAAAATAAACTTTTCTCATTAATGAATGTTGATTACATGTTACATCGAGAAAAGTTTGAAAATAAAACAAATTTCATCTGAGTAGTCTTACGATTCTTCACTCTTTTGGCTTGTATCCTTCATACGGCATCTCTCTTTGATCTTGAGGTACGTTGAAAATCGATAAAGTTTCCATTTGACATCATTAGTCTGCTTTGAAGATCGATTATATCGTTTTTGCTCGGGATGTCAAAATAGAATCTTTGAAATGCCATCTGTCGAATGAGCCATCTGCCTTCTTCGAGTACTCCGTGAGATCATACTCTTGGCGAGATATTTTTACATTGATAAGCTTGGCCTCGTTTTCCGGATACTTGAAAATCCGGTATTTATTTTCTAACCAGGTTGAGGAATTCTTCATCGGGAGATTCTTCTTGTGGAACAAGATTAAGAACAAAGGCATCCGAAAGCCATTCACTCCACGATCTTATTCCATTCCTCAAATCTCTTAAAGCATCTTGCTAGCCAGTTTTTGGGATGATCTCATCAACTCTTCTTTGGCGACTTAGGTTACGATGCGAATTTTCCAAATTTTCCTTTCTTCACTCTCGTCTGAATTTCTTGTTGATTTTACGCCTCTGTCATTTTTTTTTTCCGCTTCTTTCTTATTGGCATTTTCGGGCTTCTTGATTATCTGTTCTTTGGACATCTTTCCATGGTCCGAGTTTGTGATGTCCTGCTTTTGTTATGTCGGATGGTTTCTCAATCATCCTTCCCCTTTTTGGTTTGATCAAAAAAAGAAGTGTGAGGTGGGAGGTGAGAGAACCAAAGTTGATTTACGTCGCCTTGTTGAAATCTGCAATGAATATGCCTTGAGTTTGAGCGGTTAGATTTTGAATCTTGATATCATTTCGATCTTGGCGGATTCCATGGCGATGGAGAGTGTTTTAATCGGTTTGTCAAGTTTCTCTTACGTCGATTCTAGCTTGTCGGTGAGCATCGAGAAAAAACTTGTTGTTTATCCACTTTAGTCGATTTGGTATCAACGGTCTTTATCGGATCGGTATGCCGATGAAGGGACCTGATTTAGGAGAATCGATCTTTGATTACTCAATCGGGAAATAGCCAATTCCCTTTGATCTGTTATTTCTTTGATGGCAATCGCCTTTGATCGATTATCGGTCCCTCAACTTCTTCTTTTCGGAGATCTTTGAGACAAGATTTGATCTCACGAAGTTGATCAATAGTGGCGTGTGATGTTGGAATGTTGAGTGTCACTTGATCGATTCGATTGTTTGTGCCTCCGGTGGTTGGTCATGAAGCGCAACACACCGGCTCCACTATCATCGGCGACTCCACCCATCCTTCATGATGGCATCTGTTTGAGGGCTTTGTCGGCGATCTCCGATTAAATCTGTTAAAAGCAACCCTAGCTTCTGTGGATCGAGCTTTGTGATTTAGCGATTATCGGCTCGGTGGTGATCCCCTTTAGATTTCCTCATGCTAAAATCGAAAATGCGCAAACTCATCTGCCATACCGCCCATCCTGTTCAATAATTATTATAAAAATCGAGAAACTTTTTAATCGAAGATCTCTCCGGTGAGGATCTCCAAAACTTCCTCTCCGTATGGCGGGGTTAGGCGACCCGATTAAGATACAACTCATCAATTTCTCTTTTCGATTAAAATTAATTCAATTTCCCGGTTATGATCTTTGTTGATCTGGACTCGAAATTGTTGGTCCGTATTCGGTTTGATGAGATGTGGAAGGTTCTGGTTGTGCTTGAAATCGGAAGATGGTGATCGGCTTCGACCTTGCAGATATTCTCGCTGCGAAGGAAGCAGGTTCCTGTTCCAAAATTCTTTTTCGTGATTAACCCGATTTAGGGTTATTTCAGCTAGCGATTGGAAGAATAGGAGAGTCATGCTCAAAGACCATTAGTCCGAGTGGTGAATCACCAGAGGCGGAGGAGAAGGAGATCTTAAATCCATGAATTTGCTCGACCTCCATAACACGGGATAGAAACATTTAAGATCAATGGATTTAAAAAAACACAAATAAACATAAATTACGGATTACATTTTTTGAAAGATGATTTTGAAACTTAGGAAAACACTTTGAATCGAGAGAAGTAATTTGGAGTTTTGGAGAATAAATCGCAAGTTTGTGAAATGGAAAACTACGGTATGTTTTTGATGAACTTTATAAAAGGCGAGAAGGGAAGAAGAAGACATGATTTTGAAGATCAACCGCTTGAAAAGATTAAGCGTTCATTAAGCGGTTTTGATCGTAGGTCGTCGGAAAAGCACATCTGAAAACCTTTTGGATTTAAAAAGCACATTTAGTAGCGGGTTAATACATGTTTCCCCCGCGTCCGAGTATTAAATGATTTACTGAGGGAAATACGTCACAAGGATAATGGATGCAAGTAAAAATGAATAATATCGGATAAGATCCGATAAATAAGCAAAAACAAGAGAAAAGAAAAAGATCTCGGTTGGTGATATTGTAATCGATCAATACCACTTGTCCATGTTGATTTCACTTGTTGATCTTAGTATTACGCCTAAGCCTTAAAATTTCCCAATTGATCCTTTTAGCTGATTTTTCTTCACTTGCATCGATCTGTTGAAATTCCAAGCTCAACCGATCTTCCTTAAATATGTCCGATTTCCTTATGATCCTCCTTGATGGGTTGAAGTTCCCCCTTCAACCGATATTTATATTTTTCCATAGGTGATGTATCGATTTGTTGGAGTTTCAAGCTCAACCGATCTTCCTCATCGATCGACCATTATGTATCGATTTTGGTTGACCTAATCGATTCTTCTCAAGTCAATCCAATTCTTGGAATAAGTGTTCCGCCAAAACTTAGTCTAGAATAGTATTCTCTATTCCCTAAGTTTTTTGCGCGATTTGACATCTTGTAATTATCGTCCTCGAATCTTTTCGATATGTCAATCCGTAGTAAATTTATCCAATTATCGATCGCGTGATTCCTACACGCTGTCCTTTTGGTGCAGATTTCTCTAAAAGGTTTTGAGAACTCGAATTTGCATTTGCACCCTTGCTTGGCCTCTATAAATTGGACCAATTGTTTTACACAACATAACCCATTCACCATACTTATCTTCTTTGTAGAATCATGTATCCTGGTGAACCCTTATTTCCGGTGAAACTTCCGGCAAACACCTTTACCCCTTTTTCAATGATTTCAGCTTCTCAAATCAACCATGTGCGTCCCTTATCACTGTTTTCGTTATCATCAAAGATTTCACATACGATTGTTGCAAAGCTTCTCTACCACCATGGCGGCGAACTCTTTGTTGCAAGCGAGAAGACACTTCTCTAACAGTATGCACCTTGTGTGTCTATCGTTATGGCGTAACTACCATCAATGTTTTAGTCTGAAAATGAACGTGAGTTTGATATGCGATCTTGATCAGTCAACAACTGATCTTCGTATATTAACTCACCATTTAACAGCTGGAGAGCCCACTGACTCTTTCTTAGGGCTCCTGGCTTAAAAATCCTATCAAGGCCGCTGTCGCTCCACTGGTTTTAGCTTCAGCTAGCGGCTTTAGGATTTCTTTAAAGCCTCTCTCACCCTTGTTAAGTGGGGAAAATGAGAGCATCAAATTTAAAATCTCTCTCTCCCCTGCTCTACTTGGGTTAGGATGAGGGTTTAGGGTTATAGGTTTAGGGTTTTTGGTTAAGACTTATGTACTGACCTCCGGGTCCTTTGTACTTGTATCTTGTAATGTAATCTGACCTTCGGGTCTTTATCAATGAAAAGTTCTATTATTCCATTGTTGTGTAAAATTCCTGTATCCTTATGCGATTTTAAGCTTTAATCTTGTGAATACCACTTGTGAATCTTGCTTGTTGAATATCAGCTTAATCGACTTACAAAGATGTAAAATAACCCAACTGATTTAATCAGATATTCCTTTAAAATTGTGCGTTTCCTTTCATCTGATAAACCTTAAATCTGATAACTTGTAAAAGCGATCGATTCCTTTGAATCTTGTTGAATTTCAAAAATCGACTTACAAAGTATAAGCGAGCAGTTTAATCGGATAATCCTTTAAACGATCGGTTCATTTAATCGATAAACTTTAAATCGATCGGTATCTTCTCATATCGGTTCCTTGATGATCTTACGATCGATTGAGATACCAAGCTCAATTAGATTCCTTTCGACTGGTTAGTCTCTTAACCAAATTTGGTTCTTTTCGAAACAAACCATCAAACATTTTAGGTGCATTTTCTCCAAGATCCGAAGCCTGTTTCGTTGCATAATTCTCTGAATCTGATCTCGGCTTTAGTGGCTTGGTTAGAATATCGACTTTACGTATATCGGTATGAATCTTTTCCATTACGATATTCTTCTTTTCAACATGATCTCTTATAAAATGGTGTCGACATCCACATGCTTGCATCTTGTATGTGGAACGAGATTACAGTGATTGCAATATTGACAAGTTCTGAGGTGGATTTTACATCAATCTTGCAACCTCCATAATCGAATCGAATACCCACTAAGCTCTAGATTATCATCGATGGGTAAAATAAACCAAGATTCTTGTCCCTTCAGATACTTAAGAATCCAGCTTAGGCTCTTCTAGGTGACTTATCATTGGATTTGCACGAAATCGCACATACACCTCTTGTGAAGGTTATATACGGTCTGGCTGGCGATCGGGTATAGTAGAGATCAATGAGAGCCATATATTCCTTCCGATTTGTTTTCGACCATCCTCATCTGCGGATCCATCTTGAATCCGATCATCATAGGAATTTTGGCTTCCTTACAATTTTGAACTCCAAACTTAGCGATAAATTCCTAGTGTACTTTTTTTTGGCGAGATGAATATCCCTTACATACTTTGCTTTTACTTGAAGACCCGAAAGTAATTCATCGACCCATCATGGACATCTCGAACTTCCCTTGCATCGGTTCTTTGAATCTTTCACATAGATTTTTGTTGGGAGATCCGAAGAGGATGTCGTCCCACGTGAATCTGAACCATCGAATATCTTCTCCATCTTCTATTCTCGAATAAGGTTACATCCCTTTGTTCCTTTAGTGAACCCACTGTCGATCAAGAATCGAGAGAGTGTATCATACCAAGCTCGAGGAGCTTGTTTGAACCATAGAGAGCTTTTCTTAGGCGGTACACTGGTTGTTGCTCTTTTCAAAGCACGGAGGTTGTTAGACATAAACTTCCTCTGCTAGTACTCCATTTAAGAAAGCACTCTTCGTCCATCGATACCTGTGAACCCTCTGTGGGCGGCGTATGCGAGCTTGACCCCGAATGGCTTCTAAGCGGCGGTCGTGCAAAGGTCTCATCATAATCAATTCATACGATTGTGAATACCCCTTAGCAACAAGTCTTGCCTTATTTACGGTGATGACGTTTTTCTCATCTCTCTTGTTCTTGAATACCCACCCGTGCCAATTCGTCTTGATGATTTGAGTGCATCTACCCGGTTCCCAAACTTGATTTACATCGAATCGTTCCATTTCTTCTGCGTTGCTAGAATCCGGCTTAAATCTTGTAGAGCTTTCCTACTGTTGTTGTTGGTTCCTTCATAGGCGGATATAACAATACATGGCACTTTCACCAATCGATGTCTAGTTTTAACTTTATATCGGATGGGTCTCCGATTATAAAGCGGTTGGATGGATTGGTTATCCGAGTCCTTCGCTTACGATTTGCGTTGGTTTGGAGAACATCGTCCGTTTTCGATAAAATTTCATTCTTAGCGATTGGGAGTGGTGCGAGTTATGATCCACTTGATAAGAACAAGTCTCGGTGATGTTGGACTCATCATGTCTTGATGTACATTAATGGGAACTTCGTGTTCCCCACGAACCGGATGGTTCGGTTGATCTTATCTCGGTTATGTCGAACCTTCTTCAAACGATTTTTAGTACCTTAGGATCTGAATGATCGGTGAATCGACTAGATGCGGAATGTATACCGTTCACGGTTTACGATTCTTTTTCCTTGATCATTAGGTGATCTATTTTACGAGCATCGGTACTTGTTGATCGGTACATCTTGTTCGAGGCGATTTCTCTTGATCGGGAAGATGCTTCATCAAAAACTACATGGGGTGTTTCTTCCAAAGTAGGGTTAAATGCATTTGTAGACCACTGAAAGCCTTGCTAGATGAGGAATATCCTAGAATATACCCTCATCGACTTGGCTTCAAAGGCTTTCAACCCGACTCTTCCCATTGTTGTGTATGAAACACTTACACCTAAAAAACATGGAAGTAAGAACCACGAGGTTTTACGTCCTTCCACGGTTCATAGGGCGTTTTGTAGTGAGCCTTAGTCGGAAGACATCTGATACGAGTATGGCATCTTGGGTGTTGATTTTTACGCGAAACGGCTTGGTATTGCATGTTCGACTAACATCGTGCGGCGAACTTCTTTGAGAGATCTGTTCTCGCTCGGCTACTCCATTTTGTTGTAGGCGTCCTTGCGGTTTGATGTTTCATGATGTATACCAAACTTAGAGCAAAAATCATTAATAAAAGAGTTCGAAATTACATACCTTTATCGTCGATTTTTTACTACTGCTTCACCCTTCTCATTTTGTAATCTTTTTAGCGGCTCGGGCATTCGTTGTCGTCTCATTCTTCTTATGTAAGAATATAACCCGGTAAACTTGGAATAGTCATCCACGATTACGAGTATATTTTAAGCGTCAGTTGAGAGGCCCGACCGGTGTAAGCTGGTCCGAATAGATCCATATGAAGCGGTGCGATTACTCTCTTTGGATGCGGTCAAAATTCCCTTGAATGAAGCTTTGACTGTTTTCCCTTGACATGCGATACATGTCCGATCCTTTGAAAATACTTCATTGAAGTCCTTCCACTAGAGACATCCTTGCTATCTTATTAAGAGTTTTAAAGTTCGGATGGCTCGTTCTTTTTGTGCGAGCAATTCTACTTTTGGAACTCTTGACAATCGGCATGCATTTCTTGGGCAATCGTTCCAATCAATTTGTGTAGATCGTCCCTTTCCTTGAACCCGATTAGCAAAATCTATTGAGTGGCTCGATTCTTGATAGTGCATTGGTCGGTCGAGAACTCAACACCGAATCGTTGTCGCAGAATTGTGAAACCGATAATAGGTTGTGCTTTAGACCTTGACATCACGAGACTCGATTATTTGTACATCATCATTCTCTAAGGTTACGAACCCTTTGGTATAACCAAAGTTATCATCACCAAAAGCACACCGCGAACCTTTACATTCTATGTATGTGAGGAGATGCTTTGCTTCCTGTCATGTGCCTTGAGCATCCACTATCGATGTACCGGATAGTTGCTTGCACACCTCCTTTGTTGGCGGACCCATGCGATCCTGCAGCCAAATCGGGCTTTAGGTACCCTTTTGGATTGGGTCCCGAGGGTTAGGATTAGTTTTGGGGATCCATACAAACAGAGCACTTCTATTGTGATCGGTTAGATCGAAAGGCGATTTGTCTCCCCATACCTATCAACATAATCATCGTCTCTGTATATGCTTTTTCGATTTGTATGATTATTAGTGTGAACCTTGGATGACTTAGAAGACTTGGGATTTATCTTTTACATTTGTCTTTTTTTATCGGTGTGGTTCGGTGCGGCCCTAGATTTATGATTATAGGGGTAGATACATTTGCTACCATCAAAAGATTCATATCTTTTCGGCATAGGTGGTTTTGCGGTTTACGAAGCATGCTTATTAAGGCGGTGACCTTGATTGGGTCTCAGATTGGACTTCCTTTTACGGGTTGTCTTTTTCACGATTCGATCTGTTGATCGAGTTGAGCTTTCTTCGGAAGAACCGGGTTCTTCCGTTGATTCTCGATCGATGCTTTACCGATTTAGAGGTCCATTTATGTTCATACGGTTGGGCATCTGCCTTACCTTTCAACCGGTCTTTTTTCCTTATTAGATACATGTTTGGCTTTTGGTGTATCTTTGTCGAGAAACTTCGTCGATTACACCTTTTTGAGATGAATCGGTAGGGGCTTTTGAGGATGTGGAAGGGTTCTCATAGCCAAGTCCCTTCTTGTTGTCGTTGTTCGAAAATAGGCGTTCATGTCTTGAAGCGGTTTTTAGATGATTTTGAAAAAACCTCTATTTTCTTCTTTACCAGATTATCCTCGGATGATTTTTAAACTTTCATGCTTTTGGAACAAACTCATCGAATTTTGCTTGCGAGATTTTGAAGTCATCGAACTTGTTGTTTGTTAATTGCCGGTGATCTTTGATCTGCTTCTCGATCGAAGCTTTAACCGAGAAATTTTAAATTCCTCGATTTGCGCAGGCGGTTTAAATTGATCTAAGTTCGAGGCTTTCTTTGAGATCATTTTTCTTTATGGTGATTATTTACGGTCCTCGACTTATCATTTTAAACTTCCACTATAGCATAAGTGTCTCTTGCATTGGAGAGATCCTCAAGCAATTGCTCGGTAGAGTTGTCAATCTCCCCCGGCGGGTGTGCTAATGATAGCGGTGTAAAGCGACGAAGCGGGTTGGAGGTTTACCTCCAGATTGGTCCTCCTGGCCATCGGCGAGATCTCATCATAAATGCGAAGAGAATATCGGATCTTCATTTTCATAGAAGTCAGCGGTAAGACTTTGATCGGTGAAGTCTTCTCTGAGGGTATCGAGTCCTCGGAGGGCGGATAAGGAATCGTCGATTCTGGCGTAAACAACCATAAGTCCTTATAACGTTGCTCTCTTATGTTCCTTTTTTCCCTTTCTCTTGGCGTCAGTGCAGGCGGTCTGCGCTTTATAGTGACCGACTTCTCCGGTTTGAAGCACGCTCCTTCATCCACAGAACCTTTCCTTCCAGGTGAATCACTCCCGAAGTCTGTATGACTGTCGGTGACTTCCCTTCGATAGTAGTCCGAGCTTCTTCTGCCTAACGGTTATCTCTTCCTTCCTCGGTCCCGATTATCTCTTTTCCTTTCATCTCTATCCCTCCGATCATCGGATCCGTTCTTTACGGAGATCACATTGGTGATCTCACCCATCTCTCCCTGGTATGTTGATAGTCCTTATAAAATCTTCGATACTTACCAAGTTGGACGTTCGACTTCTCAAGCTTCTGATAGCCGAGCGTCTGCTACGGCTGACTTATTATATTCCCAACAGTTTGTTGGTCTTAGTTCTATTTTTTTGGTTGCCTTAAAAGCAACCGATTTTGAAGTTGAGGCTTCAGCGGGCACCTCATCTTCATCGCCTTGTCCTCTTTCAATCCGTCGAACTTCGTGAGCTTTAAGGCTCAAAACAAGCTACTTGGCTTCATTTTTTAAATGTCTTGGCAATCCTTGATTACCGTGACCTTCATATCTCACTTCTTGGTGAGAGACCTTAGGATCTTGTAGTTTATATCTTTATCGGACATCTCTACCAAGTTCTCGAAGCTTGTTTATAGACATTGTAATCCTTCCATCGAGTTCGTTGATGGTTTCATTAAAGACATCTTGATTTTTTTGAACTTCACCGGTTAAACATGTAGCGGCGATCTTTTATCTGTTCATTTCCCTCGCATATCTCGGTCGAGTATCCCACAATGTTTTTTTCAGATTTGAGATACTTAATCTTTTCCTTGGTGACCTTATCCATGGTTTTCATGATAATATGCCTTGCGATAGTATCTAGAGTGTCTTGACTTTCTTTCCTCTCTGCATCCATCAAAGGCCGGCTTTTTTACGCACAAGACTTCGGTTACTTAAAGTCTGGATCTCCTCCAAGCTGCGGGGTTATCGTAGTATATGATGATGGGTCCTTTTTCGATGACTTCCATCGATACGCCCTGTCGAACCTAGATGGTTGGACATATATATGGCCCAATCTGCATACTCATCGATTGAGAACTTTGGCGGATCATGATACATACCTGAGGTGTTATCCATCTTTGAGTGATTTTGGAAAATGAATGAGTTTTAAAAAAGCAGGTTTTTCAAGATCGATTCGGTTGACCACAAGGATTCTTCCTCAAGAATCGATGATACACAAAGTCGATAGTGCAGTAGAACCAAATTGCTCTGATACCACTTGTAGGTCCGAGCAGGTTAGTGAGGCAAGTCTAGAGGGGAGGGTGAATAGACTTGAAAACTTTTATCTTGAATCGGTGTGTGGCGGTTAACTTTGATCAGTCTTAAGTGAATCGATTTGGGTGATAACCAACTTCTTGATCGCTGAAAGCGGTCGATTCGGTAACTATCGGTTTAAACGGTGTGTCGGAAGCTTAAGTTTTACCCGTGTGAAAAACCCGTTTTTGATAAATCGATTCCAAAGTTAATCTTTTAATCGATTGGTTGAAGTGTCGAGTTTGATCGGTCGAAGCTTGGTGCTAACTGATCTCAATTTGGAATATGTATGCGCTTTAAAGGTTGTGTGCGATTATGTGTCGGTTAATCAAAGCGATAAAGGCACACAAGATTTATAGTGGTTCGGACAAACCCGGTCCCCAATCCCACTCTTCCCTATCACAAGGGGCACCTACTTAACCAATTTGGACTTTGTTTTATGTGTAAGTCCAACACGATTACACCAACTAGATGTTTAAAGAGTTCACACTCAACCGATCCCGAAGATCGAACTAGAAACCCTAGTGCGAAATCTTGCTAAACAACAACCTAACTTGGGGGTTTGGGTAAGATTGTATTAGTTCAACTATGAAATCTTTTCTTTGCGTATAAGCGACCCTATGACTAGATGAAAAAGATTTCTATGCTAAGAACTTTATGGGATGAACACTTAATAAAAATTAATCTTCTTGTTCGTGTTCTTGTGCGGAAGTCGATATTAGCTTGAGCTTCTTGATTGTTCGGTGTTTAGTTGTTTCACTCTAAAAGTGTAATCCCATATATATAGACCTTGAAATCAAAAGAGCGTTGGAGAAGCAATTTGAATTTGGGCTATATTTAATGAACTTCGAGCTTGATGTGACGAAGCCGAGGAATGGCATGGCCCATCGTGAATTTGTACTTTATGGCCAGATTCTGAGAGGTAGCATCGAAATCCCACAATTGCGGCTCGATCATCGTGTCTTGTTCTTATTGGATAGCGGACTCCACTTTTCGGTGTTGTTCTTCCAACTAAGCGACATTCTTCTTGTTGAGGATCATCGGCGTATGATTAGGTGAAACATCGATTTCACTGGTGGTGACTTTGATCGATCTGGCCCGATCTACGATAGAGTCTTACGGTGCGGTTGACTTAGCTTCAACTAGCGGACTTTCGGTGATGTAGGTCTTACAGTGCGATCTTGGAAGTCATCGATCTTCAAGTATTACGAGTTTGAGCTTTATGACTTGGTTTGAGATATCGACTAGATCGGATCGATCGATCTTACATTCTTGTCTTGCATTCCGGCTTTTGTCGGGATATCAATTTATCTTTTGAGTCTTGGATCGACCTATACATATTGAGTTTCCCCCTCAATATGTGACCTATCTATTTCATCGGTTTATTCTATACAATCATTATCAAATTGGTCTCCTATAGCGATTAATATAAACATCGATCAATTAACGAATCACCGGTCCTATTACATGTGTTTTTGGAACTTTCATCAAAACTATAAATTTCCCAACAATTTTTTAATGACGCACTTATTTTGTCACAATATTATTCGGCGACGAACTTCATTTTAATTAGTGACGATCAATATTGGTCATATAATATAAAATTTTCATAGCAATCTTATGTTTCATGAATTAATTGTTCATAGTAATTAGTGACATAGTATTTAAATCACTAATTTTTTTATATATATATGCGACAATTAATTAATTTTTCCATATAAAATATAAATTATATTGAATAAAATTGAAATTTCTTTATATATGGCGACAATTAATAAATTTTTCCATATAAAATATAAATTATATTGAATAAAATTGAAAAATAAAATATTTCATCCATCAGGGTTTGAACACTTTTACCTAAAGAGGATAACTACACCACTGGACCAAATGTCAACTTGTATTTAATTATTTGTATAAAAGTATTGATTAGGTTTCGAACACAAGACCCCAAAATAAAAAAATAAAATATAATAATCGATTTGCACCTATTAAGATTCGAACACGGACCTCCAACTTGAATTAAGATAATCTCACCACTAGACCAAAGGACGCCTTAGCTTCAGTTATTTATATAAATGTATTTTAAAAGCAAAAGTTCACCTTAATCAAATTATTAAGATCCTAGTTTGGCAAATTAGGTAACTTGAGTTAAATCACTTCTTATCTAATATAGGCTTGTGAAATTAATTCACCCCAGTTCATGAATTTCACCATAAAATACCAATCTCCGGCAAAGATTAGAGCAACGGCTTCACCACAAAATTACAAGGATTCACAATTCTGCAACGGATTCACAATCCCTTCCATTCTCTCCCTCGATACGCCCTTTTCACAATTGCAACGGATTCAATTTCTACCCAACTCGTCCCTCTGTGAATTGGGTGTTCCTGATGTTTTGATATGTGGGCAGCTTCCAGAAATCGAGCAAGCATCAATAGTTATGCCTCTCTTCGTTTAAATTAAAACTTAACGTTTAGAAAGCGGCCACCGAAGAATGTACAAAGTAATATTGTGCGAAATTTTTTTTCAAGATTTTCTCCAAGTTCGGAAAATGGGCACCTTTAATTTACGATATTTTGGTGAAAAGAGTAGTGTTTGGATTAGAATTTGTTTTTTTTTTTCTTGACTATTTTGATGAGGAATGAAGTTTAATTTAACTGAATTTTGTGTTAGGAATTGATTAGTTTTTGGGATTAATTTCTTGATCTTCAGTGGTAATTAATTTGCAATGTAATCTACTTTATTTAATCTAATGTGAATGTGTTTTGTTTATGTTATCTTGATTATAATATATGGTCTAATTTTTGATGGTCTTTTGTACATTAAGTGCACCATTTGATTCAAGTGTATTTTATCAGAGAACTTTTAAGTGTGATCTAAGTTTTTCAATGTCCTCAATAAGGTGCTAAGTAGTATTCTCCTCTAGGCAGGGATGAAAATATGCAGCAGGACTTGCTGCATATTCCTCTGGATATTGAATTTAGAATAGGTCCAACTATTAATTTAATTAATAATTTTTTTGTGGCATAGATTGTCATTAGTGGTTATTAGGAATAGTTTGTAGGTGTGGTAATTAGAGAGTTGGTCAGGTTTTAGAGCACAGAGGTTCTTCAGTTGCTCAGTTTATATTTGTAAGTAAGAGATCAAGGTACATTTTAGTTGGAAGACTGATAAAATTTGGATGGTTGTTTTTATATTCTTTTATTGGTCACTCAAATATAATTTCCATCATATAACCTTGTGTTCTTCATGTATTACTGAGAATTATCTACTTTCACTAGACATGATCTGTAAACTTGTAAACTTATGTTGTAGGATCTTTATTTGCATTAGTTCTCTTGCTGCTTGGACTAGTTTTTTGTGTTACCAAAAGTTACAGTATTACTCTTTGACTTCTTTTTTTTTTTGTCTATTAGAACTCTAACGGAGAGAGTGCGAGATATTATGACCTGGTGACTTAGTTAAGGAATTGTAGGGTTAACATTGTTTGTGAATTTTGGCAGGATGCTTTTGAAGAAGGTGGCGAGTTGCATGATAAGAAAGTCTATCTTTGGCTGTACAGAGCGTAAGTAGGCCATAACACATGGATCTTCTTTGGTTAAAAAACTTAGGGCCTACTTGGTATGAGTTTGGAATGGGAATTGGTGATTGCATTGTTCTTACTTGGTTAAAAATTATCAAACAATATTAATGAGAATGATTCCAACCCAACAATAATAAGGTGTACCATGGTTGTGTTTAGTTAATTTTCTCACTAGATTCTTTAGAATTAGTGTTTTCATTTTCTCTGTTTAAATTTCTTCATTTTCTTGTCTTGTTGTTTATATCTCCATTTCGATTGGTCTCCTTCCAAGGTCAAGCAAAAAGTTACATTGATATCTGTTGTGGTTCTTTGTAAGCCCTAAAACTTTCTCTAAACTCTATGGAATCATATTTTATTTATACATTTTAACTTTTTTTAAGAGTATAGATGTGACCACAATGCCTCATTAATATTATTGAAAATAATTTCTACATTATCTGGTAATTGGTAGATTACATTTACTAGGGCTCTTCTCTGCAATAATGAAGTCATATACATTGTTCTCTAATCCCAAAGTTATTGAATCTAATTCCTTTGTTATTATTTCTTCTTCAAATATCAGTGACATATGTGCTTTTCTAGATAATATCATTATAGGGATCTATTCCAAATTGTCTTTCTCTCCAGTAACGTCGATTCATGTGCCTATATTATAATTCTCAGACATTGTTGTGAGGCTGTGAATCTAAGTCTGAAACTTTTGATATATGTTTGTACAATCTGAATGATGTTATTGGCAAAAAGGTCTCTTCTGTATTTATAAAAAAAAAAAGTCGGTGTATATGAGCAGGTAGTATCACATTTTCTACCATCTGACAAAATTGGGATCTTTAAACTTGTAAACTTATGTTCTAGGTTCTTTATTCGCATGATAGTACGCTTCTTTGCTTGGACTAGTTTTTTTATGTTAGAAGGGAAACAAGAAGGAAATTGTTTGCATGCCCTCGATTGGAAGTCTTCCCCGCATCGTGACAAAGGTAGTACACTACTGCCCTACATTAGTCACATTAACAAAGTTATCTCAAGTTAACTTTCGGTTTTTTCTTTTTGAAAAGTGACTCTTTGGGGTGTTTGTAAAAATATGCTTTTGAGAACGTGATTCTGTATAGTGATTGTGAAAAAAATTACTTAATAGTGAGAGTGATAAGTTCTTATGCGGCTTTACCACATATGTCGTAAGGAATGTCCTGGCGCTGTATTGATATTTATGACAGGGTGGGAGGATATTAGTTGTTTGAGGGATCAGTTAAAAGAGGGACCCCAATAGGGTTCTGTTTCTTACATGTCATGGCTCTATGGAAATCTCTGAACATAAAGTCATGTTTGATTGTGGAAAAGTGAAGGAGACAACTTATGATGCCTTAAATAATACACCATGTTTTTCTTTGATATCCCAAGCTACGCTTTCGTGAGAGAAGGGAGAGTGGGGCTTTGGCGTGTGTTGCCCGGTGAGTGCTACAACTTGTAACCACAATGTGTATATGAAGCATTTGCTAAATATCAACTCCCGGACTTTTGAGAACTCCATTGAACTCTCTCAGCTTGCAAATTAAAAGTTTACAAGTTGAAAGTATTGGAGATTTTATCTCTCTTTGCTCTTCGAATTACGCTGAATGATTACTGTGCAAAATGTTGTCCACTTTCTGAGGATGATTGGTGCATTGGATGAAATTGAGAACCTCAAATATCTTGTTCTTATCAATTCTTTTTGTTTCTTTGAGAATTTCTTTTTGTTGTTTTTTTAAAATATCTTTGGATGGTGGTTCTTTGATTGTGATAAATCGATTATAGATTGTAGTAGTATGAATATGATCAATCTTTGTGAGTTGAGATCTCTAATAGGCAGGCTTATAATGCCTTTATTGCTGATTTTTGTGTTATTGACACTTCTGTATTCCTTTTATTGTAAATATTGTGGAGATGTATAAATATATCACAATTTAAAAGTAGATTTACTCTCGCATTAGAAGTTTTGCCAATGATGATGATGAAAGAGATGTGGGATATTATGTTCAATTTCCTATACATTTTAGTTAATTAGTTTGGCTCTTGATCACTTTTTGAATTATACTCATCATCCGATACTTTATGATGTTGATGTTATTTGCTAATGCTAGCTCATGTTTTATGTTGCTTTCAACTTGTGATTGAACTGTTATTTAGTGAATGTTCCCCAGCCCGTGTTTTAAATTTGTGTTCTTTGATATGCTAATGATATCCTGTGTTTAATGATGTATTAGTTGTAAACTGCAACAGTATTAGTTGCAGTATGTAGAAGTATCAATTCTCTTATGTAAAGGTATTAGCCTTATTTGTTTTCATCTTAGAGTATTAGTTGTAAACTTCTAGCAGTATTAGTTGCAGTATGTAGAAGTATCAGTTCTCTTATGTAAAAAGTATTAGCATGGCACTTTTATATTAGTCGATCAAGCTATTTTGACTTTATTAGTTAGTTAAAAGTTAATTGTTAGCTTTCATAATTAAATACAAGAGGGTTCCCAACTTGTAAACTAGTGATTCATCTTCTCCTTCAATGTAATTCCATTTTATTCTCTTCTTCCATGAAATCTGTTAGTTTGATTATGGTAACAGTTTCCGAATCTGTGAATTCGGTGATACTAGGTATATGAATCTTTGTGATTCATCTTCCGCTGTGTTTGGTTTGTTGATTTTTTTCGTAGATCGATTCGTATATGACATTTTTTTGTGCATAAATTTTTCATGTATATTTTTAAACATAAATTTTGATAAATTTAATGACTGTGTACAACTTATATTTAGTGTAAATAACTAATACTTTTTAGTGAAACAACTAATACTTTTTAGTGAAAACAACTAATACTTTTTAGTGAAACAACTAATACTTTTTAGTGAAACAACTAAAACTTTTTTATAATACCCAATGACTTGCAGAGTGCACCTAATGTACAAGTTTCGTCTAACCTAAAAACTGTGAGAGTTGAACTTAAGTTCTATTTTACCTTCATTAATTTATGGGATATGACAAATATCGTATATAGTAGGAACTTGGTAAGATTGTGCTATATATGTGTCCTTTATGAAAATTGTTTCACTCTGATTAGAAATTAGAACATGTCACTAAAATTGTGGCTTAGAAAATTAAAGCAAACGACCGTAAGTCCTTTTCTTTGCTTATATTTAATTTTTTTAAAAATTGAGACAATCTCAGATTTGAGACGGATCAAGTTGAAAGTTTCAATGTGAAGAATGTTTCAGAAAGACGGAACTATGATTTTAGATTTGGGGATACAGATAATTACAGTTAAGTCTATCGAGACTTCATTATTAATTTAAAGTGATCTATAACATTACAATGGAAATCATTTATATATACTCAATATTTTTAGAAATGCATCCTTCTTGATAAAAGATTAATTTACAACTGAAACAACAATAGTTATTAATTTTAAATTCACTTATAATATAAATGTAGCATGAATAATAAAAATTAATCTAAAATATATCCTGAAATATAAAAAAAAACCTTAAAAATGTTTAAATAATGAAAATTTACCCAAGAATCAAACAAATAATAAACATGATAAATTTGCTAATATTAATTCAATAATTAAAGCGCTCAAAAAAAATCAATAATTAAATAAATAAAAAGATGAATTGATGTATTTAAACTACTAAAAATAAACCTTCATTTGAAATACAAAGTTACAAGTGATCTAAACAACTTCTCATGATATATTTCTCTAAATGATTAAGTCTTGTATGCACCAAGTGCACAAAACGTGCAACTTTTTTTCTTGAAACGTTTAGTTTGTTTAAACTGGAACATTCAACATGTCTTACACAGATCAAGTTGAAAGTCTCAACGTGAAGAATGTTTCAAAAAGAACGAACTAGTATTTTAGATTTGGGGATACAGATAATAATTAATAAAATATTTAATTCTTAAAACTTCATATAACTCGGTGCAAACCATATAAATTAAGAAGGTGTATATATAACATATATTCAATTTAAATTATAATTACAGTTAAGTCTATTGAGACTTCATTTATTTAAAGTGGTCTATAACATTATAATCAAAATCTTTTATAATCAATATTTTTTAAATTCATCCTTAAGGTTCTATATAAAAGAATAATTTATAACTGTATAATAGTTATTTTAAAATATAAAGTAAAAATAAAAAAATGTAGAGATTAAAAAAAACCTTAAACATATAAATTAAAAATGTAAAGATTGGGGTTTGAACTCGAGAACTAATATAGGGAACTAATGCACTACACCACTTGGACAAACCTCATTTTATGTTTCAAGTTAACATCTATTGGTATTAATCCAATATAGCCTTAAATAAAAAATATATATCAGTTCTCGTAAGTGAAGGAACCCTTAATTCCAAATCATTTCAATCCTCAATCTCGCCATTTCCCCAAATTAGCTCATCCCCAATCTCGCGATTTCGACTCAATCGTCCTCAATTCCTCGCGATTTCGACTCCATCTTCCCCAATTCACACCAAATCCTTCAATTCCATAGCAGCGCGACTTCATCCCGGACCGTCATCAGCCGCGGCGAAATGAAGACTACGAGCAGTAGCCATATTGATGATTATCACAAGCGATTCTGCTTCGAATGGCTAGTACTGAGCACTTCAATCATCCACTGCTGCCCAATCGATTACTGCGACGGCCGTGACCTAATTCTACGATGTGTGTGTAGTGCACCGGCCGTGAATATCATCAGGTAATTAATTCGTATCTCCAGAAATTAGGTATTCATTCATCGAATTGGATTGAATTAGCTTATTTTGATATTGATAAATTATAAGAATATGATTAATTTGGTTGAGAAAATTAGGGTTAAATTCGTATGATTAATTTTGGAAACTTTGGAATTTTTGGAATTCTGTCGTGAGCAGTATAATACGTCAAGCCCGCCCATTATTTAGCAATTCAGAATTGGTTTTGGAGCCAAAATGGGCCACTGGCGGGACTTAAAATTTTAAATTAGATTCTAAGAACGTGAATTAGGGAGATTTCCTTCTTATTGAGAGATATTCACGTACCCACGTTTTTGTTTATATACTCGATCAACTCTCAAACCCTTCGTTTTAATATCGTCGCTCAACAACCCTTCTCTGCAATTGTTTCCTATCCCATCTCATCAAGCAGGTCTCTGGTAACCCTAACTCTTCAATTTAGCTTTTGCTTGCTCTGATAATATAGTTGAATTGTACTTGTTTCTAGGCTTTAACCGTTAAATCAGAATTGGAATCTCATTGGACAGCTGAATTCTGCCAATTTGTATGATATGAGTAATTTTTTTGCAATATATATTGATTTACTGCAGTAAACTTAGTTTCATGTGATTCTGTTGATAAAGAATTTAGGGGAAAAGGAGTATGGGAATGTGATTCTGTTTCTGAGTGGAAGGAAGAATCAATCTGCTCTCTTCTGTTTAGAATGTTTCTTGTGTACCTCTAGATAGGGAGGGAGTACTACATATATTATGTTGCTTTCTTTTGGAGATTTTTAATGAGATCTTGATATCTATGTTTTTTTTACATAATTATTACTATTAAACATCAGTGTTAATAAATTAAGATTGTGACCACATATACAGATGTAAGCAGTAAATTGATATAGTATTCCGTATGGTACAAGCCTCTAAACGGGGGCTGAGAGTCTGTGAGACCTTCTTTTCCTGCCCAATTAGTTATACAAATTAAATGCTAGTTGGTTCAACACTATGTAATGTTTAGGTTGGATGACTCTTGCCTTGTGCATTATTACTTTCAGTAATCATGCAAAGATATATTGGAACTATTGCATTTTGACAGCTATCATTTGGTTGTTTGTGTTATGTATCTTGACTGCTAATTGACATAAATTGATCATAGGGCTAATCAGAATGAACATAATGAACATAATCATAATTAGGCAGCCCCCTTCTTATACTATAACCTACATCAGCATACAACAAATATGGTTGAAATACTTGATCAAATTCTCTTGGGTATAAAAAAAATACTTTCCTGTCACTAATTAAGGCAACTGTACAGAAATATGAAGAAGTTAAGCTTGACATACCTCACACACAGTGTGCATGTTCTTTCCTCCTTTTATCCCTGCAAAATTGTTTCCATTAACACAAAAGAAATCATCAATTAAGCATGCAGTGAAGTTATGAAAACCATAATCTGTGATTTCTGTTTTATAATCTGTTGATAAAGGAAATAATAGAGAAAAATGCATTGGTATGAGCCCTATGTCCATTACAAAGGGTAAGCAGTATCCTATATCTGATTATTTGTTTACTTGTCATCTTTTTGATTCTCATAGAGTATTCACAGCCCCTATTTTCCAGATAATTGAACATAAGACCTGATGATATGTCAATAATTAAATCATATAAACATCAAAAGAAGGTAATTATAGGTTTTATGAATATTTTATTTCAGTCTTGGGTATGGTGATGAAGTAGCTGATTTTTAATATTTTTTGTAGTCTCTTGAACTTAAAGAACTGCGATCGGATTTACTTGTATGAAGCAAACCCACAGTCTGAGAGAATAATGGGTGGATATCCGACAAGGCAAAAACAAAATTGGGTAAGTCGTGTGAGACATTTATGATATTTGATTATGTTATTATTGAGGTTAATTTACTTTTTTCAATTCATTGACCATTTTATTTACTTTATTTATGCTTAAATACCGTGAAACGATGAAACGTAAGTGAGATGAATATGTTGAGCTCGGAATAGAAAGACCGAACACGAGATAGTCTTGGAGGTGTTGGGCCATGGGCTTGGATATACCAAAGGGTATGGTTCTGTTCAAAAGCCTCCAAGTAGAGCGGAGTTCATTGTACAATTCTTCTGCTGAATATGAAGATGAGCTAAGAGAAACAACGGAAGAGTTACAATGATCTAGAGTTCAAGTGGAAGAACTACAAACTCAAGTAACTAGCTTGAAAAGAAGACACAGCTACACAAAATGAAAATCGATTGCCAAACTCTCCGAAGCAAAATGACATTCTCAATGCAAAACTCTCTAAGCAAAGTCACAAACTATGAACAAACTAATGGCTTTTATGAGGAGAAAGGGATTGACATATAATTAAGGTTAAACTTCTTCTTTTTTTTTTTATGAGTTTTTGGTTCATGTTGTTTTTTCTTTAGCCTTTACTTTATTATTTTCATTTTCTTTTTAGTAGTCTTACTCATATGTGTAGCTTTAAAGCTGACTGTGTTAGAAGAGGGCATATATGATGAAATATTTGTGTTCAACATGTTTAACAAATAAGGGAATGTGGTTCTCTAGTTTCTCACTCTCGAGATTAGGTCTTGTAGATGTTATTTCGAAGTGCAATTAGGTCTTGTAGATGCTGCAATTGCTGATTTTTTGGAGCATTGCAACTGCTGATTTGATTCAAACATAAATGTGGATATGCGTGTGTATATAGATAGTGGTAGTACTGTACTTTGTATATTTCACTACCAAATTGTGTTAGTTATGGTGTGTCATGACAAGGAAATCAGTACTTGAATACTGCCAGAACTGATACCTAATAGTATCTGAACTAATACTTTTAGGTGAAAAAGTTGATACTCTAACAAAGTTAGTGTACTCATTCCTTCTGAATTGCATTCGGACGTTTCGAAATTTGGGTCTGATGCTAGGATTAATTATCTTTGTTATCTTAGAATGGTGCATTCAACTGGTTCGAATTTGGCTTTTTGTTTTACGATAACGTGCTTATTATACGTGATTTTTAAGGATTTGCCTAAATCGGTTTTGAACTTTTGAAGTTGGGGCTTTGATTACGGTTTGCGCGAATCTTTGCATATATTGAAACCTTTAATTCTAGCGCATTGAGTATGAAACGTGCTAATGATGCTTCTAGTATGAATTTGGGGATGGTTTTCGAACCCAACCATACTACTGTTTTGACCCCTAATGCCTTGGATTTGAATGCTAAATCATTTACTCAATCTTAGATTTTGATTATGCCTTGGATTTTGATTATTTGACCCCTAATGCCTTGGATTTTGATTTTGGTAAGTGTATTTGTGCATTTAAAGTTTAGGATTATCGTTTTCTTGATACTTTACGGAGTTATGCTTTCTTATAAATTCATCTGATATGATATTTTTTTATAGGTGATATCTAAGGAGGTGAAGATTTCAGATTCGTCAGTGCATGGAAATTATTTTTGAAGACATATAAGACATTGTTTTTTTTTTGTTTATTGTTTCATGTAGTTTTCATAACAAAGATTGTTGTTTGGTTTCTATTGTTTGAAGGAGTTTTTTGTTAATGCAAATTATTTTTATCTTTAATTAATTTAGTTTTTGTTGTAGTATTTATTATTTAGTATTATTACTGATTTAATATATATAAAAATTCAAATAAATTGATAATAAAAGTAATTATTTCACGATGAAATAAATCGTCACAATATGTATCATTTTTTTATGGCGAAATAATAGTCACAAGTATGTTAATTAATCATGATTTATATATTTGTTACTATATCAATTTATTTAGTGACGATTATCATCATCGCCAATTTGAATAATATTTTTAATGACAAAAATATTTTGTCATCATTTTATATCTTTAATGACGATTTAATATTTAAATCACTAAAGTCCATTTTTTTTGTGACGAAATTCATTGTCATTATATCTATATATATAACCACGATCATTTTTTTCGTCATTTTTTTTCAATACTTTCATGACGCGAAAATGTCAAATATAACCGAACAATATATTGTCACCAAATCTAAACTTCTAGTGATGATTATTATTTTTGTCACTAAATAATACATTATAGTGACAAAATAATTCGTCCTAAATTACCACATCATTTTGCGACAATAAAAATTTTGTCACTAAATCATACTCCCTCCGTCCCAAGATTATTGTCCAGTATTCTATTTTTTATTCCCATGATTTTTTGTCCACTTTCCTAAAATGGAAAGTTTCATCAATATAAACACCCTTCACAATACATATAATTTACACCAATTGTCACTCACTTAACCCCTTACACTTTAACAATTTATCACTTTTTCACTTTACAATAAAGTTGATTTACCAATTCTACCCCTTACACTTTATCACTTTTTCTTAAAAACCGAGCACACAGTAAACCGGACAATAATTATGGGACGGAGGGAGTACTATTTAGTGACAAATTTTATTGTCATTTTATATGTACACATATAACGACGATCAACATTTAAATCACCGAATAACAACTTCTTTCTTGGCGAATATAGAAAATCTTGACGAAATAACCAAGCTAATTGTGACAAAATTAACGTCACTAAAAGTAACCTTTTTGTGACAATTATTTATATAAATCCGTAAAGTTGAACTTTAGTAATGAAAATCATATATTGCGACAAATTTTTTATGCCTAATGTGACAATTTATAAATCACAATAGATGGAAACATATAGGGGCGATGACCTTTTTAAATCACCAAATGATGCCCTTTTCACGATGAATTAATATATCGTCACATTTTTCATAATACCACGCACTATAAATGACGATCTATGCCCATAAAAATTAAAATGCAAATTATCAATTGTGACGAAAAAATGATGTTTCATGACAAAATTTTTTTGTCGCGATTTCTCAATTTCTGTAGTGTCGTAATATAAAATCATAACATATATTATTATAAAAATAAAGATTCATGTATAATCGTAAACATATTGCACGTACATTACATTATCCGGAGATGGTCACTTTTCTTTGTTGGCGTTATGAATACATGTCTCCTCATATCTCCCAATGAAACTTTATCTTTGCATGTCCACCACAACATTCTTGGGTATTCTTTGTTTGTTTTAACGATCACGGATGCACGAAATTGCCAATAAGGGTGTTGCTTCGTGAGCCCATGTTTGGATTGCATGAACAAATCAGAAGCGATCAATATCTGACCTCTTCCCGTCATCGATGCATTGTTCAATTACAATAGAAAGTAGAAACTAGTGAAAACTAATGTTTTATGCTAACATCTTCTTTGTACTTATATAGGCAGGTTGTAAAAAGAAGATTTTCAACTTTTCTATTATATTATACAACAATTGGATAAATTTTGCATTATGTAGTCAATTAACATACACATGCATGAACAGTTCACACAAAAAGTACAAATTTGTCATTATCCAAAGACCATTGTGTAGATATTTTAATAAATGTAGTAGGTCAAATTTGTTTATAAAACGACTGTGTACATATATGTAATGTCAACTCAAAAAAAATATTATTAAGGTAATTTTATATAAAAATATTGTGATTTATCTAAATGAAAAAAAAAATACTATTATAATATTACAACTAGAAAATCTATAAAGCCAACTCGATGCCAACTTGTTTAAAGTTTATTGCCAAATTGACATATGATTATATTTCCAATTCAAACCTAAAGTATCATTCATGACTTCAACGATTTTTACTATAAATCTGTTATTAAAAAATAAATAAACAACAAAGCCCAAAAGGCCCAATACAATTACACACTGACATCACAGTCCAATAGGCCCAATATAACAAAACACACAACACATAACTCAAAAATTACAATAGACCCAATATAACAAAACACATAACACATAACCCAAAAATTCATGGATAATAAAAATAAAAATTAATATTTTAACAATTAAAATTAGTTTATTTAATATTCATTTAATATTCCATATAAAATTAAAAATAACTGGTTTAAATTAATTTGGGCCGATCCACTATGTAACTATGTACAAAATATAGCACCTAATCATTTAATATAGCACCGATTCGTTAGGGTTAAGTCCCTCCGTTCAAAATTCATCCTTAATATCACAAATGAATGAATGATACTGTGGAAAAAACTGAAAACATACAACTCTTCGAATTCCGCTATATTGTGACGGTCAAGTCTGAAGGGAGACGACTATTGGATTCCGACTCTATATTATGTCCGATTACTATCATTTCCTTATAGTTCAATTTTAAGTCTCTTACTCTCGTCTAACACATTAGTTTGGTACCCTCAATTGCAGATTGAATTAATATATCAAAGTGCCACCATTTTATGTTTTAGCCCTGATATTACTGTCCATCACGAACTCGCACAACTCGTGTTTTCTCAATTTGTTCTTCATCTTATTTCGATCAATTTACGTTGTTAATCATGTCTACAACCCATTTTGATTCATGCCTAGGTATCCCCTAATCCATATCTTCTTGATTCTCGCTCCGATTCTTCAATTTAAAAGTTTAGAACTGCATGCATTCTTGTAAACTTTGCTAAAGATCAGTTGATTGTGCATGATTAATTAATTCTATGACTTCTAAAACAAAATGCAACTTAGGGGTGCTTAATTTAGAAGTTAAATTTGAGAGCTAGGATTGAATATATAACAATCCCTTTCAATACCTCAACTTCCATTCTGACAGCTTACTTTAAAAATATATATATGAATCATCAAAAGATCATAATACTTTACTTGTATATGCAGTTATAATACGAGTTAGGCCTATAAGTTTACTACTCTCAGCAAATCAAGCTCAAAATAAAATAAAATAATGAAATGAACATGTGACAAACTGTGATGATAATTAGAATATCACCATTAATGAGGTGATTGGAAGAATTTCACTATAAATAAGGATACAATTACAACAATAATGACCAAGAATTAATGACCAATAATGACCAAGATCTAATCTATTAATTACATATTAATGACCAATAATGACAAAGATCTAATCTATTAATTACATATTAATTATCCTTAATATATAAATTAATTATCCTTAACACCCCCCGCAAGCGTTGCGTGGGGTGAAGACAAACGCAAAGCTTGGATCGAAGAAGCTCAAAAAGCGGTCGAGGCGGACTCTTGGTGAAAATATCCGCAAATTTGAAGATGAGATGAAACAAAACGTGTGGAAATCTTCCCAGAGGATACTAGTTCACGAACAAAGTGGTAGTCCAGATCAATGTGTTTTGCTCGTTTGTGAGCAAATCGGATTATGATCGATAAAAATAGCACTCTTGTTGTCACACAAGAGTTCGGGACGATTGGAGATTTTGACCCGGAGCTCATCGAGAAGATTGGTGAGCCAAACAATTTCCGCATTGCATTGGCCATAAAGCACGGTATTGATTCACAACTCGAAAGCGAGCCAACAGGGTTGTTTTCTTTTGCACTCCAAGAGATGAGATTTCCGCCAAGAAAAATTGAGTAACCGTCGTGGATCGTATGGTTTCAATGCAACGGCCCAATCAACATCGAGTACCCAATGACAATGAGACTCACGGATGCGAGTAAAGGATAAGCCAAAGTGGATTGTACCTTCACATAACGTAAAATCCACTTAACAACATTAAAATGATCATCCGTCGGTTGAGTGAAGAAATTGACTAACAACATTCACAAAGATACGATAAATCCGGGCGGGTAATAGTCAAAAATCTTGAAGGGCCCCGACTAAAAAAGCTGATAAAGTGGGATCGTGGAACGGTGGGCCATCACTTACCAAAACCTCTCCAAATGCAAGCGGGGTGGAAACGGTTTGGAATCCAATAGTTTTGCCCGTTCAAAATGTCGATAGCATATTTGGCCCGACCAACAAAAAGACCATCTCCGAAGTGTACTGAGACCTCAAGACCAAGGAAATAGTTAAGACGCCCCCAAATCCTTAATAGCAAATTCCTTATGCGTCGTCAATGAATGTCTTGAGCATGTCACCATCATTTCCTCATGATAATTATATCATCTACGATATAAGAGTAGATAGAGAATAGAAGTACCTCGAGCGAGATAGAACAAAGATGAGTCGATGGACTCGCCAAATCCCAAGTCAAGAGATATGTACTAAATCGTTGAAACCAAGCAAGAGGGGCTTATTTCCGGACCATACAACGCCTTCTTTAGGCGACAAACATGATCGAAAGCGTGGATCAACAAATCCGGAGGTTGAGCCATGAAAACCCGTTTGTCAAGAAATCCATTGAGAAATGCATTCTTGACATCTAACCGATGCAACGACCAGATCGTTGATTGCAAGAAAAGCAAGAATAACTCGAACGATAGCGCATTGACGATCGGGCTGAATGTATGATGAAAATCAGCCCCGAAACTCGAAGGAACCCCTCGTGCCCGAGGCGAGCTTTATGACGCTCAATAAGACCATCGGAATGAAACTTAGTCCAAAAACCACTTCGAACCAACAATATTAGTGACGTGAAGGACAAGGTACAAGATCCCACGACATTTTTGACGTGAGAGCATCGATCTCTTCCTCCTGTGATAGCGCACAACCATTCCGAGATTTGGCAAATGGGACGGAAACCTCTGGGTTCGAGCTAGGCAATCGAGAGGATAGCAAGGCTGAGAAAGATCAACTAGTAACGAGGCAACACCCGACGCGTATGCGCCACCATAGGATGGACGGTCCTCAAGATCGGGACTCGGTGGATCGAGGACCGCAACAGAGCGGGTTCGGGGCGGATCGGTAGGGTGCCAACGGGGCTGGTTTAAGGCGGCGGTCTGGAGGTGCCGTATCTCGATGGGGAGTTGTTCCTCATCATCCAAAGGAATGATGTGAGGGACGAGAAACAAAGATGACGACGGGGCGGATGGATGGCGGCGGAAGGAATGGGCACGATGATAGTACCATCCAAAAACTTGAAAATCCAAATTGGACATCGGTGTTGCGCAGCGAGTTCTCGAGAGAAAGGAAAACATAGTTCATCAAATTGAGCATGCCTCGATAAGAAGACCCGAGAAGTAGCCGGATCGAGGCAACAAAATCCCTTATGTGCTTCATGTACCCAAGAAAGATGCAAGGCCGACTTTTGGGTGCCAACTTGTGTTCAAATAGTCCCTCAAAAATGGATAAACTTCGAATAACCGAACGGTTTAAAAATTGGCATAGTTTGGAATTGATCCAAAAAAAAAGCTCAAAGGAGACTTGTTAGACAAAGAGATGATGAGGCGGGATTTATTAATAACATAAACTGCGGTGGCAAAAGCATCAAACCACAACGATACGAAGCATGTGAATGAAATAACATAGAAAGACTGTTTTTTGAAATATGTCTATGCTTGCGTTACGCCCCCATTCTATTTGAGGAGTGTATGGACACGAGAGGCGATGAAGAATGCCATGTAGTGACATAAATTCCACGAACTCTAGAATTCACAAATTACGTGCCACCATCACTTTGGAAAACCTTGATTTTTTACGGAAAACGAGTCTGCGACAAAAGCATGAAATTTCACCAAAATATCATAAAATTCGGACTTAAAGACGAAGGGATAAATCCAAGAGAAACGAGAATGATCATCCACAAAAGCGACATAATATTTAAACCCATCGACGAAATAATCGGGGCGGGCCCCACAGATCACAATGGATTAAGTCAAGTCTCGCATCGGCGACGCGTTTTTCATTCAATTGAAAAATTACACGCGTTTGCTCTTGCTTGTATGACAAGAGAAACAAAGTGTAGGAGTCGGTAATAAAAGTAATAGATAATTGGCCTATCTTTTGCAATAAAGAAATAATAGTAAACGGACATGCCCCAAACGAAGATGCCATAAATCAAAACCGCCTTCAAGTCTTTATTCTAATTGTCAACCAATTAGGACACCCCGATCAAGCAAATATAAACCTTTATCAACCCTTCCCTGAGCCATAATTTTTCTTTGTCACCCGGTTACGAATGGCAAAGAACTTATCGAAAGAACACAACGTCAACAGGTAATCAAAGAAATCCAACTTAGAAATAGACAATAAGTTCTTAGTAATATGTGGCACAACCAATACATCCAACAATTTAACATCCCCGGATAATTTAGAAGTGCGAATATGCGAAATATTTAAAGCGTAACCATTACCAACAATAATGTAACCCGTTACGGGTAAGGCCCGGCGGATTCAAGAGCGGATGTCCGATTCATCATATCTTGAAGCACGAGTCCAAATACCAATCAGAGTGGAATCGAAATCGACATGAGTGATTAAAGGCTCGAACAAGATTAGCGGAAGAAGCGGCATTCCGAAGCATCAATAAATTGAGGGCATTTATTCGCATAATGTTCATCTTTGCATATCGACAACGAGGAGTATAGGTACGACGACCCCATTTCCACCGATTACCGGTTTGCTACCGAATTACCACGAAACCCCGTAGATCATGGACGATTGTTAGAGTCTTTGAAAATTTCGGCCTCGTTGTTGAACCCCGATTGCCAAGAGAAACCGGAGTCGCCCTTAGGTGACCTTGTCCACCGAGGAACGGCCACCACCGCGACGCAACATCATCTCAAACCGACGAGCTTGATGAAGCAAGGTACGAAAACACGGCAATGTGGTTAGCGCCATTCGAAAGTCGCCAAACGAGGCAAATTGAATGCCTAACCCTCGTAAGAACCAATGGCTTTTATCAGTTTCATCAATAGGGCGACCAATTGCCGAAAGTTGATCACACAAGTTCTTAAATTTCCGCCATAGTCGCCCAATCGGTAGATCACCGCCGGCAGAAAGCAACTCCTCACGTGGTGATGGGTGTGAAGCGGATGAGTCGGAGAACGCCGCCAAAGGCGTCGACCAAGCGAATAGAGAGGTTTGACAATCCGAACCTCCGATGCATCCGAGTGAGCGACGTGAAGACGACGGCCGAGTAATTTCTTATCTTTTATACGCCACGCAAGAACGCGGATTTGGTTGATGGGCCCATCAATCGTGATTGTAGGGATGGGGCCCCGATGATCGATCCATCAAGAAATCCCATTAGATCGAAGCACTTTCGGCCATATGAATGACTTGGCGATACCACATCAAGTAAGTAGAGGTTCAAGTTTGATCGGTACCATTGAGAGCATGGTATTGTGGGGAGGCGGATCGGTGGTGGTGGAAGGATGATGCCGCCATTGAAAAACACGAAGCTTAGGGTTGTGAGAATGAATATTTGCTGACGGTGATCTTTGGAGGGACCCGTCCGAAATCGGTCGAGGAGTTGGAGGACCCGATCCAAGAAGAGAGCCGTGAGCGGAAGAGATGATCGTGGCGAGTAAAAAAGGTTTAGGATGCGTGTTTAGGATCGTGATACCATGTGATGATAATTAGAATATCACCATTAATGAGGTGATTGGAAGAATTCCACTATAAATAAGGATACAATTACAACAATAATGACCAAGAATTAATGACCAATAATGACCAAGATCTAATCTATTAATTACATATTAATGACCAATAATGACAAAAGATCTAATCTATTAATTACATATTAATTATCCTTAATATATAAATTAATTATCCTTAATACAAACTATAGCTAATATAATACTATATTTTTTTATAACATGAGCATATATATAGACGATGATAAGTTTTAAGCCCTTTAAATTTGGTTGTATAGTTACAACATACAAGATGAGTTAAAAATTTAAAATTATACGTTATTTAAGGCCAACAATGATATACAACAGAAAACGATAGCAATATACGGAATCTACGAAACAAAACTTTTTCGTTCAATCAGAGAGACCTTAGGATTAAAATTTAATATCATCGTCAAAAGAGAGAAAACTGAAGAATTGAGTTGAGACTTGAGAGCGGAATATGATATCATTTAAGCCAGATCTAGTCCCACATCGAAAACAGTAAGAAGATGCCAAGAGACATTGCTACAAATTGGGAAGTCGAGAAATGAATTAAGCATACCTTTCTCGGCCTTTTGGCTAAGATCAAGTGTAGTATCTGTTCTTATCAGTTTAATATCTGATATGTGGGCCAATGGCCCACACGATATTAAATTTATTTTTTGAGGGGAAGGCCCATCAAGGTAGCTTGTTGTCTGGGCTTTTGCGCGTCGTCCATGCATTGCACTAGTGTACGAGCTTGGCGCACCCCACCCAAATCGTAGTTCCAACTTTTTAACATGTTTATAAGCAATGTATTCTAAAAATTGCCAAGAAAATTCCTAGTTCTTCCCTTTATCATAGTTTGTTGAGTGAGCATTATGAATTGAATTGTACGGTGCAACCTATGTTTGTGAAACATGTTGCATGTTTCAATGTAAACAAGTTGTTACTAAAGACCAAGAGATCATACATGATGCTCTGACTTGTTTCCACATCAAATAAAGCATAATATAGCTTTATTAGGGGTGCTTGATTAGAAGGTCTTTGAGAGAGGAGATAGCGAATAAATGATTATATGTGGAGTAATGCAGTATAATAGGGAATAATGTTTTTCTTTTCAAGGACAGTCTCTTTGGGGGGTTGTGTTCTCACGACAATAATTTTACAGGCTTGAAAATGTAGGACAATATATTTTAAAACTTGTAAATATAGGACAATATGTTTTAAAATTTGTAAATATAGGACAATATGTTTTAAAAACATGTAAATGTAGGACAATTAAGCCCAAACCTCACATGATAGTTCAGCCCGATTTGGGCTTATTCATGACCTCACATGATAGTTCAGCCCGATTTGGGCTTATTCAGGCTCAATTGTCCTACATTTACAGATTTTAAAACATATTGCCCTACATTTCTAAGTCCGTAGAATTATTGTCCTTAAAACACAACCTCCGAAATTATTGTCCTAGAAAAACATTTTTTTCCCATAAAAAATATGGTGATTTTATTGCTCGTTATATGACGAATTTCCTATTGATTTCTATACATACCGACAAGAAAAAAGTTAATCCATTTTGTATTTCAGTTCAATGACTTTATTCATATTAAATGTTGGGGTGGGAAATTGGGTTTTACATTCTGTGCTCAACTACATTACTCGTGTTTAGTTGTTTATTTGGATATAGAAGCATTGAAAAGAATCCCACATCACTATATTATCAACCTTGACATAGAAAAAAACATAAATATGTGAAAATAGGTGATTCAAAATCTCATGCAGCCGCACAGCGAGCACAAAGCGAACTATTCTTTCGTCTTTTACTAAAGAATACCGTGTGCACGTTGCATTAAAGAAGCATACTCCAATTTTTGGAGGGACTATCTCTTATGAGATTGGTCCTATAATTTAGTCTCAATTATTATCGATATAAGCTACAATTTTATGATCTTTTGTGTTCGAAGACATTACTTATTTTTCTTTTCTTTCTAAATAAATAATTATTCTCGTGTTCATGCAATGTAAATGTACGGCATTGTGAAATATGCCGTTTTATCATTATTTTAGCTAAAGAACCACAAATTAGTATCCCACATCGAAAACAATAAGAAGATGTGAAGAGACATTGCTATAAATTGGAAAGTTGAGAGCTGAATAAAGCATACCTTTCTCGGCCTTTTGGCTAAGATCAAGTGTAGTATATGTTCTTATCAGTTTAATATCTGACATGTGATATTAAATTAATTTTTTAAGGGGAAGAGACCGTCACAGTAGCTTGCTATTGGGGCTCCTGAGCGTTGTCTTGGCATTGCACTACTGCCTTGGCCTGACACACCCCACCCAAATCTTAGTTTCAGCATTTTATTGGCCAAATCTTAGTTAATTAGCTTTTTCACTTTGTAATTTTACATGTTTTTAGTAGGAATGAAATATGTGCTTGAATTTTTAAAACTAGCACTACTTCAAATACATAAAATTTATGAGGGGCTGGTTTAAAATAATTAACTAAGGCCCCCTTCACTTGTGTTTGCAAATTAATCCCTTTAATTTCTTGTTTCTTATATGTCATAGTTGAAGGGGTGGAATTTTTCAACGGGAATGAGAATGATTATAGGATAATAGTTGTGGTAAGTGAGAATTCAAATGCTCAATGATGCTAATAATTATCAATTTTGATTAACTATCTCTTGTCCTACACGAAAGTTAAGACACCACATACGGCTTACATGAAAAAAAAAACTTATAAAAATCCTAGTCTTGGTCCCAAACATGGTATGATATATCTATCTCAATTTATTAACAGCCTGATGACAAAGATGTAAGCATAAATTTTTTTATTGGAGTTTTAGAAATCATGCAATCGTGCAATGCGAACTATTCTTTCGTCTTTTTTACTTAAGAATATCGTTTTACTCTCATTGCATTAAAGCAACATATATACCAATTTTTGTTGGGGCTATCTCTTTTTATGTTCCGTCCCTATAATTTTAGTCTCCAACATTTTCAATCTAATCATTTTTATTATAAAAGTGATGGCTCGGATGATCTTGTGTGGGTGAAAGAACATACCTTTTTCATTTTATTTTCAATATCTTAGTTTTTCAAAATGATTCTAACAACAAAGGTTGATGTACAAATCTAGTTCCATCCAAATTATAAGATGAAAAGATAAAAAAAAAAAAAAATGTCCCAAAATCACCGGAATCAATTACGTAACACTATCCTTTTTTTTGTCAATGTTTCCAAAATAATTATTCTCGTGTTCATGCAATGTAAATGTAATGCAGTGTAAGATAAATTATTTTATCGGGGTTAATCACCAAATATTGATTGCATTGTTGGTGCTTGATTGATTGCATTGAAGTCATCTAAAATAAAATTGTCAGAAGTGATTAATTGGATTAATTACCATTTCTCCACTTTTTTCTAAGATCCAAGTGTAGTATATGTTCTTATCAGTTTAATATCTGATATGTGGGCCATCGGCCCACACGATATTAAATTTATTTTTTTTTTAAAGGTCCACCAAGGTAGCTTGCTGCCTGGTCCTTCGAGTGTCGCCCATGCGTTGCACTATTGCACGGGCTTGGTGCACCCCACCCAAACCTTAGTCTTAACATTTTTCTTTATTGGCATATATATTGATCAGTCCTTCTGTAATTTTATTTTAATTGGCAATAGTAGTTTTTAATATGTACTAAAAGTTTAAAACTTTCACTGCATACATTCTTATACACACAATTTATTGTGGCTGAAGATGAAGAGATTATACAACTAATTTGTTTTAAAGTTTTGAAATACCTGGGAATATTAATCCCTTTTAATGCCTATGTCTCCTTTATGTCCCGCTTCACCAAGGAAAAGGGTGTTTTTTAGGCATTTAATAAAACCACAAAAACATGTTTTGATTTTTTTTTTATTTTTTTGATCAATTTGAAGTTAAATTCACTTATGGTCCCATTTTGTGGGACCTTTAATTTTTGTCCCAATTGTTTTTAAACCCGATAAAAAAATTTTTAAATAAGATTTTTCATGATTAAAAATTCAAGTTCGACACGTCGACTTTTGAGCAAATTGTCTTGTGGAATCAAAATTGTGCCGGAAATTTAACCGATTGGGAGTAACGGTAAAACCCCAAACTGGAATGAAAAATCCATTCTATCGGACGTTAGGGTCACTGACGGTAGGACCAAAAACGAGGCTCCATTATTGTTCTTCCAAAAAATTTTACCATCATTTCTATTACCAACCATGACAATATAAAAAGTATTAAATATGCATGTGTATACATGAGACTTCAAAAAACATGGAGCCGCGCAGTGTTGAATTAAAACGGCCATACAATGAATCATTTAGAGGCAGTCTTTGCTTTTGTTTTGGTCCAATAAATATAATTAAGAGAGATGAAAGAACATATTTAAGATCAGTTTTATGATTCTTGTAACTTAGTATAGACATCCAAAAGGAGTTCTGACAACAAGGGTTTTCATGTTCCATCCAAATGTAATATAAGATGAAAAGATTTAAAAAAAAAAATTAAACACACTTCAAAATATGTTCAATTAAAACACTATTAATCCTCATAAATGACAAAAAAATAGCATTTTAATCAAACCTGATGACAAATAAAAGCATAAAAATGCTAATCATAGAAATTATTTTATGATATAATTATTTTAGGCTGAGAACTAAATCTACCCCACATCGAAAACTGTAAGAAGATGCAAAAAGGGTCATCGCTATAAATTGGGAAGTGAAGGATTGAATTAAGCATACCTTTCTCGGCCTTTTGGCTAAGATCAAGTGTAGTATCTGTTCTTATCAGTTTAATATATGATATGTGGGTCATTGGCCCACACGATATTAAATTTATTTTTTGAGGGGGAAGGCCCACCATGGTAGCTTGCTGCCTTGGCCTTCAAGTGTCGCCCATGTGTTGCACTACTGCATGGGCCTGGCGCACCCCACCCAAATCTAGTTCAATTTTATTTTTTGCAGGTCCAAATCTGTAGATAGTTTTCTTGCTTCTTGTTGATCGTGGCATTTTCTTAACAAGTTTAAATAATACATGCAAAAGTTAAATCGTTGCATAAATTGTTTTGACAATCTATTGTTACTAAAGACCAAAAAGATCATACAACCTATTGAAGACATTACCTATTTTCTTTTCTTTTTAATTAGAGTTACTATAGCAATAGCATTTATGAATTGCATAACAAATAAATTAAAGTGAATAGCCGGTATTATTTTGGCTAAAGAAACACAAATTACAATTCCAGATGTGAAAAGACATTGCTATAAATTGGCAAGTCGAGAATTGAATTCAGCATACCTTTATCTAAGATCAAGTGTAGTATCTGTTCTTATCAATTTAATATCTGATAGGTAGGCCATCGGCGAAGACCCATCAAGGCAGCTTGCTGCTTGGGCCTTTGAGCGTCGTCTTGGCGTTGCCCCACTGCCTCTTCCTGGCGCACCCCAACCAATTCAGAGTTTCAACATTTTTATCGCTTAACATAATAATAATTACGGTTAAAAAATAACTGTTGTATAATTATTTCTGTACTATTTTTTTTGTGTATTTTTTCATTATATTGGTTTTTAAGTATATCATTACATTAGTCATTCTATAGAAAACATGGTAAATCCTAATTTTACAAACTTAATTCTACCGAAACTAAAATCACTCTTTTTCAATTTTTGAATAAGTTGCATAGGTGGTTGGCTTAGCCGGTCTTATTTAAATAAAAAAATGTCGTGTGAACAAGTTTTTACGGTGAACCTGGTTAAGAGTGTGACTTATATTACTAAAGTGTGTGACTTTTTAATGTAAAGTGTGTGACTTTTTACTATAAAGAGTATTACTTCATAAAAAGTGAAGGGTGTGACTTATATTATAGCAAAGAGTGTCAGAAGTGATAATCAAAATGTGTGACTTATATTACTAAAAGTGTATGTCTGTAAAAAAAAAACCAGTTTCACGGAGAACAAGTTTAAGCATTACAACTCTTAAATAAAATGTCAAATGTCAAGACTTATATTCTTATAATTAAAAATAATCCGTTGTTACAAAAGAAAAACAAATTATACATGTTTTATTTTCATAACGCATAAAACATAATGCAACTTAGGGTCCCGGTGCTTATTTTTTGATTGAGCTCAATTTGAAAATATGTGTCGTGGATCATTAATGATATCAACTAATGATTATAGCATTAAAAAAAATTATCATAATCAATCTGAAAAAAGAGAAGAATAGAGTAAGACTGAAATTAAAAGTCTGAAATATCATATTATTTCAGCCAAGATTTTCATCGACCGATGACAAAACCGCCAGATTGGACACCGATTCGCGGTTGGACCGGTTGGATCGGCGGTCCAACTATTAAAATTATCTCTATCATTTTTTAAAAGTATTCTCTATATTATATTAAAAAATAAAATAAATGTGAACCTATAAATTTTAAAATATTAAATTTATAAGTTACATATTGAAATAAACACAACAAAATCTAGAAAACACAACACAACACGATTTAAAATACTAAAATTTAAAATAAGGATGATAGAAATAAGAATTAAAATTTTAATTAATTAAAAAAAAATTAAAAACGGTTTAATCGGTTTGACCGATTTTTCCGGTTCCGGTCGATTTTTTCCGGTGCAACCGTAAAAAACAGTGTTTTTAGAGTAATCAAACCGGTTACATGGGTTCAACCGATTTTTATAAACACTGATTTCAGCCGATTCTAGTCCCACATCGAAAACGATAAGAAGATGCGAAGAGTCATCGCTATAAATTGGAAAGTCAGAGGATTGGATTAAGCATACCTTTCTCGGCCTTTTGGCTAAGATCAAGTGTAGTATCTGTTCTTATCAGTTTAATATCTTATATGTGGGCCATCGGTCCACACAATATTAAATTTATTTTTTGAGGGGGAAGGCCTACCAAGGTAGCTTGCTGCCTGGGCTTTCGAACATTGCCCATGTGTTGCACTACTGCACGGGCCTGGTGCACCCCACCAAACCTTAGTCTAATTTTAGTTGTGTTCTTCTTATACATTATAGTGAATGTTTTGGTTTAAAAACTGTTCAGAACAGCTTTTTAGCAGTAAAAATGGTTGTCGGTGCATGAGCTGAAGTCAGTGTCTCCTATTTTTGGTTGCTCACATTTAGGGGCGGATCCACACTTGGGCAAGGGGTGGCAATTGCCCTGCCTGGATTTCAGTTATATGTCAAGTTATTCATTGGTGTTATGTTTGGCCCAGTGGTAATTTTTGTGCAAACTACTCATAGCATCCAGGTTCAATCCCCACTCATGCCATTATTTAGTTTTTTATTTGTTAGGAAATAATGTAGTGTAACTTTTTTACAATGTTATAATTTTTTATGTTTTATTTCGTATATAATTTTTTTAACCAAATTTTTTATTTAAATTTATTAAATAGAAATACAACATAGATTATATGCAAATTCTTGCATGAGAAGGTTATATGGTGATGACAAACCATTACAAGTTAAAATCTCTTACAAAGTATTAAAACATCATACTCAAATTATGCTCCGTCTCGACAAGACCTACTCTACATTATTATAGTTAAATTTTTACTATTGAATTTGAAATTAATTATAAAATCTACTTCATATTTAATTTTTTTTCCTTTTATTTTATTTATAAAATTTAATTTTTGTCCTTCCTCGATTTAATTCCTGTGTCCGCCCCTGCTCACATTGAGAAAATCTTGTACAACTTTCGCTTGTTAATTTGCATCTTTAATTTGACTTACTCAACTGCCCTTAAACCTCAAAACCTCATTCATGAATAAATCAGTCGAACATATAGAGTTCAACATTATCTTCCCTTCTGTAATTTTCTTTTAGTTGGCAATAGAAGTATATGAAACATGTACTAAAAGTTTAAAACTTACACTGCATACATTCTTATACACACAATTTATTGTTGCTAAAGATCAAGATATTATACAACTAAGGGGTGGTTGTTTTAGAAGTTTTGAGGGCCTGGGAATATTAATGCCCATGTCTCCTTTCACCCCTCTCCACCTAAAAGGTGTGTTCGACCTAGCATTTAACAAATATAAAAGCTTGTGTAACCCCGAGCTCACGGTGAACTTAATTTCTTCAATATCACTGTTATATATGCGCACTATCACTGTGTTTATGCATAACAATGATAGAGTTCGTGTATAACAGTGGTAGTGTTCATGTATAAATCTGATTTATAAGAATGTTACACTTTAACTAATCATTTAGAGGCAATGCAGTATTTGCTGACGTTTCGGTTACAATCAATTTTGTAAATTATACTTCACAAACTAATACAATCAATTAAAACTTTCATTACATAAATTTGAAAAAATAAACATCAGCTATCGTTTACTAAAGATCATAAAATTATACATTATGTTCTTTTTGAGAAAATCAATTACTATGTTTTAATTTCTCCGTGCCTAAACACTTTTTCCTTTAAAAAATAAAAAGGAAAAAATATTTTTGGGCCGAAGAAGTTTTCTACCAAACCCAATGGGCCATATGAAATTTTATTGGGCTACAATATAACATTGGGGCTTTTTCAGCTTTCAAGAATTTAGACAGCTTATAATAATTTTCTGAAAGCACAGTTCAAGTTATTAATGGCAAAACCCCGAATGTAAAACCCTCGTTCAGAAAGAGAAAGCCTTCATCTTCGCCGGCCGCCGGCCGCCACCCCAGACTTTTTCCGTCGGATTCTTCAATTTTCGGTTCAACAGTAGAAATCCGTGAAGGGATGAGAAAGATATCAGGACACGTCGTGTCCACAAAGGCCAGCACACTGTCTCGAGCCGCAGAGATCGTATCTCGCTTCGCCGCCGTCGACAACGGCTCCTCCCCCGCCGTCGCCTTGTACCTGCAGCGCACCGCCGACGCCTTCAACCACTTGGTTCAATTCCATGATAAGCGCTCCAAATTACAAAAATTGGAAAGTGGCCCTAAGTTGCAGACTGATGTGGCGGTGAAAAGGTTAGACGCGGAAAGTAGCCCTAATTTGCATATTGATGTGGTGGAGAAAAGGTTAGACGGAAACGAGGGCAAAGATTTGGGAAATAAAGTGAGGAAAAAGGATAAGAAGGCCTCTAATAATCTGGGTGAGACAGATTTGAAAGGAGATGAAGCGGAAGATGTGGAAATTTCGGTGAAGAAAAAGAAGAAGAGAAGGACGAAGAGTGATGATGGTGATGGGAAGGAAAAGAGCAGCAAGAAAAAGAAGAGCAAAGCAGCAGTTGATTCATAGTAAGATAGTTTTAATTTATAGGGATGGTTTTTCGATTTGTTGCTAAAATTGCAGCACTTTGTTGATTTGTCCCATTGTTTTTTGTTCATTAATCAATCATATTTCTTGGTATTTGTATGTTGTGTTTCTTGAGAACACCTAATTCCATTTGTATTTTTTTGATAAATTTTGATCATGAATGTGTGGAAAAAATGGAGAATTCCTTGTATGAAATGAAACTCAGTTCTACTATAAATCGGAATGATATCTTCAGTTTCATTTTTAGTGTTCCACTATATGTTCCATAAAAATTATCCAATGAATCACCATAATTCTGGTCTATATATTAAAGATCAAGAAAGTGGAATGGATTTGGAAGGCTATAGAAATCCAACAAACTTTGAGTCAAGTGCCTATTAATAGACTTTGAACAACTTCATTCATTTGCAATTGGAAAGTTGATTACAATAGAGATATCAAGAGCTAAAAGATTGATTAGGGGGTTTATTTACATAACAAAATCCCAGTTATTTCCTCTTTTTGTCATCGGGCTTTACAAGCTGAACTGGAGCCGCTGGTATCCTAGTCCACCATTCCCTTATTCGTCTCCATCCCCGCTCACTACTTTCCTTTCTCAACGACATGTTTCTCGTAAAATACTCCACAAACACGAATAGCATCAGATACTTCACTGGCAGGAAAGCGGTTGCTACAGCCGCTATGAGTAGCAAGACAGTCAGCTTATCTGTTGTCTGAAAATTATATACATATATATACAAAATTAGTTCGCAATAGAAATACCTGGAACACAAATGTGAATATATGTCTCGCAGCCTATATAATAATGCAAGAGCTAGTAAAACATTATTTTAATATGGTTGCTTGTAAAAGAAACTAGGATAGGAATTTGCTCACTAGAAGAAAATGTTCTCATATGGAATAAAATCGAGCAAGCACATATTGGGGAACGTAGAAGGCAATAATACCTGTGGCACAACAGCAAAGAGAAGTGCTCGTGATTTAAGAAGGACAATGTTGCCACTTTGGATGAGAGACTCAACATGAGTTATGGCTTCTTGTAATGTTAACAGCTGCTCCACTGCATTCTTATTAGGGGGAGCTACGATCTTGAATGCTTCCAGTTGTCTTTTCTTCCAAGTATACTTACGCCACAGCATAATCCCCGCCAAAATTACCAAAATTGACGGCAATATATAAGTCGTCCACTCCCTGAAAGGTATAGCGTAATTTTACTTAGAACTTTAAGAAGATGTCAGGATTGAGATCAAGCAAGCAAACCTGTAAAAGTAGTCAAATACCCAATGGAACAACAAACAGAGCAGTTTAATAATCGTTAGTAAGTCCTGAACAACCAATAGTTCTTTTGTTTTGTTTTTTTTTGGACAGGACTGAATAACCAATAGTTTTGAGTTATAAAGCATAATTCAACTATATTTTAATTGGGAAATATTATGTTTACATTTGAGAAGAAGAAAATCAGTTTCAGCTGAGTTCAGGTAATTCACGTACAAGGTCCAAAGAAATAAAACTCCTCCTAACTTATTTACTCAGCTTCAACGTTTACAAGCATACACATCTGTCATCTGAGAGAGATGAGGAAAGTTTGTTTCAGATGAATAAACTGTATGATTCTTGTAGCTTATTACAGAAATGCAAGTGGAAAGATCCAAGAAAGGAGTTCTGACAGCAAGGGTTGCAACAGGATCCAGTCAAAAACTAATAGGAGAAAAATAAAAATGAAAAAACCTTGGTGGATCTGTTTTATTTAACCTATAGGCTCAGACTTTCAGATGAAGTCCATAAACAACTAAAATTTTCCAAGGATATCTTACCCTACAAGATTTGTGAAGACATTTTGCACTTAAAATGTGTACAATTCTGTAAACTGAACCTTAGACAAGTTTTATCGATTCTGAAGAGCTTAATGTGATCCAGCTGTTGGAATTACAATGGTCGTGAAGGTGAACTAACTGAATTTAAGTAATCCTGTCTCTGTATCTAAATCTGCTTCATTCTCATCCTGATTTCATCATTAATAACTGATTATTATTTATTAATGAATTATCACAGTAATGTTTTGTCCAAGACTTCTTTTCAAGTTAAAAAGATTATTTGACTATCACACACCAATATCAAATATTTCAAATTAGATAATGCGTGTACTTCAATGATCCTGCCAAAAAATAATGTCAAAAGACAGGGAAGAAGTTATGGTGCAGCAGTGTAGCAGAAAGATATAATACTATCATTATTCTTACCTAAGTATCATATAGCCAAAGAATAACACAAACATCACTGATTTGTAGGGATCATCCCATGAAGCCAAATGCTGTACCCGGTTAAATAGTCCGATAAGTGGGAAAAGTAACTCCTACATACAAAGAAGGAATGACTTGTCAAGAAAGGAAATAACAGAATAGTAGAGTAGGTAGCCTACTACCTGAGAGATAGTATTAAATCTGACAATGCTATTCACATTAGTCACTAATTACACAGTCAAAGTACATGAACACACAAGCAGTACAATAAACAAATTGAATATAGGCAGCATTTTTACAGTGTGCTGGCCATTTTGGCAGAATCTTTGTCATCAGTTACTTATCTTCAAATGCCTTGCATAACTTCATGCGGCCAAAAGTTAAAAAAAGAACTCTGCCACAAAAAACTTTTCAGGAATACTACAAATTTAGATATACCTTCCAAAATGATCATTCCTTCAAGTAAGACTCAAAAATTAGTCTTCTTAAAAGCTACTTTTGAGATAAAGCAGCAAGAAAACAACCACTTCTTTTGTTCATCTAAAAACTAGTCAACTCAAACAAGGACATTGACAGTCCTTTGACTGATGGAATCAACTATTTGTTGCGTGTGGGTGTGATGATGGGTGGTGGGGTGGGGGATGCAATTATTTAAAATAATCCAAGCAGCAAACCTTCATCACAGCTAAATTGGTATCAATCCCTTCCACTTTCACTTGATCAACAGTTGCTTGAGCAGCTTCGGCCTTTCCAGTATCCTGTTTCAACTGCTTCACCATAGCTTCTAAAGTATTCGGTTCCCCTACGCGAAGATCTGCAGCCTGATATGTTGCTTCTCCATTTAGCTCTGCTTCTTTATGCAAAGCAATTTTGAGCCTAATCAGTGTCATAAGTGCAGTTGGTAATATATGCCGCTTATTCGCATTTGGAGAGCTCGAAACATCTTGTTGTCCACCACTAGGACTTATGAGTGTCAATCGACTTGATAAAGTTTCCATTATCATATCTCCTCCTGGAAGACTCTCAGCCAAATTAAAGCACAACGGAGATTTGTAATTAGACGAGGAGATACGGAATGCTTCTCTGATTGCACGGTAGCGAAATATTCCTAGAATCGCACGAGAAAGTGCTTCAGATTGCTGATTTCCTTTCAAGTTATGCTTCCTGATGAACCGGTGGGCCCGGAGAATCTCCAGACAGATAACCAACCAATAGTCCCTCCTTGAGCAACCTTTGAATTCAGGAAATTCCAGATAGACAGGCTCTGCTCTATAATAAACTAGAGTCAAAATGTGAATTACATTTTTGAGATTGCATATTTAAATTTGCTAGAGAACGTACGTGGATGTTGACTTGTACATAACAGCTTTATCGAATAGACGAGCACCCAAGGGTCCTGTTAACTCGGGCTTTATCACTTGTTTCATATCTGTTGCTAAATCATATCTTGTGGCTTTGTCATATAAACCAACACCGGACTCAAAGTAAAGAGCATAGTTTGTCAATGTCAAACGCCCTGAATTTGTGAAACAAACCCAAAAAAAGATATATAAGCTAATAGAAAGATGGCAAATTTTTGACCGAATGAAATTAGCCAAAAGTAAACATTTATACCAACGAAAATCGTAGCATAAACCTTTTAAAATTTGTGAAATTATACCTGGCCATGCAGCCATCCCGATATGCTGCAAAACGGCTTGGGTAGGAACAGTGCCATCTATATCGATAATAATTTCATCCTCAGCAAGTGAAAGATTGGAAATGACTTGTGGGCCCACAGCATTTTGCACAAACTTGGCAACCCTACACCAAAATATTGGGTCAAAAATCATTAGAAGTTCCAGTCTCTGTGTAATCCATCTCATCTTCAGTTATAATACTCCTACCTAATTCTAGTCATTAGATCTAGTAAAATTCAAAGGGAAAGATGCAGAACCACCTTGAGTGAATTTTATTGATATTATGCAACTTAAAAACTGAAAAAAATCAGCATCAAATTTAAAATCCTATCTGAGTGCATATAAAACCAAAACTTCTCAGCATTTTTTGGTGTTGCTTAAATCCTAAATCAACTGAAGGGTGAAGAGAAATCGAGAGATCCTCTAATGCAAGATGTAAGAATATTGAAAAAAAAGGATATTGAGGAGAAGAAAAAACTAAAATTCCTCTCTGCAGGGAATAGATGCATTTTCAGAATTAACAAGCTAACACCAACCACTTGAGATCTGCTTTGATGAAACTTCCTTAAAAAAATCTTTCAAAACTAATAGAGAGTTTACATAGGAAATAAGCTAAAGGAAGTGATGCATACTTTTCAAGACTCCGAAGATACTTGTCGTATATTAGGAAATGGAGTCGAGAACCTGAAGAACTCGTCAAAACATCAAAAAGATTGTGAACCGTGGTCACATCTGCAATAACTGGACAGGCAGGAGCTATCCGAGCAAAAGCCTCTGGCCCAACGGTTTTCTTGTCATCAACCTTATGTTTATAACAAGATAACTCACAAGAATAAATGATACTTGGAATCGACATAAATATACTTTATAATAAATTAATTATAGTACACATGTACAGTAACAAAGTTCATCATTACATGCAAAAACCAAACTTTTTTAAGAGAAAGTTTGAAACCCCCACCTCAACAGCCATTTTGGTTGAATTGGAATAAAACAGTGACCAACCATCCTCACCCTCCCCATCATGACTGCTGCCAGGGGTAGTAGTTTCCTGTAATCCAATATTATTCAAGAAATGTCAGACTTTTTTAATATAAAAAGTGAAAGAGAAGTTGAGACAAAGTTGGAAATTTGAGTCAAAACTCCATCCTCTTTTCCAAAGTCCAATTAGTATTACTAGACATTACATTAATATATATATATTTTTATTTTTTTTATTTTTTTTTTTGGGTGGGGGTTGGGGGGTGGGGGTGAGAGAGATCAATCTCATTTTACTTCATCTATCAGGTTGCTATCAACACCAGGGGCCTCCCATGCAATCATCATATCAAATGTTAGACGGCAAAATTCCTTGTCATTCAAATAATTAGGGCGTGTGATGGCCAGCAGTATTGCTTTATATGAGCAGAATTCCAGGAAGTTTCTAGCATAGGATGGAGGTTGCCTAAGATTATCAGGAAGCTCGATGTCAAATTGGTCCTGTAAATCTTTGGTCGATATGCCGATAATCCTACAAACAAGTCATACATAGTATGAACTTATAAGAAAAAATCAGAAGACAAGGTAAAACAAAATTTCCAACCAAGTTAAATAAAAAGACAAAAATTTATATGAGACGGTCTCATACATGAGACAGGTTACAATTTAGAACAAATTACACCCACCCCTCCCAAAGCGTTAAAGCGTCAATGCCCAACTTATACCCCATCTCACCGTGAGACCGTCTCATGCAAGTGTGCCTCAAATAAGAATAGCAAATTACAGTGTTATCCTCATCAAATTGAAGTACTGATACCCATATAATGAGGCGAGTGTCAAGAAAGCTAAACAAAGTTCTCAAACATATCAAGCCTAATGTAGTAGCTATAATAAGAGAATATTATTTTGTCTTGTTTCTCTTCGTGAGACATAGATACACATAACATACTAGGCACCACGGATCTCAAGATTCAAGCATATTTGAAAGTTATAACGAAATTTTGTGTATTTTATGTCCATCTCATTTCCTTCTTCATTGTAATCGACTCATCAATGGTATTCTGTTAAGTAATTCTGATATTATCCTTTGGACACCAAAATCAGAAACCGTTAATTGTCACTTACGACGAGTCCTCGACTCATTAAAATTATACCCTAAATAACACTACATTCCAACTCTTTATCGCATACAAAACACAATCAAGAACGATCACATTCAGTTCTTAAACCAGAACGTAACAGCATAGTGCAAATTGAACAAATTAAAAGTGATAAGCTAGAGCGGAAAACGATTGAAAATAACGGAAATACATTACTTGGAGCATGAAGAGACGACAGAGTTAGCCAGAGGTGAGAGAAAAGAAAGGGCGTGATTCTTCTCCGGCGAAAATACGGCGTCGGCCTGGGCATCACCATCGCCATAGCTCTTCTTAGCGAAAATGGACTTCAGACTCCACGGATTGTCGCTTTTCGGCGCCGTTTCTGCCTTTTCCTTCTCCATTAATCAACCAATGCAATTGATCTTGATATCGTCTGAAAATTTCCTAAGTTGTTGAGAATTTGAGGGTGATTTCAATTTTATTGTGCAACAGGAATGAGAGGGATTCGATTCTTTTCTTCCTCGATAAACATAACCACCTTTACATAAAACAAAAATTGAAACTGTGATTCTGTAGAAGTGTGAATCCAAAAGGGAAATTAACCCAATTTCCCTTTTGATGTTAAAAATAAAAATGGATCAAATAACTCTTTTTATATTTTTATGAAAGAATATCATTTTTATTTTTATTTTTAAATCATAATACCCCTTTTTTTAAAGATTATCGCAATCAAGGTTTTACCGTGCCATTCAATTGCATTTATAAAATGTGCAATTTATTTTTATGAAACATTCAACGTATTTAAATTAAAATATTCAATTTATTCAGTGTAAAATAACTTGAATATTTCGGTGTAAATAAATTGCACTTCAATAGATATGGTATATAAATTAATACTTTAAAACTTTTCTTATATGAAAATTACTTCCACGTTCGAAATTACAACACAAAAGTGATACTCAATGAAGTAGGCTTGATAAAATAGTGTTTGGTTTAAATCCTTTTCCATCATATTTATCACAATTTGTTCAAGTAGTAGAATTTTGTTAAAAGATAATAATAAAATAGTGTTTTTTTGGGGATTTTAATAAGTGTTTTCAAGTGAATGGATATGATTATTTTTGGATTCAAAATCCAGTAATTTCAAAGTGTAGATTAAAAAAATAGAGCAAAATAAATAACCACCATAATTTTGCTTTCATTAACCTACAAACTGAAAACACTTATACTGTAGTTATTTTCATACAAATAAATGATAAGTAGCTTTTATTAACTACGATTTTCAAGAATATATAAAGACAAACCTTACCACATTTTATTGACATATTAAATATCTCGTAAGATATCATACTCATAAGCTTAAAGTAGGATGTAGTTTGGAATTACAATGGATTTAGCTGCAAAAAAATCCCTCGGTAAAAGTAAAATAGACTGAAGCAGTATAAACTTTCATAGAACAAAAAATGTAGAAAATTCAGAGTAACAAAAAACTCTGGTAATCTCTCTTGGTTTCCTGTTACTATTACCTTAGAATATTTCATCTAAGTTGGCCTCAACTTAAAATGGTACAACTGATACAGCATCAAGACGCTTTGTCAACCTACAATGGTACAACCGATACAGCATTAAGACGCTTTTGCTGAGTCATCGCTCGACTCGTCCCCATTAACCATCTTCTCCAGTGAATCCATATCCCCAGCTTCTGAAACAGTGTGAATCCTTAGCTTCTCAGCATCTTCACTGCAAAAGATTAAAAAAAAAAAAAGAGACGTAACTCGTAATCAGAACAAATTGTGAATCACGAGGTATTTGCGTGAAGAAGAGGGGAATGATACTTACTCTGCTACTCCAAATATTTCTTTGACGGTTAAGGAGCTATCTCTTGAACAAAAATCCGGCAGCTAGACAGAGACAAAAAAGTTCGATAAGACAAACAGTGACGTCATGAATTATGTTTTGCTATTTTTTAACTGAATGATTACAGATGAATTGAGTAGATGGATACATACATCAACAGTGAGTGGTTTCAAGAGCATTGATGAAGGATGTAAATGTAATACTATATCCTACATTTAAAAATAGAAGATATGTAACAAGATGGTTTTCGGAACCCCTAGGCTGCGTTTGGACCATCACAATGATTTACTGTGGATGTAGTCATAGTTGTCATTAATCTTTTTGAGGTGTAATATTCATATAAAGATGCAGCAAATAGCCATGTGAATCCTTAAAACACAAATTATCAGTACTTGCGCTAAACAAACTTGTTCGCAATGTCACTTCACCAAATAAAACTGATTGAGTCTCCTTAAACACACCCACCCCGAAACGATACCATGTAGGTTAGGTTTTGGATCAATTTTGTTTATTATGAGTATATACTATGTGATGCAAATCTAAATATATAAGAAAATATATGTGAATATTAGCTACATGTAAAACATGTATATGCTCTTACAAATTGGAATGATAACACAATATCAATTAATATACATCAAAAAGTTACAAATATTAAGAAATTTTAGTCTTTCAGAACCCAGAACATGTATATAAAATTGCAAATAGTCAGTTCTTTTTTAGTACCATGAAACAATGACCGCACCCCATGGACATGCAGAGCTATATTGTACCTAATATCTAAGTAGAAATACAAGCAGCCACTCATTTCGGTAGTATAACATGATTCCCAAGACACTAGTGTGTCATTTTATCAACAAATAAAGAGGAACCCCTGTTTTCCAATAATGTTTAGATAATTACAATTTATGTGGTATTTTAGAAGCACAATGGAATGCCATCTCTAGCCAAATAGAGTCTTACCTCAGATAGATAATAAACCTTTCCAAAAAGAGTTTGCACAGCAAGTTTTCTTTTGAATCCCTTTTCAGAATATCCCGACATATCCATGACCACTGGACCTGAAAATGTATGCAAATCCTAGATCAGAAATTCATCTTGGCGTGCATCAACATTTTGCAGTAAATTATAAATATAGGTCTTGTTTAGTCATAGGCAAATACTGTTATGCACCCAGTTGCACCTTGCAACTCAAGTGCATTTTTTAATGGTATTAGTTGTTTTACTAAAAGGAGTTAGTTGATCAGTATTAGTTGTTTTCACTGAACAATATTAGTTGTGCGCCAGTTGCACGGTGCATTCATACCCTCTAATAAACCATGAGAAGAAGTAGCTCTACCATATAATAATCACCCTGCAGACAAACTCCAAAAGGGTCTGCCAAAAAATTCTTCAGCCATATACACAAGATAATGTAGTGATACCTTTATCTTTCACAATCCTTGCTGAAATCTCATTTAGAATCCTGGCTACTTGGGAATCATCCAACATTGTCTCTTTCCTGAGGTGGATCAAATTCACTATCAGATCTGGATTAAATGGCTTCTCATTCAACACGTAACGTATGTATTTACGCAAAATTTCTTCCATCTCAAAACCTGTCTGGAAATACAAAACTATGAAGCAGTTTGCATAAAATTTAGGGTGCTATATGATGCCACATGCATGAGTCAATCTGAGAAAACACTCTTTTTCCAGAATCACAACTACCCCTTGCAAAGAATTCAGCTTCAAGTCTAAGTATATACTCAAGCAAGTTGGCTTACAAAGTTGCATGATATGATCAAGTGCTTTTCCATCCCCAAATAGATGGAGCTACACCCATAAAAGGTTTAATTATTAATAATTTAGTCCAACCTTCTATTTTTCTTCAGATCTATTGTTTCACCCAGATAGAACTACAGATCAGATCAATGCAGAGAAAATGAATGTATATGTCCAATTAATTACCAATGGTCTTTGAATGCCAGGGTCCCAGGGACGTTATGTTGTAATAATCAATACCAAATATTCATGAGATATTGAGATCTTTCTTTAATTTTTTTCAGGGAGATGGAGGGTGCTTTATTTTTATTTTAATGTTTTTCTTTCTAGAGAGTGAGATAGGATGTTTGGTGATTCTTGACAAAGTGCTTTGGGCAACTTAAACAATGAACGAGGAGGACCGGGAGGGGGTTAGTTATTCTTCCTAATAAAAAAACCAAGATCAGCAATAAGTCTTTGATACCATAAAAGTAACCACTAAAATAATCGACCAAAGGGGACATTCCTTACAAAAATGATTTAGACAGTTTTTGGGGAAAGTAAATCATCCACAGTCAAGTTCATGGACTCATGGCATGCATGCCTTGCATGACTCACCTTTTGCATTAGTTCCTTCAAAGCTGGCTGGTTTACTTCATTTGCTCCCTTCTCAAACAGTTCATCCAGAGATTTGCACAGTGTAGCATTTTTATTGACCTGAAATATACTATTACTTGTCAAGCAAACAAACAGGTAAATAATAAATTTTCACAAGCCACTCAACTCCCATTCAAAGTAGTAACACTCTTAAAACTTGTTTAAAAAATGCGACACAATATCTATTTAAATAGCTACATAACAAAACATGATTTTTATTGTTAGGATTAATTAGTAATTTAGTACAAATAGCATATCGTTTTATCTCATGAAGATAAGCACAATATTAATTCTCGTCCATTCTCTCAGATTTCTCCTCCTATTCCTCTATTTCTTCTCTTCTCGAATTTCTCTTACGTATTACCATGCCTCACAGCTTCATAATAAACTTAAATGGCAAATGAAGTTCTATCGCGTCAAGTAATTGGGTTTTAGTCAGTCATTTTAAGCTCAAGAAATCTTTATATGAACCCAAAACCAATTCATAAACAAACCAATTCATTGCTTGTGCACCAGATTACAAATTACAAAATCCAATTACATCCATCCACCATCATACACACACCAAAATAGACCAAGAGAGAATAACACCATATAAATTTCCACCTGGTTTGTTTCTTCAATCCTTCCCAATTATGGAGTAATATTAATATAATGCACAACAAATATCTAAGTTCTCTTGTATCATCACCCACAGAACCGATTATACAATACTAATACTATTAAGAGCAAAATGTACGAACATAATTCAAGTAAACAACATCAACTATACATCAAAATAAAGAAAAGGGCGAGCAAACCAACCAATTGGCGGCGTTTCTCCCTAGGGGAATTGAACTTCTTCACGGTCTTAACAAAGGCAATAACAAAAGTTACTCCAAGATACGCCAATGGAACGGCCAGAATCCATGGCAGGGAGCTCCGCCCAACCCGAGGCCCCGGAATCGCCTGCGTGACGGAGCCCGTGAACTCGACCAAATCCAGAGCCTTTTCCTGTATCCACGGCAAATCCTCCTCTACTTCCTCTTCATCCTCCACCTTCTCTTCCTTCCTAGTCGAAACATTGCTGTTCTTACTACTGTCGGCCAAAAATGGGCGAGAAGGCGAAGAAGATACCGTCAATAATGAAAGGGTTGAGGGAAATTGAGGGCTGCAGCGTCTGGATTTCGAGAGTAGGGGTAAAGGGTTTGGAAAGAGGGATTTTGCAGTATCGATGGAAGTACGAGAGGAACTGCAGCAGGTGTAGAAGCCGCCATTGCAAGTGGTCATATTGAGGAGTGATTTTTTAGGGTTGCCGAATGATTGCAACTAATTTCGAGTCCGGTAACGAGGCGGCGACTGCGGCGGCAGAAGCCGGCCTGGCACTCTGCTATCTATGAGCTGGGAATGCAGGACAAAAGGGTTCCAAATTTGAATGATACAAAGGCTAAGTTGATAAAAGAAAAACACCAACACTTGTGCTTAAAAAATAAGGGTATGTTTATTTCGGAATTTAATTTAAGTGTACGAGATAAGTCATGACTTCAAAAATAAAAAATACGACTGAGAAAATTTGTAATATGGTTATATTGAATTTTGTGAAAATTAGATGTATAAATATATTTTACTAGTGTTACCCGCGTACTACACGAACTGAAAGAAATTTTTTAAATTTAATTAATGCACTCCTTCAGTTCCATAACGCATTGCATATTTTTCTTATTAATTGGAATGTCCCACAACACTTTCCATACACAAAAAATTAAACTCTTCATTAAACTTCACCCTCACAATACTCATATATTCACACAAAATGTCATTACTTTTGATACCTAAACATACACTCAATCAACTATTTTATACATAAAAGTTTGCAAAATTACCCATCAAAACTCTACTCATTATACATTTTTCTTAAAATACGTGTCCAAAAGTTCATGTGATGTGTTGTGAAACGGGGGAGTATTTTTTATTGTAAAAAATAATAATGTAATCTAAATATGCAAAATGAGATTTTACATATCATTATACTTTATTTTTTATAATAAAAAAAAATAGTTCACAATTTTATATTTCATAATTAAATACATCACACACAATTACAAATGTCGAAAAACTTCTTTGTAAATAACATTTTTTATATACTTGCAAGGTTTCACATTAGAACTAAGAGATAGGATTTTAAATCCTCTTTTACTTTTGATTCTACAGACTGCAATATATAATTGTCGTGTGTGATAATCTGCCTTGGAAGATACAAACACACAATAGACAACGATTGACCTACTTTTATTTATCGTCATCACAACAAATAATAGAATTAAAAATTGTCTCCTCTTAATTTATTAATTGTACATTGGAAAATCAATATTGAAAATTGTCATCACAACGATTGCCTAGGTACAATTTATTAATTGTACATTGGAAATCAATATTGAAATTTTTACATCAACATTAATTATATAAATTTATATATTCAATTAAAAAACTTGTTTTGTAATTATAGCGATAAAAAAATTATATAGTTCATCACAAAAAATATACCTTAATACAGAATTTTCGTGTAACATTAATTATAAACATGATTTTTTTCAAATTAAAAAAATCTTCAGCGATTATCAAATATTTTTTAATTAAGATAAAAAATTAAGTAAGATAATTTTAAATAATTAATAATATTATATAAATAAATAATCAATTATATCATATATGTATTAATTAAGTGTAATTTTATTTATTTTTAGAATATCAACAAAAAGTTCAATATATCATACTGAATTTTAGTTATTTAAAATTAAAATATATGATACTTTTCTATTATAAATTAATACTATCCATTAAATTAATACTAAAAGAAATAATCATGATCATATAATATATACATTTTAGTTCTTTGATTAAATTAAATATGTAATTAATTGGTCTTCTTAATTTGTATGTTTAACTACCTTATCAAAAAAAAAAAACTCATTTGTTTGGCTATTATCAAATTATTTACATTTACGAATATTTTGACATGCGTACATAATTTAAAATATTTAAATAATAAATTAGATTGAAAAATTATGTTCAATTAGTCGTTACATATTTTCCATAAAATGATATTTATCTAATTAAATATAGTTTGACTTTGTATATTTGTTTATTAATTTATTACCTATTATCATTAATTAGACATTTAATATAATTAAATCTATATATAGAAAATAAATTAATTTAATATCCATTTACAATTCTGCAAATAAATTTAGAAATAATATTTATAATTTTATATCAATATTAATTATACTAATTTATATATTTAATTTAAAAGGTTCTTTCATAATTATAAGTGAGATAACAATCATGTTGGAGGAATTTTCGTGTAACATTAAAAGTTTAAAATATGGATATATTCAAGTAGAGAAAAATCTTTATAATTATTGAATGTTTTTTAATTAAGATTAAAAATTAAATCAGAAAACTTTAAATCATTAATAAAATAATATAAATAATAGACTATATCACTTAATTATATTGTCGGAATTTTTTGAATCTAACGGAATGACATTTATTAATTGTACATTAGTAATCAATATTGAAGGTTTTGCATCAACATTAATTATGTAAATTTATATATTCGATTAAAAAATTTTGTTCTGTAATTATAGTGATAAAAAAATATATATAAATCATCAAAACTAATATACCTTAACACAAAAAATTTGTGTAACATTAATTATAAACGTGAATTTGTTTCAAATTAAAGAAAATCAATAATTATCGAATATTTTTGAATTAAGAAAAAAATTAAGTCAGACAATTTAAATAATTAATAATATAATATAAATAAATAATCAATTATTTTCATTAACTAAGTGTAAATTTTGATTTTTTTAGAATATCAACAAAAAATTTAGAGTGGGTCTCATGTGCACCAAGTGTACCGTGCACTCGGGTATAGGAGTGACTCATTAAGAAAATGAGACCTTGTCATTAGTGAAAATGAGGAACCACAATAAAAAAAAAAAAGCAGAGTTAAAGTGAGTGCACGGATCTAGAGTCTGTGCACCAAGTGCATATGAGACATTGCCAAAAATTTAATATATCATAATGAAGTTTAGTTATTTGAAATTTAAATGATCAATACTTTTCTATTAAAAAAAATAATATTATCCATTAAAAGCCTAATACTAGATGAACCAATCATGATAATATAATATATACATTTTAATTATTTGTTTTAATGAAATATGTAACTAATTGTTCCTCCTAATTTGTATGTTTAAATGCCTTATCAAAAAAAAAAATCAAAAATCATTTGTTTGTCTAATATTAGATTATTTATATTTACGAATATTTTGACATGCGTACATAATTTAAAAAATTTTAATAAATTAGGCCGATAAGTTATGTTCAATTAGTAAAAAAATAATGTTATCAAGTAAAAGCCTAATACAAAAGGAACCAATCATAATAATATAGTATGTACATTTTAGTTATTTGATATAATTAAATATGTAAGTAATTGTTCCTCCTAATTTGTATGTTTAAATGCCTTATCCAAAAAAAAATCATTTGTTTGTCTAATATTAGATTATTTATATTTACGAATATTTTGACATGCGTACATAATTTAAATTTTTTAAATAAATTAGGCCGAGAAATTGTGTTCAATTAGTCGTTACATATTTTCCATTAAAAAAATGTTCTAATTAAATATATTTTGACTTTGTATATTTCAGTATTAATTTATTATGAATTATTATTAATTAGACATTAAATATAATTAAATCTGTATATAGAAAAAAATTCAATCTACAGTTCTGCAAATAAACTTAGATATAATATTTGCAATTTTTATAGCAATATCAATTATACCAATTTATATTTTCAATTTAAAAGTTTCTTTTGTGATTATAGGGAAAAATAATGTATTAGTTCATCATGAATGAGATAATAACTTATAAATTATGTGGAAGGAATTTTTGTATAATATTAAAAATTGCAAAGATGGATATATATTCGAATAGAGAAAAATCTTCCATAATTGTCGAATGTTTTTGAATTAAGATTAAAAATTAAATTAGATAACTTTAAATAATTAATAAAATAATATAAATAATAAAATATATCACTTAATTGTATTATAAAAAAAATTGAGTAAAATACAATTACATTTATTAATAGTACATTGGCAATCAATATTGAAATTTACATCAACATTAATTATATAAATCTATATATTCAATTAAAAAGAATTTTGTAATTATAGCGATAAAAAAAAAATATATTTCATCACAACTAATATACCATAATACAAAAAAATTTGTGTAACATTAATTATAAACGTTATTTTTTTTTCAAGTTAAATAAATCTTTAGTAATTATCGAATATTTTTTATTTAAGATAAAAAATTAAGTCAGATAATTTTAAATAATTAATTAATTAATTATATTCATTAATTAAGTGAAAATTTGATTTTTTTTAGAAAATTTCAAAAATTTAATATATCTTAAAGAATTTTAGTTATTTGAAATTTAAATGATCTATACTTTTATATTAAAAAGTTAATATTATCCATTAAAAAATCAATACTAAAAAAACCAATCATCCCCTATATTACTAATATGAAGTTTTTCTTGATGATGTGTCAACTCTACATTGATTTAACATATGTGTCATTCTAGGAGAAGTTTGGTGTACATGTCATTAAAAATAAATCCTACATTTAACTAAAAATAAATCTTATGTGTAATTCTATTTTTGTATATCATAAACAATCTCCTATCCCCTATATATCCCTCTATATATTAATAGGGAGTTTTTTTTCCATGATGTGTCAACTCAATGTTAATTTAACATATGTGTCATTCAATGAGAAATTTGATTACACGTGTCATTTATATGTGTTTTTTTATAAAATGTGTTATTATTTTATGTTTTATTTAACTATATAATATTATTCATTTATATTTTTTTTGGTAATTTTTGTAATGTTTGACTTCATTTAAGATAAATAAAATATTCATTCTAAATGTATTTTATCTTAGTGTGAATTATATTCAATTATTAATTTTTTAATAAATAATTTTATTTTATAATTGCTCTTATGTATATCTTAACATATTTTATGTGGAAAAAGTATTTTATATTATAATTCATTCACTTTTTTTAATTATTACATGTTAACTAATTTATTAGTCTTTTCTTAGTCGATTTATTTTGTTTTGATTTGTAGGTTTCAACTTCATACTAACATGGATAAATAATATTTGATTCAATAATCTTATCACAAGGTTTAAGAAAATTTACTAATATACACCTTAAAAAATTATTAATTCATATTTAGTGAATTTATGTACATATTTATATTTTTAATTATTAAATATATTATTTATTGAAAATGTTGCAATTTTTAATTAGAAAACCGCGTAACACGCGGGCACTAAACTAGTGATAATATAATATGTACATTTTAGATCTTTGATTACATCAAATATGTGATTAATTGTTCCTATTAATTTGTACATTTAAAAAAAAGCATTTGTTGTCTAATATCAGATTATTTACATTTACAAATATTTTGACATACGTACATAATTTAAAATATTTAAATAAATTAGATCGAAAAATTATGTTCAATTAGTCGTTACAAAATTTTCATAAAAAAAAATTTGATCTAATTAAATATAATTTGACTTTGTATACTTGGTTGTCAATTTATTATCAATTATCATTAATTATACATTAAATAAAATTAAACCTATATATTTAGAAAAAAAATCAAATTAATATTCATCTATAATTCTGCAAATAAATTTAGAAAAAATATTCGCAAGTTTTATATCAATATTAATTGTACCAATTTATATGTTCAATTTAAAAGTTTCTCTCGTAATTATAGCGAAAAAAAAGTTATTAATTTATCATGAATGAGATAACTTAACAATCATGTTTGAGGAATTTTCATGTAACATTAAAAATTGCAAAGATGGGTATATAAAGTAGAGAAAAATCTTCCATAATTATCGAATGTTTTTAAATTAAGATTAAAAATTAAATCAAATAGCTTCAAATAATTAATAAAATATTTTAAATAATAAATTATATTGATTAATTATATTATCGATATTTTTTGCAATTATATTTATTAATTGTACATTGACGATGAATATTGAAACTTTTACATCAACATTAATTATATAAATTTATGATAAAAACTCATATGGCATATGAGGCGATGCAAATTGCGTGGGCGAAACCTAAAGACAAATCACATCCACCCCTCCCAAAGTGTTAAAGTGTCAATGTCAAATTTATGTCCCGTCTCATCGTGAGACCGTCTCATGTAAGTGTGCCTCTAAATTTTATATTCAATTAAAAAAATTGTTCTATTATTATAGCGACAAAAAGAATATAGTTCATCATAACTAATATACCTTAATATAGAATTTTCGTGTAACATCTATTATAAACATGATTTTTTTTTTTTTCAATTAAAAAAATCTTCAAGAATTATCGAATATTTTTTAATTAAGATAAAAAATTAAGTCAGGTAATTTTAAATAATTAATAATATTATAAAAATAAGTAAATAATTATTTTTATAGGAAATAATAAATAATTAATTATATTCATTAATTAAGTGTAAATTCGATTTTTTTTAGAATACCAACAAAAAATTCAATACTATCATCATAAATTTTAGTTATTTAAAATTTAAATAAGTGATACCTTTCAATTAAAAAATTAATACTATCCATTAAAAAACTAATACTAAAAGAACCAATCATGATAATGTATTATATACATTTTAGTTATTTCAATAAATTAAATATGTAATTAATTATTCCTCTTATTTTGTACATTTAAATACCTTATTCAAAAAAAAAATTAATTTGTTTGTCTAATATCAGATTATTTATATTTACGAATATTTTGACATGTGTACATAATTTAAAATATTTAAATAAATTAGATCAAAAAATTATATCCAATTAGCCGTTAGATATTTTTCATAAAAAAATATTGATCTAATTAAATATAATTTGACTTTGTATATTTGCTTATTAATTTATTATCAATTATCATTAATTAGACATTAAATATAATTAAACCTATGTATAGAAAAAAAAATTAAGTTAAACCTATATATTAGGAATGTTTAACTATTATTAATGTAATAGTTCTAACAACTTACATATTCTATCAAAATTTAGTAAAAAATCAAAGCATGTCTATAATAATAAGTGTTTGATTAAACAATTATGTAATTGCATAATTTTAGGACTTAAATCTTGCAAATCATCAATAACTCTCCAAATCAACATATATTTTTTCCGATTTTTTTATGTTTAAAATTAAAATACCAAATCATCCTTAAAAGTTGTCTTTCAAAAAGAATAATGAATTTCATTTCATTTATCATCTGAATTTAAAATATTTTTAGGATTATTTAATATAACTTTATACCTAAAAATAAAATACTTCAAATTAATATTCACCTACTATCCTGCAAATATATTTAGAAATAAAATTTATTTTAAATTTTTTATGATAATATAAAAACTAAAATATTAAAATTTAATTGGATATACATTTTTAGGTTTAATGGTTATTATAATTTTTAAGACTTGGGTATGCTGGCAAGAATTTATCTATCCGTGGCAAAAGAAAAGTATTTAAAGCTAAAGAAAATTCAAATAAAATTATTTTGTTCAAAATTTAATTTACATCTTGATTTTAAATAATACTTTTAATTCTACTTTAAAGATATATTAAAAAAAATTGATTATTTATTGACCAGCCCATGATGATCTGTATTTTTATATAGTTGCCACCTCAAGATTAATTCAAGTAAATTCAAATATAATATTATTGCAAAAATTCTAAAAGAAATATCTCCTAATATAATCAAGTGATAATAAAATTGAAAAATACTGAACATATATATTAAAATTATGTTATAAAATTTTACCATTTACTTAATTATTTTTATTATAATATAAGATCTTGTTTAATGGAATGTCATTGTTATTCACCAAGAAATAACTATGTCAAATATATCATCATATGCGCAAAATTTTTTTGATAGGTCATATGCGTAGAAATTATAGGTGAAGGAGAACAATTGTTACAAATAGAAGAAATTAGATCATATTCAAAGAAATTATATTGAAGATACAAATATCCATTACAATAGAATATACAAAATTTTGTAAACATTAAACGAAACTTGATAACATGTTGACTTCATTGTAGACATCAATTCATCTTCATGAATTCATTTTCACGTATAAACTTCACGTTCTCCAAAAGCAATCTTCTTGATCGATAATATATAAATCTGAAAAATCAAAACATGATTATTAGAAAATTGAAATACAATATGAATAACAACCAAAATCTGAAAATCACAAATAATTATTAGTTAGATCATTAAAAAATAGTAGAAACAACAAATGCAAAATGATGTAACAATAGTGAAATTGACACCAATAAATATGATCTAATAAATGAGAAATGTGATATGAAACCCTAAAATAATGATAAAAATAATTGGTTGAGAATTGAGGATGAAGAAATGAGAAAATGTGAAATAGAATGGAGAAAAAATGAATGAGAGAGGTCATAATTTATAGAAAATGGAAGACAAAATCAACGGTTGTGATTAAAACAACACTCTAAATGAATAAGATTAGAGAGATTTGAAATAGAAGAATGTGGTTTTGCCACATCATCTTAGGGAGGTTTTGCATTATAGAGATTATAGATATGGAGTGGATTTTTAAGTCTGATTTCAAATCTCAAACTATAATGGGACGGGGGATTTTCAAAGTCATAAGTCCGGGTCCGTTTATTAACACCTCAACTTTAGCTAAAAAAATTAAAACGCTGAATAGTTCAATCATTTTATATAATAAAATAATTATTGTACTTTTAATAAAATAACTTATAAATTTTATACTATTACTTTTTTTATTATAAAATACAAAAGTAATTAATAGTATTCACCGTTGAATCACCCCAAATTAATATTGTTGCCAAAAGTTTTAAGGGTCGGGCAAGCTATAGCATCCTCTAACTATAGATACACACTCACCGTCACAAAAGAATTTTTGCCGAATAGGAGAGAGGCTCTACCCTCTCTCTACCTTTTTTTCTTCAGCGTTTGGTGCAGGCTGTTATCTTTCCAACCCACTTTGCCGCCGGACGTCTGGGTATTTTCGACTGCCATTTTGGGGGCTCCGACCTCTGCACTTGGTAGCACCTTGATCGGGGTTTGTGGATTGCCTGTCTGTGTCTCCACTGACACCACCTTGATCGGGAACGTGTTGACCGTCCGCCACCATCCACTCTTTCCTTTGATTCGGCTGGGCTCTGAGCAATTGTCATCTACGATGTCGTACTCGCAGAGACGATGGATGGGGGGTAATAGTTTTGGTCCGGCTTCGATGGTGGTGCTTGATCTGGTAGTTATTGGAGTCCAATTTTCATTGTAGCCTGTGCAAGCAGTCACGGGGTGGCATGTTTTTGGTCTCGGTGCTTACGCCCGATCCAATTAGTTAGTTCATGTTTTTTTTTTCTCGTTGCACTCGTTTGTTTGGGTGGATTGGAGGCTTTCGGCTTGTTTCGAAAGTTGTGTACTCTTATGAAATTTTCTTATGAATAAAAGCTCTCATTTAAGCTTTCAAAAATTTTATTACAAAATTATAACAATTTTTTGGCCCAACTTTTGGCCAACATTTTGTTATTAGATATGTATAGATTTTAACTTAATGCAATAATGTCTTTTTTTTTGGATTAATTGTGAATAGTAACTACATTTATGAAAATTAACTGAATTTCAGTTCCACTCCTCTTTGCATTTTTTTTATTTCATCATGTGTTACATCTAGGGGGGAGAAATACCGAAAATACCGGTATACCACACTTACCGTACCGAAAAATATCGATTTTATCGAAATTTCGCACGATAATTGAAGATGAAAATAGAAAATTTCGGAATACCGAAATACCAAAATATTTCGATATACCGAAATATCGGTTTGTAATATTGACATACCAAAAATTTCGGTATACATAATTTTTGGTATAACAACGGTATGATATTTTTCGATATCAAAAATTTCGATACCTTAACAGTATAACGAGAAAATTTTCGATATGTCGTACCGTCCACCCCTAGTTACACCTACTAAATATTTAACACTAGACGCTCTAACAATTATGAGTGATTGTTTATTTTTTTACATCACACTAAGTTATCTGGGTTAGGTTGAACATTCGATTACTTGATTGCCGAATTAAATAATCAACATATTTATCATAATAAATTGAAATTGAATCATTTAAATATGTAATTGATTTTAACTGAACTAAATTTCTCAATTCGATTTTGGTAAAAAAATCGAAATTGTTTGACGTTTTAAATGAAACTACTTCTAAAGACAATTGTCCATCTTTTTATCGCTGTAATTCATAAATTAAATACTACAACACAAATTCAATAATACTATACTACTACACAAATTAGCATTCAACATATAGTATATTATTTTAGTTAGAAAATAAATAAATCGACTAAGGTTATGATTATATTAGTGTATTGCTTCAATAATTATACCTTTAAATTTGAAAACAGACAAAAAATCTAAAAAAAAAGTCGAAATCGAATACCAAATTAACATAATCGAATTTATATTTTGGTTTGATTTGGTTTGGCTTGAATTTTTTACTTTTATCGAATAGTGCTCACCCCTAATCTAGATAGTAAAATATAAAATGAACACATGAAAAGTGATACATGAATTAAATTATATGAAAAAAATAAAAAGAAAATTAAAATATGGAAATTTACAAGTAATCTCAAATTTAATAGTAATACCCCAATTATTATAATATAGGGTAGTTTTGGGTGAGGCGGAGGATACTTTGAGAATGTTGCTTTTACACTTTAGAAGAGATGAACGTTAATTTGTGAAGCGTCTCACCATTAGATCGTCTTACACAAGAATTTGATTAATTTAATATTTAAGTAAATCATGTGGTTAAGACTTAAAACCAATTATGTACAATCCTGTGGATATGATGCACACAATTTATCATTGCACTAAACACCACACTGTTAAATTATTTGACATAGAAAGTATTTATTTCACGAAATCTAGGCAATGCAATCGCTACTACCCCTTGCCTTAAGTTACATACGCCCTGAGATATAAGTGACATGGCGCATTTGAATTTACCACTGAAGTCAAAATGAAACAGAAGCGGGCTAGCAATTACTGGAATACGTCAATATATTGATCACGTTGTGTCTTGCAACAATTGAGTTGTTTACTTAGGCTGCGTTTGTTTTGATACTTACGCGGATGTACTTAAAACTTCTATTTCATACGAATTTGTGATTTAGAGTTTGATTTTCAAATCTCACATTCAATCTACACCTACAAATACCTATAAAACATATTATTACTCTTCTCAATAGATCATACTTTATATATTTTATTACTCTTCTCAATATATTATAATAATACAACATAAATCATTATTAAATACTGATTTGACATAAAATTAAATCTCACCCTACTCAAATCTCAAAATAAACATATACATATATATATATATATATTATTCACCAAGGATTCTAAATCTCTGGATTTAAAAACCTTGACTTGCTCCGCACAGTTAAATTCCAAAACACACACAATATTATAGTTTTAGGAAAATGATTGTTGGGGTATGGTCTTTAACGAGCCTATAATGACCTTTGACTATAATCGAAAATTACCTAAATAATGCACAATTAATTCACGTTTAAATTTAAAAAACATAGGCTATTGCCAAGGGATAAACTCTCAACAATTAGCTGTAGATTTTAGACTCAATAACGGCCTTAAATGTTGACTCTATTTTTTTTAACACCACAATTTGGCAATTCATTGCATTTTATAAATGTCATCATAATTCATAATCAATGTAATGTAATAAAATAATAAAATATGGAAGGGGAATAAAATATCTTAATTGAAATAATCAATTGAAAGAGTAGCTCTAGGCCAATCTAAATAGATAAATCTATACATATCTAATAACACAAAGTTGGGCCAAAATATTGGGAATTTTTTTTTATAATTTTGTAATAAAATTTTTAACATCTTAACAAATTTGATGTAGATGAAATGGTATAACAAATAATTTTTATCTTATTTGTATGTAAGAGGTAAAAAGTTCAATTCCTCATATCTACCACACATATATACTAATTATTTTTTAATTTTTTTCTATATTATTTTTTAATTTTTGAACAAGATCTATTTATAAATATATAACAACGAAATATTATACCAAAAAAAAAAGAAAAATTCAACAAAAAAAAATTATTACAAAATTGTGAACTAAATCTATTTATACATATATAATAACCAAATATTATACCAAAAAAAAAAATCAACAAAAAAAACTATTATAAATTTATCATAAAATTTTAAAAGTAGTACATTAATGATTAATAATATAAAATGTTATATTTTGTACTACTTTGAAAAACCAGTTACTCCTTCCATCTTTATTTAGATTGCTCACTTGATTTTGACAGGATTTTAATGAGAAAATTCGTTATTAATATTTGAAGGTAATAAAATATTTTTTGATAAGGGTATTTAGTCAATTTTAGTAAATCAGATAAAAGATAAGTTACTTTTGTATGTAATTATTGGTGACAAGCGATGTAATTTAGTGATGTTTGTAAGAAGTAACATGAACTATATAGTTATTTTATTGCTATTTGAGTATGTGATAAAAAATGGATTTTTTGGATTTTGAGCAATCGAAAAAAGACGAGGAGTATTATATATATAAAAATGTATAATTTATATACTTATTTTTATAATAATATTACATGATATTGGATTTAAATTGATTAGTCCAATTACCCTAAGTTAGTTGCATGAGCTATTGATATTAGACTTAAATTGTTAGTTGAATATTTTTTAATTAAATTATTAGTTGACGTTATTAGTTGAATTGTAAAATGACATTAGATTGGTTGTGATAAAGCTCGATTTGTTTACTTATTCGTATGATTCTTTACAGGATATAATATTTAATTGATTAGTCCAATCATGGACGGATCCAGAAAACTTTCATAACGGGGGCACAAAAATAAATAATATAAAGAGTAGATTTTCTTGTGTGAACCCGGGTTCACGTGAATTTAATTTTTTTAGTGTCACGATTATGCATATACACTATCACTATCTTAAAAAATATTTAATTTTTTAAATAGTGATAGTGCATATACATAACAGATCTACAAAATTTTTTAGATGAAATATTTGTACAATTAACTAATTATAACACTGTTAAAAACTCATTTAAGTCATTATATACATATAATATAAGTATTACTCCTAATAATTACAATATATATATATATATATATATATATATATATATATATATAATATACTTAAAAAAACTATGGGGGCACGTGATCCCAACATATGACATGTAGTTCCATCATTGAGTCCAATTACTATGAATTAGTAGCATGTACAGTTGACATTAGATCTTGGATTATAAAACGATACTTGGGTTGGTTGTGATGAAGCTCGGTACCTATATTTTTAAAAGAAAATACTAATCGAGACTAACTTAGGACAAAGAGTGTTGATTTTGGGAATGACACTGACTTCATAAGATAGTAGACTCTCTTTAACATCTTAAAAAAATAATTTTAACTAATGATATCTTATGGTGTGACCATTAATTAGAATTATAGACAATTATTAAAAACCTTGGACTTTCTTAAGGAGGTCAATTTCAATCATGGGTAGTTATATGTTATCATGTTCAGAGTAACTAGAGGGGACAATTTGAAAATTTTGACATGCAATGCGAATTGGGAAGACAATAATATGTGAAAATCAAAGTGATTTAGAAGGAAATAGTTCAAAATTGTAAGGAAAAGAATATCTTTAAAGTTGCATTATTTAACAATGTAAATTTTTTAAGCAGTTGAAGTGTCGCCCATTTTTCATGCCTGATTACAAAAGCAAAATATGTTCATAAATCGTGCTTTGCATCGAATTGAAAAAAAACACAAAAAATATAGTTAAAAAATGAAAAAAAGATTCTTATTAATATTATAAGTAAAATATTTTTTTATAATTTATTTAACACAAAAATGAATACATTTCATATCATGTTTATTTTATACTTATAAATCGTGTAACGCACGGGTGATATACTAGTTTTATAAAAGGAAAAACATTTATTTGCCCCATCAAGGCATCAACTTTAAAAAGCAAGGAAAACCTTGTTGCAAAACCAAACAATATTGGGGTCTCAGGTGAAAATATAAAGTAGTATAGGGTCAAACTGCAATTAAACTAAGCTATACCCATCTGATATATATAAATACATATTATATACACGCGCGGCCACTACTAGGGCTCTGTCAGTTTACTTATTCCTCACCTTTTTATTGCGCCGTACCGTGGTGTTCTCCGCCGCCTTCCGCCACCGCCGCCGTCACCGTTACCAGTGTCACCTTCACAAACCAATAACCCTTTCAATTTTCAACAATTGAAAACCATCCACCCCTCTGAATGTTTTTCTCGGTTTAATTTCAATTTCCGTTGTTTATTACCATGTATTCTTCTCGAGGAAACAATCCCTATGGCCAACAACAACCCTACTCCTCACAATCTGCATACACTCCTCAAAACGTACAAATCTCGAATTTTCTTTTCTACTGAGAATTACATGTTTTTATGATTTTAATCTACAACCAGTAGAGCGCATGGTACATCATTCATTTTGTGTATTTACGTTTTTTTTCCCGTGTTGTAGTTGGGAGCTACAAATCATTTAGCAGGGCGTTCTCAAGAATCAGAATTTGGTGGACTTAGGGCTCATGGTCATTTGGGGCATCCTTCATCAGCAGCCGCTGTTGCAGCGTCTCCGCAGCCGAATTACGGTGGGCAGTATAGCTCAGCCTATGGCTCCTCTGGACAGCAGGTTTTTGGCCATATTCTTGACTCTGATTGTTTGACTTAATGCTATATTCAATTTAGATGTGATGGACATATTATCTAATACAGAATTGTTATTTTAATTGTTGAAAATTTTGAAGTAATTCGTTAGTGATTCACGGAATATGAGTTATGATCTAGATAAAATAATGTGAGGGTTGTTTGTATGAACCATGACACTTATTGAATGTGAATCCTAGTATGGAAAATGTGCAAAGATTGCTAAGAACTCACGTGTGGTTATAACGATGAAGCATTTAGGACTACACGACAAACTGCTCTTATCTTAATGACTAAAGGGTACTCAGAATGTTTGACTTGTAATTGGTGATACTTCAGATTATAGAAGTTAATTTTGAAAGGCTTCCTTTAAAAATATATAATCCACGAGTGGGATCATCAATAATTTTCCTTCATTAAGAAAGAAAAGCTGAACGGCTAGCATTTTGAGTTGATACACACTCTTACAAAGGCTCCATACTGAACATGCCCAAAAGTGTTCTTTAAAAGAAAAACAATACCGAGGCTCAGTTATTTGAGAAATAGCTCAATGGGCTAGTCTTATCCAAACCAAAATTGTCCAAGTATCTTGATATTGAAAGGAGATATATATTTGAAAGTATGGCATAAGTCATTAAATAGCAGCTGCGATGAGATTTGCACACACCCATACGCACAAAACGGAAAAAAAAAAACCTAGAGCAACACACGAAAGAAACGCCAGCGGTCGTCACGATTGACTTGGCGAAATCGAGATTCATTGCAAAGGGTGCTGTTTCTTCTTTTATTACCAAGTTTCGGTTAAACCCTAGACCAGCATTCAGCATTCAGCATTGTTTCTTGTTTATGTTTCTGGTATTCTTTCTTGTATTTGTTTTTTTGTCCACAACATGTTTTAGATCCTTCAAAATTGTACTCAAAACACAGTTTGGGGTGTGGATATTTGCAAGTTCAGAGGCGTGCCCCACGAACTGTGCCCGCCTCAGCTGTTTTAGTTGATATAAGAACTTTCTCTAGCTTTTTTTTTTGGAGATGTTTGATGTTCATATCTTGAATGTGTGATAGAGGTGGTAATAGCACTGATTAAGTGGATGATCTACCCTAGTCTAACCTTCAGTAGCTAATAGCTTGTGTTGGCAGACATCAGATATCATTCATGGTAATTCACAAATTTTGATACAAATATAGATGTCAGAGATTATGGGTAACTGCAGCTGAATTTTTTTTGTTCTCAATTCACTGATTATCATCATTTACTCGTGGGGTATGATTATATTGTCAAATATGGGACATCAAAGCACAATCTCCCAGAGTCAATGACGATGGAATTAACAGAAAAAAATAGAAGAGAATTGATGGAGTTACTTAGATTTGTGGCGTCGTAGTTGTGTTGCTCAATCTCTTTACACTGCTTGTATACACGCCTTGATTCTTGAATTTAAAGTTTCTTGAAGCTTCAATGCCACATGTATCTGCACTTTTTTGTTTGTCTCTCTAGTATAACCTTCTTTTACCTAATTGAAGCTTTATGGAATATTGCTTTTGTAATTGAATTTTTAGCATCTGCATGTGTACAGTATCCTGCATTGGAAACAATTTAGATGGTGTTTAGCAGGCCTTGTAAAGTTACAAGCTTTTTAAATGGATTACAGCACCTCAAAAGTGTAGTTTTTTGGAGCTTTTTCTTAATAAGCGAAGGGAGTTCTTAACTTATTTTTAAAATAATATCTTGTTTCTAAAACTAGTCATTTTAATTACTAGGTGCTAACATCTTGAAAGCTTTATGGCCTTATTTTATTCATCAAACAACTCATCTTAAAATAATATCCAATTCTTCTAAGCTATTACATAAGCTCGGTTAACCATCCTTAGACTGCTTATGATTGAGACTAACCTAAATTAATTGGGCACTGTCTGTTTCTGTGCTCCATTTCATCAAAACCAAATTCTTCCTGAGATCGAGATAGAGACACATTCATGTTTGCTGATGCACATTATATTTTATACATTGTAAAATTCCATTACACCCAAATTCAGATACTTCTCCCTAAACTTCCCCTTAAACAAATAATTCCTATCCAGACATTCCCCAAGCTTTTCACCAGAATTTTTACCTTTTATTTTTAAGAATCTTCTCTTACAATTTCATAATATTAATTCTGTGGTACTCTTTGTTTCCATGTTTATCAGGTAATGATTATGCCTGCTTTTTTATTCAAATCTTCCTAAGGTTCTTGTTGTTATTAGCTCTTGAGATACTGTTCAGTGATTAATTTATACTTGTTTCCTGTTTATTTTGTGGTTTAAAAAGCTTTAAATTGTTAGTCCATCTGAGTTTGGATTCTTATTTGTATATTCTTCTCAGATTTCTCCAATGGGCAAGGGATCCGTTGTAACTGCTTTAGAAGGTCGGAGTACTTATGGGTCATCCATCCCAGACTCACCTAAGTTCAGCACTGATTATGTCCCGTCATCAAGCCGCGGATATGGTCAGAAGGTTGATCAATTGTATTCGGATAGGATTTCTGAGTATCCATCAATTGAAAGACGTCAATATGCTGAACGCCACAGTGCTTATCTTGGCTCTGATTTGCCTAGTGAAACCGTTGGTAGGTATCCCGAGCAAGTGCCCTTTGGCCATGAACATCAGGTATGGAGTAGTGCGATTTAAATCTAGTCAAACGTATGCCTTTGCTGTCATTATCTAGCTTTTGTTCCTTAATCCATCTTTTTATTTGGATCTATATCTAAGCCCATTTGGGATTACTTGATATTTCTCAGCCTAAAATGTACGATCACATGGAACAAGTGCTGAAGGCTCGTGGACTACAATCTGCTTCTGTCGAAGGAGGAGCTAGGTACGTTAGGTTGCATCCTTTTTTGGCATGTATCAGTGATATTGGTCTCAGTAGCCAAGTGTTGCTGCCATCATTTTGCATTCTCATCTTGCACATATCATGATTATTAACTTTCAAAGCTTAATTGGTCTATTATGAAATTCTTTTGCTTTGGAAATTCCTTTTGAGGTAGATTTGAATTCTTTTAGTGGACTTGCACACAGAACCCTGTGTGCATTTTCATTAAGTAGTACAATATCTTTGAACTGAGTAGCACCAAATTTCTGCCAGACAAGCTGATTATCTTGTGGGAAGGGCAACTGTTCGTCATCCTGGCCAAGATCCCATATCGTATGGTGGGAGAAACGACCCAGAATCACTTTCTTTGTCAATGTTGGGCGGCACGCCGTATGGTGGACAACATTCTGCATCAATTTTGGGAGCTGCTCCACGTAGAACAGTAGACGATCTTATCTATGCTCAAAGTTCTTCAAATCCTGGCTATGGAGTTAGCTTGCCTCCGGGTAGGGACTATGGAGCAGGAAAGGGTCTTCGTCGCTCACCACTAGAATCAGATTATCCAATTACTACTCTGGGACGTTCAAGTCATCTTAGAGTTGAGGATAGGAAAGACGATAGGGTTTCATATGGTCGAGATCTGGAACGAAGAGATGACAGGGACTTCCTCTTGCGAGCGGAGAAAGATAAAGAAAGGGAGAAGGAACGCCTCTTCTTGTGACGGAACGAGAACGAGAACGAAAGAAAGAGAGAAAAGAGACCGTCATAGGGAACGCGATAGAGAACGTGAAAGGGAACGTGAAAGGGAAAGGGAGCGGAGGGACAAAGAGAAAAACCGAGATCACAAACGCGGACTTGAATTGCGGCGTGAACTGACTCCTCCTAGAACCTCTAGGGAATGTCGAGGTCCCTCGCTGACGAAGGATACCAGATCTCAACGGCGAGAATCACCACGCCGTGAAGTGTCGAATAGGTGGATCTTGTTTAATTGCATCGTATAAAAGTTATATTATTTAGCAACTTGTCTATCTTGCAGCCGTCCTAACTTGGTATTTTATAATGCTGAAGGCCTCATTCTCCTGTTAAAGATAAGAGGAGAGAGTATTCTTGCAAGGTAAAGAAACACAACAGCCTAGCCGTTGTACGATTTTGGACTCATTTATAGTGAAACTTAAATGCTAAATTCTGCTTCGAGGACCATTATTTAGGAATGTTGATTGACACTTCCTAGTTGATTGAGGGACATGGTTGCTGGATACTGGTGTGTGCTTGCTCATTCTTCCTGGAAAATTTGTTCAACAATCCACATCACTTCAGTTTTCTATTTTTGGTGTACTCTCTCACGATTCAATTTTCAAAGTACCGATCTTCTTGATGCCTCTTCTCTCTACTCTTCTTGTGTCAGCCCATTCATTTGTCGTTCGTTATCTTCTATGCGCCCTGGCTTGCTTGTTTTTTTTATATCCTCCGTCTTGTAATTTTATTGGCTTCCTTGATCATTTTAAAGTGGGGGTGCAATCGTGAGACCTTTTCTCAGACTTCTTGTAATTTATATGAAGAATCTATTTTGTTAAACAAGCAATTGCTTTTGTTGTTGGTGTCAGTGTCACTTTCACGCTATCATGTATTGAGTCTTGATCTTTATGTTTGATGAATTTTCTTTTAGTTAAAACTGACTTGTTAGAAATATGGTTCTGGACATTGAAATGCATTTTGGAGACATGTTAATTGATTCTACCTAATATGTTACATACTTTTGTAGGTTTTCTCATTTAGCTTTGCAGAAGCTGAGAGGGATTATTTGTCATTGGACAAACGATATCCCCGACTCTATATATCTCCTGAATGCTGCAAGGTATGTCTTGTTGCATCTGGGTTTCTTTTATGCTTCCCTTTGTACTGTTTTTTGTTTTACCGACTGTCTTGTTATAGGTACTTGTACATTGGCCTAAGCAAAATTTAAAGCTCCCTTTCTACACTCCTGTTAGGTAAATCTTTCAAAGTTTCCATGTTGCCTGCTACATTCTATTGCTTTGTTTCTAAGAAAGGATAAAAAATAACTTGTTAACACCTGCGGTTTCATTTCCTTGACTGTTCATTGGTGGGAAGAGTTGGATATATTCTTGGTAACATTTTACATGTCTTATGAAACAGTTTTGAGCATGACTTTGTTGAAAAGGAGGGAGCAGTGGAGAAGAAAGAACCACTTTCGACACAGCTGGTTACTGACGTGTCAAAAAGTCAACCTGCCATTTGGAATGCCAAGGTTTTTTTTTTTTTTTAATTTACTTCTCTGTACAGAAACACTATGATAATCACTACACGCTTCTTGAAATGAAGCTTGCATCTTCAACTGTTAGTGTTTGTTGGTAGAATAGACCATCTTTACAGCATGTGAATTATCCTCTTAGAGTAAAGAATCTATACATTTATCTTTTGGTGAAGTTGTAAAGATAGTCCATTGCTTCATTGCTCTGTTTTTCACTTCATTTGGATCTTGGAGATGCATAAGTCAAAACAAGGCTGGGTTTTTGAGTGGGAGTGAAATGGGCTGGCCTTTACTTGTGCTGTCCGCCAGTACTGAAATGTTCAACAATCTGAACAATGGAAAAGTGCTTGTTCATACCCGACCTAAGTCTTATGTGAGAAACGCTGCACTCTACATTTTTAAAATTTGAAATCCAAAAACAATTAACAATAAGACTAAATTCTTGCAAGACTATTTTCTGTATGGAGATGAAAAGCTAAGAGGCCTCCGGAAGTCTTCTTGATGGACACAAGGAAGATGCAAGTGTTCCCTTTTAAGAAAGGAGGATTTGGGGCTTTTATGAACATGGAAAGCAGTGATAAGAAGCTGAAGGCATGAACTGTTCATAAAAAAACTGAAGACATGAACTGTTCTAAAAAAATTGAAGACATGATTATCATGAAGAACTACCACCAGTTTACTTGTTACCACTTCTGTAATTGTCATTGTTGAAGGAAACTTATGTGTTACGTAGGTAAAACTTTAATCTTTTCCCTTCATTTATCTGTGATGCCAGATTATTTTGATGAGTGGTCTTAGCCAAAATGCTCTGGCTGAGCTGTCATCTGAAAGAAGCTATGATGACCGCATTCCCCACTTCGCCAATTTGCTTAGGTTTGCTGTTCTGAAAAAGAATAGCTCTTTGATGGCAATTGGAGGACCGTGGGACACAATTGATGGCGGGGATCCATCAGTTGATGACTCCTCTTTAATTCGAACTGCTCTGAGGTTTGTTTTTGAAGTACTCCCTTTAATCTTAGTGTAATTTTTACTGGTTGTGCTTAAATAAATCCCATTTTAGGTATGCAAAGGATGTGACTAATCTCGATCTGAAGAGCTGTCAACGCTGGAACCGTTTTCTTGAGGTAATTTAATAATTTTTATTCAGTTACCCTATTTGGTACTTTTCGATCATGTGTCTGGAAACTAGATCAGCATCTATTCCTGTGACGAGCAAGGAAGTTTAATTAGTAATTTCTTTTTTTTTGGGCATTGGTGAAATATCCTTTGATTACCATAGTAATTTCCTTAAAATTTGAGTTGTAATTGAGTTCTTTTCACTGGATTGTCATCTGTCTCTTTTTTATTGTTGTCTGGGAAAAAACATGCAGAATCTTAAGTAGTTTTGACTACTAAGAAGTATTTTCTAGTTTGCATCTTTTAAATACCAACATTATGGACCTTATGGAATATATACTTTTGGTGCTTTGAAAGGATATTTCATATTCAATTTTGTTAATGAATTCTTTTAATACTTGAGGGAAGTGGTGAAAGTTAATTTAGCTTTAAGGAGAATGGTGGCCCTAGTAAATTAGTTCTTGTAAAAAAGTAAGTAAACAGAAGGTGCATTGGTGGAATGATATGGTTGGATAAACAGCTTAAAAGAAGGAAATCTACTTGTTAAGTTCTTATTGCATTTGGTATTATAAACAACTACTTGTATTTTGAGATTGTGTGGAATGTTAAAGGCAAGTTGTTTGTGCTTTGTGCATAAATGATCACATTTTTATATGTTTCAGAAGTGAAATACACTTCTTTCTTCTATGAAGATTTATTGTTTTCAGTGAGTTTTGGTATGCATTGTTGCTTGTTGAAACTTTGAGACACCTGCAATTTTTTGACCATCTAATAATGGGCATTGTGGTGTGGTGTGTGCAGATTCATTACCACAGAGTTGGAAAAGATGGCCTCTCCAGTCACAATGAAGTAACTGTGTTGTATGTTCCAGATCTCTCCGACTGCCTTCCTTCACTAGATTCATGGCGTGATCAGTGGATTAACCACAAGAAGGCAGTTGCTGAAAGAGAGCGCCAGCAGAATTTGAAGAAAGAGGTGCTTTTTTAAGCAACAGAACCAAATCCTTGCTTTTTGACTTGGGGTGGGGCTCTTAGGCATTTTATGTGTTAGAAAAACTTCTTATGCATGCATTGAAAAAATTGGGAAATATGTACACTTTCTCCACCCTTATCCTGTCAGTCCCTAATGTCGATTTTGGGCCTCACTGGGTCATCCATTTATTCATTTGGGCCATCTTTTTTTTTTGTTCCTTTTCCAAGAATTCTAACTAATTAACTCGAAGAATCCGTTTAGAGCAAAATGTAGCGCAATGCTGGAACATTTAGTCAACATAAAATACCCGTACTGTGACCATCCACATGAAGCTTATCTATAGCCAAATCCTTGAACTTCTTGCTATTCCACAGCATATTATGACAATATTGATTCTTACCACAGTGCCTGAGTTGTTTAACTAGGCAAGCATACCCATTTGGTTTGTTACTTTGCTTAATGATGCGTTCATGTCCCACTATTGAAGCCTTTGTCCAACTTATATGCTAACCTCAAATCGCTGTTCTTTCTGCCATAGTTGTTACCTTGGGAAAGGGGCTTGAATATTGTGCCTTTTGGCGCGTGCTTCTGTGCGCCTTTTCTGTGCACCTGAGGTTGTGAGGCATGCCTTTTGTTTTGAGCCAAATATATGACCTAGGGTTTAAAAGTGAAACTTGGTATAAAGAGAAAAACAACACTTCTTCCTCTGGATCTCAGTTGCACATCATATTCCGACCTCCACCACGGCACCACTTATCGATTCTGCCAGCTACCGTTACTCTGGCGCCACCCCCTACTTGCACTGTTTCTTTTGTCTTTTTCTCATGTAAATCTTATCTCGCTCTGGGCTTTGAGACATATTATTGAAAAAAAGAAAAAAAGAACTTTCCCATGTTCAAGAGGCATGCCTTGGGCATAGGAACTTCATAGATGTGCATGGTTCGGATTTAGTTAGAGATTGGTGTTTTGCTTTTAAGTGATACTGCAACTGTTGTCCCTCTTCTTTTTAATCTCTAAAAGGGATATCTCATCCCTTACTCTTTCTCTATCTAAATGACACTTTCTCTTTCCTGTTAAAGAAAAAAGGGAGAAAGAAAGAGGCCTGCCTTTGATACTGGAAGTCCCCTCGTGCCTCTAACAACTATGTTTTTCTGCTCTTAGAACTGTGCTAAACTGCTAATACAAGTTTATTAGATTATAAGGCATATGCTGTGGTTCAGACTGTGAGATGTCATACATGATGCCATGGAGGACTTGGGTTTGTATATGAGCTTGTATTAGGCCAATAGAATTGAAAGTTTCCTGGGTTGATGCAAGATTTACATATTGATAATGGAGCAACAGTTAGGTGGTCCTGAAATATATTGCAACAATATGCAGGGAAAAGTTAAAAATCTTAACTGAGCTTGTGTGCCAACCAATCCAAAGTGAAACTATTCTGTTGCATTATATATTATTATCTATATTTTTTTTTCATCCTCAACCTCTTGAGTCCGCGTTCCTAATTTCTGTGATAAGTATTGATTTTTGTATGTGCATTTTCATGACAGAAAGCTGGACACAAAGACGAAGTAGCTAAAGGTAACACATTTGGACATAAAACTATGTCATCTGATACTTCTGTATGTACTGACTTGTTTTACTTTTTATTATGAAGATAAGAAGAAAGTTGCAGCAGTGAAAGGTGGCACAGCGAAAGTCGAGGCTGTGAAAGGTGGCACATCAAAAGTCGAGCCTGTGAAAGATGGCAAAACGAAAGTCGACTCTGTGAAAGATGGCAAAACAAAAGTCGAGCTTGTGAAAGATGGCAAAACAAAAGTCGAGCCTGTAAAAGATGGCAAAACAAAAATCGAGCCTGTGAAAGATGGCAAAGCAAAAGTTGAGCCTGTGAAAGGTGGCATAACGAAAGTTGAGCAACAGAAAAAGAAAGAGCCCTCATCTTCAGTACCTGCTGGAGGTGATGACAGAAAGGACAAAGATGCCTCTAAACTGAAAGAGAGTGAAAATTTAGTTTCCCTAGAGGGCAAGGAGAAAGATAAACTTGGTGAAACTAAAAATGTGGTTGGAAGTGCTGCTGAGGAAGAGAAAAAAATCAAAAGGGATCAAGTGGTAAGTACTAGTGCTCAGGAAGCTAAACCCGGAAAGAAGAAAATTATAAAGAGGATTGTAAGGAAAAAAGTTGCTTCTAAGAAAGACACTACTACGGAAGATGCTGCTAAACCGAATGAAGTACTGGAGAAAGAAGATGCAGAAGGAAGAAGACTGTTTCTGAAGTTGATGGGCAAAAGGAAGACTCATCATCTAATACTCCTGAAGACTCATCATCTAACACTCCTGCCATGAAAACTTTTATAAGAAAAAAGATCGTGAAAAAACCAGTACAAAAAGCTGAAATAACAACACCTGAGGTGAAGGAACCTGAGAGAGCTGAGGAAAAAGCAACGGTTAAACTAGAAGAAGTAGCGGTTAAGCTAGAAGAAGCAACTAATGATGTGGCCCAAGTGAGTGTCACAAAAACCACAGTGAAGAAGAAAGTAATCAAAAGGGTACCGAAGAGGAAGGCTGTGGCATTAGATGTTGATAATAAGGTGGCTGAAGATAACATTACGGCAGGGAAAAGCGATACTCCTGTTGAACAAATTAAGGTTGAAGGAAATGGAGAAGCAGATGGTAACCAGAAGGATGATATCATCTTAAAAGATGATAATAGTCCCACAATTAAAGCACAAACTGTTTCTGTTGAGAAGAAAGACAAAAAGGAAGAAGAGAAGGGCAACAATAAAGATCTATCTGGGTCTGTAAAGGCACAGAAAGTTTCTCAAACTGATGCCACTAAAACAAGTGCCAAGAAATTGGTGAAGGAAGAGAAAGTGAGAAAAAATAATGATGAGAAAAATGAGTCTAAATCCAAAGCAAATAAAGTGGTGAAAGAAAAGGTGAAGGTCGATGAGCCTCCTTGGCATCCTGGGTTGTTCCTTCAAACCAATAAGAGCAAGGATGCAAAAGTAGGTTAAAACGTAGACTTTTATTATATTATTTTCTGCATTTATTGACCTAATGTTCGACATCAGAAGGAGAATCTAATAATATTTATGTCTCAGCTCCAGTCGATATCACTTTCTTTGGATTCGCTCTTGGATTACAGTAACAAGGATCTTGAAGAATCAAACTTTGAGGTTCGATCATTTTAAGCATTTTGTACCATAATTTTCTCCATTGCTGTCTGCGTATGTAATCTTGGCTCGGAGGACAAAGTTTTTTGTCATCTTTAATTCATTCTCCTCTTTTGACATTTCTTGAATTTGATATATGTTTTGTCCTCCATGTTTGCAGTTATCATTATTTGCAGAATGCTTGTATGAGATGCTTCAATACGAAATGGGTTGTCGACTTTTCACTTTCCTTCAGGTTTGGCTTTAGCTACTAATTTTGATAGTTTTAAATCTAATTACTTCTGTGTTTTCCTTCTTTCTTAGCCTTCCTATTTGTTCTCTATTACAGAAGTTACGTGTTAAATTTGTCTCAAAGAGAAATCAAGGCAAGAGGCAGAGGCAGAGGCAAGAAACTTCCAAGAAGGATATTGAGGAGGGTTCATCAAAAAAACGTGCGAAGATCAATGAGGATGGTGATAATATCAAGTCAACCAAAACCGAAAATAAAGATGATGCTCACCAAAATGACAACAACGTCAGTAAGAGTGATGCTCAGCAAGATGACAACAATGCTAGTAAAATTGATGCTCAACAAGATGACAACAACGTTAGTATGCATGATGCTCAACAAGATGACAATAATGGTTGTAAGGATGATGCTCAACAAGATGACAATAACATTAGCATGGAAGAAGTTAATGCTACTCAACCAGTCGATGATGCTAACATTGAGGATATACTAAATGAGGAGGAAGATCCCGAGGAAGATCCTGAGGAAGATGAAGAAATGCAGGAGGTAGACCATCATCTCGAGCCCACCAAGGAGGTTCTTAGCATTCTTGAAAACGTGTTGAACAAAAACTATGATTAAGTCTGCTATGAGGAGCATGATTCTAAAATGAAATGGGGCTTTAGCATTAATACAAGTCTCTTGAAACTCAATCTCTCACCTATGACCATTAAATACCTTGATAATCTTGCGAGTCTGATTCTGAATTTATTTGATGAGCTGGTTGTAACTTGGTCATTTATCCATACAGGATATTACTAACATGGAATGGATGGAGACCGTTGCTGACGTTGCTCAGAATGATCAGAGTGAAAAGCAAGAAACTGTTGAGCAAACTAAAGAGGCAGTTGGTGATGTTGAGCCTAGTAATAAAAGTAAGGCTGAAAAGGTGGAATCAGAGTCAAAAGGAACCCCGGTTGCTTTGGACAAAGAACTGCTACAGGCACGTTATTGTTGCTGACCTATCATTTTACTTACTGCTTTGATTTATGTTCTTAATTTGCTTATTTCTTTTCGTGGGAGCAGGCTTTCAGGTTTTTTGATCGAAATCGTGTTGGACACATTAGGGTGAGCGTATTACGTTTTTTCCACTATAAAGATAATATGTGTACAAGTATGATGTGGGTCCCTTGTTAACTTTTTTTCTCCTTTCAGGTTGAAGATTTGAGGTTGATTATACACAACCTAGGGATGTTCCTCTCACACCGGGAAGTCAAGGTTTGTTTCTTCTGGTCATTTTTTTTTATGTATTTAAAGATTTTACTGCGTGAAAATTCACTTTGATCAACATTTTTCGTGATAGGACCTTGTGCAAAGTGCGCTTTTGGAGAGCAACACAGGCAGGGATGATAGGATTCTTTATGATAAGCTGCTGAAGATTTCTCTTTGAGCAATAATTGGTTTCATCTCTTTTGGTAGCTTGCTAGAGATTCTTGGTTTTTGGGATGTGACTTCTTAACCCCTCATAAAAGAAAAGAGCAAACTTTCATATTTATCTTTCGAATAATGGGTGATGATCTTTAGCTATTTCTTTTTGTACTGGAATTGCATAAAACTGAAGAATTTATATGACTAATATGCACAAAGGTTCCCTATGACTACATGATTACTAGGACATATGTCTTCAATGTGCATATCTAGAGTATTTTTATGCTGATTTGGAGCATCTAGTAATGTTGAGATATAAACCACTTCAATTTGTATTAGAAATATGGTCCAAATTAAAGTCTTAATGACATCGTAATTTATTCTAGTAATTTTTCATAGGTCCCTTGTCTACCTGATCTCTCTCATTCCCCTTGCTTTTCTTTTTTAAAATAATATACCTAGTGTCAAAATTTTACAAGATTTTCATAAAATGCATCTGCTTGTAGTTGGCAATGTCAACGATGGTGTTTAGTTCTTGCCTTGTGGTACGGATACGATAAAGCTGGGTTTGAGTATTTACCAAGGCTCAAGTTAGTTAATTGCTAGGAAGAACGAAACCAACAAACACTAGAAAATTATGTGAATTCCGTTTGAAAAAAACAAAAAAATTATGTGATTTGGCCAGACATTCAGTGAAATGTTGGTTTAATAGTCCAATTTATTCATCATTTCATTATTCACGTTTCTTTCCAAAAGATCATTAGCTCACATTTCCACAATTAACCTGATATAAACAGCTTTTAGTTGCTTGCACATGCAAACGCTTAAAATATCAAATGAAAAAGGAGATCAAACCGTCAGAATTTTACAGATAAACTGGAAATCATAATAAAAACCCAAATCTCAGCATGGAATATATACAAGGTCTATGAGTTGCTCAAGTATTTTGCATCTGCTTCTTTAATAGTATCAGCAAACAATGAAGGGATACAAAATATCGTGCAATCGAAACCCAAAACTCTTGAAACCAAAGATCCAGGCATTTGCAACTTATCCTTCATCGTTGAATTGGCAAGACCAGACTACTTGAACTAGGATAACAAGATTCATACCTTTCTTTTCAATCTCACGCTAATAAAAGAAAGATGATTGATTAAGCTCATATCCCAAGAATGAGCTATAAAAGCACCATAGAAAAGGTATTTACCAATTGAGTGTATGAAACTTAAGAGTTGTTGGAGCTTTCCCGTGATGATATGTAGATGCGGTACGCAGCAATGCACATTGTTGTGTTGCCGATTACAGTCAATGCTGCTTGAAGAGCCACCAACACCTACGAGAAATATTAAGATGGACACATTTCAGAAAATTATTTTGATAAAAAATCTTGCAAATGCCTGTACATGAGATAATGATAAAGTTAACTGCAACAATCTTAGAACGATCGAGTAACTGATGCTAAACGAGAAACTTTTGTAATGTAGCTCAGATATTCTGGCCCAAATTTTTGTCATGTTCCTGTGTCATATAGTAATTGTTTTTCTTACTTAAAGATGCCACAAAAGTGTTGGCTTGTTCAATCATAAAACTTGTGCAAGTTTAAGCTTGTTATTCCCTTGTTCACTCAGAGCTAAGAATTCAGGGGTGGGTTTAATCTGAAAATGCACAAGATTGAGCACCAACAAATGATTTCTGCTTCATACATAACATAACATCCAATATTTGATTTTTCAAAATTCCAAAATTGACAATCAGAAGCTAGAAAGGTTATACCTCAAGGGACTCAGAGTTGTAAAAGAAATGCCACGTACAAGCACAAAGTGCTCCACCTAACAGAGGCACCTAATTAACCCACATATAAATCAGCAAGTTTCATGTAAGATTGTATTAAAAAGAGTAAAAGTAAACTTATGAAATGGTTAGAATTTGAAGAGTAGTTTTTTACTCCATTTATTTACCATTCCCCAAGAAAGACCCTTCCAAGATTGGTATCCAGATTTGTCCCCATACTGCCACACCAAACCCATAGCAGTAGCCCTTTGATAAATAACAAACAACAAGAATCAACAACAATTTCCATTTTTGGGCAATGAATTTAAAGAAAATGGTTTTACCATTCAACAACGCTGGAAACGTGAACAGCCCATGTGGGGAGAGACAGAGCATTTAATGGCTCCTTCAAAATTGGAAACTCTACAGCACAGGACGGCCCTGCAATCCAGATTAGGGCTGTAATTCCTCCTATGAGAATGCTTGTGATTTTTGAGCAAGAAATGGGGGTTTTTGGTGTTGGGATTCTTGTTTTCACGGAAAAAATTTCAAGTCTTGATGGAGGATTACAAGTTTTTGGGAATTTTGGGAGAGAAATGCAGTAGTATAGTGTTCCCATTTCTGAGCTTCAACAACTAAATTGGATTTAGCTTTTTGCCTTATGCTCCAGATAAGTGATAACCCAACGCGCACTTTCGGTACTCATAATATTTCTGACTTGTCAAAATTTCATGTGAAACTTGTTTATAAATAGAGTTCCATTACTCACGTTAAAAAATTCTCTAAACACACCCCATAATTTTAAAGATAAATAAATATACATAAAATGACTAAGTTACCCTATATAAATTGGGGTATTGTTTTTTCATTAAGTTTTGTTGACTTTAATTTTAGTCCTCTAAAGGTGTGTTTTGTTTAATGGTTAGGTTTGATTCATTATGATTGGATTAGTTGGGATACACTATTCATTTGTAGATTTCTATAACATAATAAGTTAAATGGTTTCCAGGATTGTAATATGAGATAAGTAGTCATTAATGTAATAATATGGTGTTTGAATTTCAGGATTAATGTAATTTTCCACTGACGTTCCAAATATACCGTTTTCAATTTTAAAATTAATAATTTATTCCTTTTATTGGTTTTCTTTATTTTTACACGACCCTAACCCTTCATTTTCTTTTCTACACCCCACGAATTCCAATCTATTCTTCGACTACCGCCCACAATAATTCTCCAGCACCAGCGATCTCGACAAAAACTTCGACGATGGCCGGAAGTATCCCCCAGTAATCTTCTCCCATCCTTGCATCGCGACGGCAGCCCAACGACAACCGTGTTCCCTGTTATTCCTCTGACGATTCGACGGCGGTACTTTGGATTCCATCCGTATTCTTCTCCCGTGTTTGATAATCGACCACAGGCAATCGGTATGTTATTCCCCATTTGGCTCTGTTGATTTAGGCATTGAGATTAGGGTTTAGGGATTTGTGATTTTTGTATGTGGACTGCTGTAAATTTGTATTTAATTGGATGAAATTACTTCCAAAAATAATGTGCTATTCAGAATACCGAATATATGATTACATTATAGATGAAGTTGTTTCATTATTGAAACACCATTAGAACCTATTGCATGTGGGGTTTTTGTTGAAATCTTAAATGGGTAAAGATGTGGTGAAAATGAGTATGGTTGGGCGAATGTGTTCAGTTTATTGATTTGTTTGTGATTACTGTTTTGTAGTGATATAAATTTTGGATATTGAAATCTGATGCAAATTTTTTATGGATATACCTGAACACCGAATTAATGGCTGAATAAGTTAAGGTAACACCTTCGACAAATGCAGTAAACGGTGGATGTGGCCCATTTCAGTTGTTCAATTGATAGGTTGTTTTAATGTTTTTAAGTTGAGGTTCACATGTAGAACAATACTTTCTGCACTGTTTGATTGATAATAATGTTGTTCTTTATTAATGTGTCTTACTCACAGCCTCATAATGGACCATCCTCACCCTAAGGCATATATGTTACCAAATAACATTGTTGCTAAGGTAACAATGGGATGGACAACTGAAGAGGAAGATGAGTTGATGGGTGGAATGCGATTTCTGATGAAGCGTAAAGAGGTGAACACTCTGGTCAAGTATGAAAAGCTTATAAAACATCTGTCAACTTATTTGAGCTTGATACTCGGTGTGAAGTCTAATGTTCACATCATCAAGCGAAAGCTGAGGCACTTGACAGATATTTATTGACACTTCAAGCTTTTTATTTTTGGTAAGGATAGTATATTGTACAACTCTGATGCAAACGAGGTAAAGGTTGGCCCAAAAGGGGAAAATGAGATGGGACCAAAGGTTGAACTATGGTTGAATAAAGATTAATCGATGAATCGTCCCAAAAAGCTACCTCAAGTTTGAATTCCTGAATCTTAAGCCACGAAAGACGATGAACAATGAATTTATATGCCACATTTGTTGACCTACTGGGCCGATTGTCTGATGGGCTTTAGAAACAGTAAAACGTAATGGCAAAATCGAAATATATGTGAAAAGTAGAAGGGTGTTTTTCGACATTGCACGCGTTGGTAATTTGGACAGGAAGAGGCTTGATAAGTGATCTTACCCCTGGGCGAGATCATTAATCTGTGTGTCGTGATTAAAACTAAAATTGGACCCGGCCCAACTAATGTCTCGGCTTATAACCCATATACAAAACAAGTTACTAGTGCCTACAAAATTATCTAACCACCTCAATCCACTAAACAAAAACACACCCTAAGTCTCTTACACTTTGAAATTAGTTATTTATTTTTCTCAAAAATTTTCAAATATTTAGACATGGAAAAATAATTGAAAATTTTGAATTTTTTTAATTAAAATCTAAAAATAATTAAAAACATAACTAAATATTAAAAATAATTACATTTTAAAAATCAATTAAAAAATGGGAAAAAAACTGAAATAATTAAATAAAATCTGAAAAATATTATTAAAAATTAACTATATTTTAAAAGTAAGTAAATATAAAAATCAGTTAAAACTAAATAAAATCAGAAAAATATAAAAAAATCTTCAAAATTAATTAAATTAAAATTTGAATTTTTAGATCTTATTTACTTTTAATTGATTCTTTGAAGTTTATCATTTAAATTTAATTATTTTTGAAGATTTAGTAGATTTTTTTAAATATTTTTACAGATTTTATTTGGTTTTTTTTTTTTTTGAAGATTTCTATTTTGCTTAGAAATCTTTGAATTTATATATGTTTGAAGATTTAGTTGATTTTTTTTAATAATTTCAGATTGTATATAAAATTTTTAAAGAGTTTTTTAGATTTTTGAAAAAGAATTATGAGTAAAAGAAACAATTTTTATATTTTTTGGAGTGAATATTAATTAGAAGAAAGAAAGGTAGGAAAGTATTATTTTTTTATATTTTGATGGAGGAAGGATATAATATGAATGAAATGGGATTTGTTTAGTAATGCATACTAATTTTTTAATTTTAATGGGGTGAACTTAACAAATGGAGTGTGTTTAGAGGATTTTTGGGTGTGGGTAGTGGCACTCTTATAAATATTAGGGAATAAATTTTTTTAAGTAGTCGCAGAATTTCGCTTTCATTTTGAAATTGGTCTCAAATGCGTTTTGACTTTTTTTGATTTTGGTCCTGTAATTTTTTAAAAATTTTGAAATTGGTCCCCATAAGTTTCAAAAATTTTGAAATTGGTTCTTTCACTTTCTATAACAAGTTCTGCGGAATGCTTAAATTACATATGTAATTATTTTGTTATTCCCTTTAATTTCGAAGCGTCACTTGAACTTTTTTAATCATAATAATCTTAGCCAGATTTTTGATCGAGTTTAAAAACAATTTGTACATTAAAAGACAAAGCAAATCAAGCCACTTTATTGGATCTAAACTGATAAAAAAATAAAAAAATAAACCAAAATACGCAGAAAATCACTATTCATGCCTAAAAAAACACGCAAAAAATCCCGACATAAAATTATTAGGATTAAAAAAGTTTAGGTTGTATTTCGAAATTAAAATAAAAAATAAAATAATTACATAGATGGTTATTACGATTGGTGACATCTATATAGCAGAAAAAGGACCAATTTAAAAAAATTTAAAAACTTACGGGGACCAAAATCAAAAAAGTCAAAACACACATGGGATCAATTTCAAAAACGATCTGAAAGTTACGGACTATAAAAAACTTAATCCCTAAATATTAAATTACTTGTTAACTTTTTTAGTAATTTTGTTTCCAGTGAAAAATATTTCATGTTTTCACTAAACTATAATGACAAAGTTCATATATGACATTTAAATCTCCTAAACTAGTGAAAATAACAATTATTATGAAAATATTCTATCTGAAAAGACAAATAAAATGAAATAGAAAAATATTAATTATTTCTACTAAACAAATTTCATTCCAGCAACAAATTTCAGGACTTACTGTTTCGAGTGTTTAGTGATGCGATTGTTAATTGGTACTGAAAGTGTAACAGATAGAATGTGTTTGCATAAACTTCATGTAAATTTGGAAAGACAGAAGAGTGTCGGATACTACATGAGTTTAGTTTGTATAATTTTAATTTATTAAATTCTTGACTAGCCTTCTATTTTATTACTCCTTAGTCCATCCATTTTTGTAATAAGTGTCTTTTTAATTTTCTTATTTGTCTAATATTAAGTGACATTTTAATTTTTTTTACACTATTTTTCCAAATTTGTCATTGTTTAACTTTAGAAAATACTCCTTAATTTTAACTTATCTTTATTAATTTCACAAAATAAGGGCAAATTTATCAATACATGTCTTTAATTTCACAAAAAATAAAATTAAATTAAAATGACATTTATTATAAAATGGAGGGAGTATTTTTCTTTCTTTGACCAAATTTACAAATAAATTATTCAGTGAAATGTAATCGGACAATCCAATGTATTAACATCACATACAGAAACATATAGAGTGAATCTCATCTGCACCAGATACACAATACACTCTTTAATGTATTTTTAAAATATACAACCTGTTATAATGAAATATACAACTTATTTACACTGAATCCTACAACAAATGTTCATGAAACAAGTTGTATATTTCAAAAATACACTACGGAGTGCACAGTGCACCTAGTGTATACAAAACTTAGCCTTGCACATATACACACATCATTATCTAATTTGTGTTTCTTACCAAAATATCATTAGCTCACATTTCCACCATCAACCTATGTAAACAACTTTTAGTTGCTTGCACACACAAACTTTCAAAAGAATAAATGAAAAAAATGATTTTTCTGAAAGATAAGGAAATCAAAGGCAAACCATCAAACCTTTAGAAGGAAGCAAATTAAAATAAATACCCAAAAGTAGGAAGTATGCTACCATCTCAGCGTTTCCATGCGTAATATATACAAGATCGATGAGTTGCTCATGTATTTTGCATCTGCCTTTCTTAAATAGTATCAACAAAATGGAGGGATACAAAATATTTTGCAATTGAAACCAAAACTCTTGAATGCAAGATTCAGCCATTTCCTTCATTCCCAAGTAACTGAAATCATCGAGTTGGCAAGACCCGATTCCTCAAATGTTGAACGGTCATCAAAATCCAATGACTTTGATGCACCAGGAATAGCTTGGGTTAGGCGAATTGGCCTCGTACCATCTTCCTTTAGCTCAGCAGCACAGAATGACCACAGTAGCTGTAGTAAACGAATGACCCCAAGTTAAAAATATATATATATATAAAAACCAGAGACTCGCAGTGGTAGTCAAAATATCATATATCTATCATAGAATGAAGTATGCCTACTAGTCCATGAAATCCATTACCATCTTCATTAATCATAAATCATTTAAATCAACTGTTCAGTGAAAACAACAAATACTGACCAACTAATACCTTTTAGTGAAAAAACTAATACCATTTAAAAATACACCTGATTTGCACGGTGCAACTGGCGCGTAGAAGTATTTGTCCAGAAGGTGCAGTAGTCAGAACTTTTACCTGAACTGGATCCGTGCGAAGGAAGCTTCGCTGGATTCTACGACCATCAGGAAGACGCACTCCAACCTTGCAAAGCAGATTTCTGTCACCCTTTGGTTCTTCAGGCAGAGGTAAATAAGCGGGCTTCTTCGCTATCACCTCGACACTGGTATCATCCACTTCTTCGTGATCATCTCCATTAATCTCCTTATGATTCTCCATAGAAACAGCCAGAGCTCTTTTCAAATCTTCCTCTTCCTCGTTATTGTCATCTGTAGCCAATGAAGCATTTATGATAAGAGTTGGTCTTATGTAAAAAAAGTTTTACCTAACTGGTTTGCAACTATCACTTTATAGTAAAACAACTGATACCTTTTAATGAAACAACTATTAAGTTAAACTAATACCTTTTAGTGAAACAACTAATACAATTTAATCATATACACAAAATGCAAACCAGTTGCATGGAAAAACTGGTTTACACAAGAGTTTGCCTTGTGGACAATTATTATGCACAACAAATCACTATATTACAATAATATGGGTGCTTTAAGCATCCTCTCGGTACTCACCCAGCTAGGGCAAAACAAAGTTTAAAGGTAAGGTTATTTTTATTCTATCTTGAAAGTTTTGATTATCATTATATGCAAATGAACATGAGTTTAATTACTAGACAGCAAAAGTAAGCATTTTGGTAACATATGCAGAAAAATGCTGATGAAGGAGCATTTACCAAACCACTTAGCGGAAATGAATGATTTCCAGGGCACACTTGAAGGATTGATTCAACTAGTTAATACTTTTGACGTAAGATTGATTGTTTAATTTGTCAAAATATTGCTGACCTATATCCTAGTAACGGGGATTCAAGTAACGACAACAAGGATGTGCTCACACATATATTTGATAAGAAACAAAAAAAAAAAATTATTAATTAATTTAAAGATAAAGTACAAAGGGATGATGAATCCCATGAAAAACAAGTAATACAATCCGAAACACAATACTCCAATCATACTTTGGCAAGAAAATATTCAGAAATATTAAATGAAGGCAGTTAGCCAATATTCTGTGTTATAAAAAGATGACTTTCATGGAGCACTCAGAAAATGGATTTAATGGTCATATCAATCGCTTTTGACTTGACTTTAATTTGGATATGTTTTAAGTTGGAAGTTGGATTATTCTTATTTTCTCAACATTACCCTCATGCTGATATTATTCATTTGGTTTCTGTGCAACCACTATAAAAAAAAAAGCAGAAAGAAATACATGCTACAATGGCTTTTAGGTCCACAATCCGTAACACTAATAAAGACTGGACAGAGAAAAGAGAGTTATGAGAATATTAAGGCACATGCTTCCTTGTTTAGTTTAGATGATACTTTTATAATTTAAAAGAGAATGTTATAGTCCCCTCCATTCAACATGTTCTTAATTAATAAAGTTATTTGCTTCTCATCATAAAAGGAAAGACTTGATAGATTAGTTTACTGAATAATTTCAATCTTTCTTTATTCCATAAAAATAATTGTGATGTGGTCCATTTATACTTATAAACTTTGAATTGACTAATAATTCGTAATTTGCACATTGCAAACAGATAATAAGAGTACTAGAACAAAAACCTGGAGTGCTTTGAGGAATTGGAGCCTGAAAGCTTTCTCTTGGACGTTTATGTGAAATACTGGCATGACTATCTGAGGGGGTGCCATCCATGAACGATAATAGATCCTAGAGCATGAAGGAAAGGCTAAGGTCACAAAAAAAGTAACTAAATCTTTAGCAAATATTCTATAAAATCCAAATTTTGTCAAAAATAGTTAAAAGATACACATGAACAGAAGCTAAATACCTCCAGCAAATTTTCTGGTTGAACCATTCCACGCCAAGAGCGCATTTTCTGACCTGTTATGGGATCAATCACCAGGACCACAGGAATAGAGTCTAATTTGTAATAAGTACAGACTTTGCTCCCTCTTGGTGTTATCGCCATATACCTAAAGCACATAAAACAACAAAAAATTAATAATACAACAAGAAAACTCATCTAGAAAGCACAATTCATAATATATCAAACAAGTCACAGATCATTACATACAAGTACCACATTTAACACTGAAAATACAGAAGTACATAGATTAGTACAGAATCATCTTCTCTTTCAACAAAGACTTTATATATTCTCCTGAAGAAATTAGTAAGTCAACACAATATTCAATTGCAATAATACAAAATGACAAGTCAATGATTGCCTGCACTATGAGCAGATGAGTAATATTGTCATCACAATGTTGAACTTAAATGCATTATTAAGATTGTTTAATAGTACAATAACACAAACCTGCCAGAAGACGAAGTTTGTTTTGATAGTCTGAGCAACAGCTTCATTTGCCCAAGTGTCCCGGTTAAGCTTCAGAGAAAAGCAAACACAGTTTCAGAGACACGGAGAGAGAGGAGAGGGGGGGGGGGAGGGAGAAAGAGAGAGCTAGGAGTTTCAGATTTTATAGCTGTAGTGAGAAAAATGTGCTTCAGGGAAAAAAATTATGCAAATAGCTTACACGGTCCGTAGAGAAAACAAAACCTTCTGGAAGAACATGAGTGTATATATATATGTGTGCGTGTATATATGGGAAGAAGCAAGTACCATGTGGGAACTAAATTCCTTGTTGGACTGTATGTTCACAAGGAGCCATTTATTCTGCATTTTTGCATTATCTTTGGCCTGTGACACAAAGGTCCTGATATCAAATAATAAATCAAATAATGAAAATATCAATTATACAAGAACTTCAGTGCACCAGGTATACCACCAACATAATTAATAGGATTCTCCAGTACATTCTACTAGTATATGCTTTATTGAAGTGAAACTGTGAAAGATGCTACCAAATTATAAACAATCAATATTTTGCTTTAACCTAGTCTTATCTTCAAAGTTCACATTACTGAGTTCCTGTTATGAGTGGATTAAGTGCACACATAAGAATGCAGGGTTTCAGGACTCCAAGTTCTTTAGAAATAAACTATGTGTTGATTATGTTTCTTCATTTCCAACACACAATTTAGAAGTTGCTAAATATCTAAACATCAGTCTTAAAATTGTTTTGCAAAATTTCTCATCGGAGTGATTAGTTAATTAAAGCAAGTCCTTTGGGACACTAAAAACTGCTATTTCAAGTAAAATGAAACAGGGTTTCCCGAATATGCTTACAAAGAGAGTAGATAAACAGCTCAATTTCCCCACCCCAACCAAGCGAAAAGAAACTCAACAGTATATTCTAAATCAAAGAAGAAACATTTTTATGAAGATAAATTAAATAATATTTACCTTTTCAAAGGGCCCATGGTACATTAAAGCAAACGGAGGACGATACAAAGAAGCCAGATTATCCTGAGTGTTATCTGCCACAGAAGAAGATGAGCCATGTTCTGCTTCCCAGACTCCAGGCCGCTTCATTTCCTCATTAAAATTGCGAAATGGAACTACCAAATGAGTTCCTTGTGCTGAACCTCCCATTCTTGGAGCTCTGATGCATAATATAACAAAGAGTTAGTCACAATAGTTATTCCACAAAATAGAATAAATTGCTCTTAACTAGTAAATGTACAGCTCTAGATTAATAATAAATTGATAATAGCACGTTGTTTTGTGAAACAAAGATATATATAAATGAAAATAGAGTATCAGGTGTGTCACACACTTGGGCTCACTTGAGCATTCTGTTTTGTTTTGTTTATTTTACTTTTTAAAAAAAAAAAACACAATCTTTAATTTGATATCCATATTGTATACATACAAAAATGAATTTCAGATCTAACATATGATTTTTTTTTTTAATCTTTTTTTTTTTTTGCTTTTCTTTTTTTGAAGTATTTCTTATTGAATTTGAGCATGTCTAGATCCTTCTCCCAACTTGTCTCACATTACACCTTTCATTAAAAATACACAACAATTCAACGTAGTTCATGTAACAGAAGGAGAAAAAAAAAATATAACACATCAAACATAAACAACTACAAAAATTCTTTTTTACAAGAGACATAAGTTCTATTAATTGGGGAGAGAAAGTAAGGGATGAGAGATTCCTTCACCTAAATACAACCATTAACGGATGACTACATCAATTACAAGGCAAAACCAAATTTATTAAATCATTACAAAAACAAAAGTCATATTACAGTGTAGGATACCTGAATAACATCGGACTGTCATAAAGAACATCTCTTACAACAGGTAAAGGTGGTCGACATCATCTCCGACATCTTGGCCAGCCAAATCATTTACTAAATCACGAGACGGTAAATCATTTTCCAAGGGTGGAGAATGTACAGATGGTGTAACATCCCTGCCTTCATTTCCTACAAAATAAAGTTGAATAGCTTCCTCAAGCTTCCAGCTAGTAGCCTGTATTGTGTGAATTGTTATATTAACGTTCTGGATAATAATCAGTGCTTCCAAACAATAATAATCTTTCAAAAAGTCTTTTTTTACTTATGAAATATAAAGATTCCCTTCCAATCAAAGGCACAATTTATAAGGACAGAAAATTGTAAGTGATTCCACAATGCATAACTGTGAAATGAATCAGCAATATCTTCTTCCTATCAGATACTATTTTTAAGTTGTAGTCTCACTGTCAATAAATGTAATATATTTTCAATTTTAGTAGTAGTGTCACTTCAGATTATGTTTTGATTTATTAAAACTTCAGGCAGTACATGGAGTTAGTTAAAAGACATGAACACAATTACAGATTACCACTTTTTTGAAATTATGCAAAGAAATCAATCTCCCAAAATACAGTAAAGGAATAAGTGCAAAGATTGAGGACCAATTATCTGAATACTACAGATTCGCAAGGGAACCACATTGTATACTGTACCAAATTGTGTATAACATCATATTCCTAACAACATGATCAACCTTCTTCAAATATCCTAAAGTTACTAAAATGATTTTAAGTTTTGCAACAGTTCATCAAATGTCCTTAATATAGTTCAATAAAATGCAACAGCATAAATTCTGCTATTTAGAAATATTGGAAGTTGGAGCCGGATTACTGTGGAAGTAACTCCCATCTACAGTGGCTACACTTTCGACTTTAAGGAAAACATAACTATTTCAGTATACTGCCAATACTATGACAACTACAAATCATTAGATAACTTCAGCTTTCTTAATCTCCACCACAAAAGTACAATCTCAGTACTTTCAGGAATTTCATTTTATTCGAAAACTGCTTCAATATCAAACTCCATATCCTGGCATTCCTAAACAATAGAGTACAATCCCAAAATGGATCATACTGAAATTGGGGATAAACAAACTTCATAACTTTGTTTGCTAGATGATCCAGTTGAAACCCCTTATACTTTAATAAAATGAGCAACTTCACTACAGTTATCAATTCTACAGAGCTACATCAAAAAATTACCCACCCATCATTCTCATTACATCCATCAACAAAAAAAAATCAAATCTTCAACAGAAAGAACACAAATTTATTTGGGGAAAATAAGGGTTTTGGGAGTGAAAGTCGAAATGCACGTCGAATAAACGAAGAGATTAAGAAGAGGGTTTAAGAGATGTAAAATTTGAAGATGGAATTACCTGGAGAAATCGACGTGCGGTGTCAGCGGTTTGGCCGACGGCGATTTCCAAGAAGGAAGAAACCATGGTCTGCTGATCCACAGCAGATGCAACACTCTCCATGACCTTGTGATTTCTATCAAGTTAGGTTTTGGGATCCAAGTGATTGTATATTTGTAAATGTAATGGATGAGCGTATCATCGTATATCTAATCTATTATATCTATAATTGATAATCTATATCTATCTATGTTTTAAAAACCGGAACCGGAAGTTGAGCCGGACGACCCCAAAAAAAGGTTGACGGAAAATTGAATGGAATCCGGATTGGATTGGCCGGGATTGAGCAGATATGACGTCATAATAAATATTATATATATATAATATGCATAATTTTTTTTAAAAATCAAAATATAGAGTATGATAAGTGAATATAAAGTATCTAAAGTCACTTCAAAGTTCAAACTTAAATTTCTAAACATAATAGAAATGTTCATTAACATAAATAGTTCCAACTTTCAAATTTCAATTTCCAAACATAATAGAAATGTCATCAACAATACAAAAGTCACAAGTATTCATTTTTATTTTTATTTTTTGATATTTAATTACTTGATATTTAAAATTTTTTGAGGTCAATACTAAAAATAGTATTGAGATGATATTATAATTTTTATTTTTATTTTTTTAACGAGAGGAGATGATATTATAATTACACTTGAATTCATTAAATTTAATTTTTTAGAAACCTTCTAAAATAACATTTTAAAATTTGGAAGACACTTAAATTCTTTTTAAGAAAAATACATATTAATTGTATTTTATAAATGAAAAATGAAAAGCAAAGCCCAAGAAAATTGATAAATGGGTCAATTTGAAAAAAAAAAAAAAAAAAAGGCGGTTAAAAACCTAATGTACAAATTGATAAATGGGTCAAAATTTGAAGAAACAAAAAAAAAAAATTTAAAAACCTAATCTTCTCTCTCCTCACTCATCTTTCTCTCCTCCGGTCATTCTCGGTTATTCTTCAATCGGTAGCGAAATCGCCGCTAAGCCATCCACCATCCACAACCATCTACACGCCACCATTTCCGCCACCGCCCACCATTTGCATTGCCCACTTGACCATCATCTCCCCCATCTCCACACCACACCGCCCACCACCACCGCCACCGTGCCGCGTTCGCCGACCCGTCAGTCGTCTTCCCGTTTCCGGTCGCCGCCCTTAACCGTAGAGCGGACGACGGCGTCGTCGTCCTTTTTTTTTTTTTTTTTTTTTTTGGGTTGAAAAAAATCCATTCACCTGGTTCACGATTTTCACCCCTGGTTTTGAATCAGTTTTTCCGATTTTGAGGTGGGCGGTCCAATAGCGGTTCTATACACCTCTATTGGGCGCTTTTGGGACTTGATTCACCGGTCAATCTCGGCCCACGGGACCCGGTTTTTTAAAAACATAGATATCTATAACATACTACTCCGTCCTAATTTAAATTTGTCAGTTAATATTGACACAATTTTTTTTAAAAAATTATTTATTAATATTAAATAATGTAAAATGAGTTTGGTGGAGAGATATGAATGTTAATTCAACTTTATATTTATTAGTAGCTCAAGTTGTTAGAGCTCCACCACCTGAGACCTTGAGGTCCCGAGTCCGAGATACGGAGAGGGAATATTTATTCCCTCTTGTGGGGTGGTGGTCACCTGTGTTGGGTTTCTTGCTTTTGGTTCTTTGTCTTGATTCTTTATTCCGAGTTGCGCCGTTTGGTCTGTCTCTTGTGGTGATTCCGGTTCCGGACTACAACGAAATGAAATGATGTTGTCATGTGTCCGGTGGTAGAAGAAACTATTGTAATTGACTATGTTAAGAAACTATTGGAATTGATTGTCTTTAAACAAAAAAAAATAAATAATGTAAAGTGTACATGTTTTAGTGAGTGTAATATAATGACATGTATTATAAATAAGTATTGTTTGTAAGAGATATTATTTTGTTAAAAAAATTGTTTTATTTCCTTATAAGGAAATGACATATCTAAATTAGGACATCCTTTTACAAAATATGATCAATCTAAATTAGGACGGAGTGAGTATATAATAAAAGTGATTTGAGATTGAGGGGAAAAAAAGATTGAGAATCATTTTTTGATCTTTTTATCATTTTCATCTTTTATTTGTGTAGGGTTCCTTGTGCATCAGGTGTATATAGTATATATTTTAGACACAATACTATAGTATATTTTAGACACAAATAATTAGTTGTACTGAAATATATAATTTATTTACACTGAAATGTTCAACTTGGATTTCATATTCATAGTTGCACGTTTTAGTGTAAGAAAATTGTATATATTAGTGTAACAATTTGTATATTTTTAAAATACACTAGGCGTACTGATGCATATAAGACTTAGAGGGTGTTTGGTTGGGGGTATTAGGAAGTATACTATGGGAATCAAAGGCATAGTGTGTATTTGGAATTACACTACTATGACTTTGATTCCTCCAAACTAAGGAATCTATCAAATGTGTCAAATAGATGAGGTGTGACATTGATTACTTTCTCTTTCCATTCCCATTTCAATCCATTCTTTACAATTTTACGAAGCATCTCTTTAGCCTTTTTATTTTGCTTGATTTTGACCCTACTTTTTTATTTTACTTAATAATCCAATTATTTTTAATTCTCTTTTTTGGTCATTACACCTTTTTCAATTCTTTTTTTCCTGCAAAACCCTAATCACGATAGAAGATTCGACTTCATAAACTCTGCTGGAATGGTAATTTTTTGACATGTTATTCTTCGTGACGAGTGTGTAATTTTCGAGTTGAGTTGACGGAGATCATCAAGCAGAAATTGACAGAGACGGAAGTAAGATTGCAAAGAAGATTCTGATGAAAGCAGGGCGTCGTAGGATAAGTTGAAGATTCTGGTTTTAACTCAGTTCATGACGATTGTGAGAAGTTCTTCACTCGCGACATAGATGTTGATACTCACTTTAATTGGGTATTTTGATTTATGACTGATAAATGTGGTTCTTCACTTTGTTTTTTTATGCTCATTTTCTCATAATCTTATTATATAACAGGAGAATTGCACTCTATTGCTGTTACCAAGTGTCACCCTCCAATTGTCGCCATGTGTCATAATGGAAATATATATTACTTAAATCAATTTTAATATATTGTTTCCAACTTTCCATAATTAAAAATTTGTAATCTATCGGTTAACCTTCCTCTCCCTCATAAGATAATAATTTACATTTAACATACTTCTCCAAGCGGCCCAATCCCATTAAAAAAAGGCCAACACCCTGTTACGCTTATGCTCTTAAGTTCTGCCGTCTCATGAGTTCCACACTTCTCTTCTCAATTTCTTATGCTTCTCATCCGTCATGTCAGTAAGTATAATCTGTTATTTCTTTATTTAATTCTTTTTCGTCGACCATGATTAGTTATTAATGTTTCAGGCGGAGATAACAAGTAGTATGATACACAGTGAGAAGAAATTTATCTATTCTTGAGGAAGAGATAAAGTGAGTAATTGATGAGACCGAGATTACGTTGGGATAGAGAGGAAGTAGGTTGGGAACTTGAATATTAGTTTTGCGTTAATGTGACTCCTCCATCCAGGTTTTCCATTCACCCCTGTAAATTTATTTACATTAATTGTATGAGTTTCTGGTTTAGTTTTGTTCTTATATATGACCTAACTTATGGTTATTAAATTATATCTGGCAGGTGTATAAAGGTCTTCATATTGGGTCGGCGAAACCATTAGTTGAAGAAAGACATTTTTTCCTTTATTAACTTCAATTTAATTATTTCCATCACCTTTTATGTTCAAATTCTTTTTTACATTGTGCTACAGATTTTGTAATGAATTTGTGGAAATCAGGCTAAGTTGATAAGGATGGTGCGATGATACTTTCCCATAATATACCTATTCTGCTATAGATGATGATTATAGAATCATACACCATCATCTGAACTCTCTTTCAAATTTATATAATTTACTATTATTCACTTTGTCTTAGACCAGTGTTGTGTGTATGTGTATTGTGAAAGGTTATATACACCATATTTTATTAAGACCTTATCTATATTAGAGTTAACACTTGATTTCATATTGTGATTATTCAATATTGATTTGTTTGTATTATTTTTAGGTCATACAAGCTATGAGAAAATTGACCATTAAAATTAGAGTTCTTCATCGTGTGTTTTATATCATGATTTCCTAAGTTTGATTATTGTATGATTATATATTTGATTACTTCATCTTGATTATTGTGAATCCGAATAATTGTTTCTGGTAATTGAAATGTCAGAATTGGGGATTAGGGTTCTTAAATTAATGTATGATTTTGATTCAACTTGCGGATTCTTCTATTAAAGGGATTTCTGGGGTTTCTGCTTTGTTGAGAAACAATTTTGCAATTGAATTATTTTTTGGGTTGCTGCTCTTTTGTTTTAGTCACGCCATTAATTTTGTATGTTGCTGCTCTTTTCCTTGAATCTAGCCATCATATATATGTGCTTCTTCTATTGTTCAGAATTAATTTTTTGAGATGCTTTTTTGAAAATATGGAATCAATTGAATTTCCGCAAAATAAATATATTGCAATAATTCTCTAATATAGCTTCAGGAGTTGTGATCAGCATAACGTGATGTAGAAGAAAAGCTACTTATTGATACGAATTTAATTTAAATTTATTGTAATAATTAAGCACGTAAGCTGATGCTGTGAGATGTGGTTTATTTGTTTGTAAGTTAATTTTTTAAATGGGTGTGGTTTGATTTAGTTGATGCATGCATTTCATAAGATTTAGTAAAGAGAATGTTGAAAGAGCGATGGTTATTGAGATGTTTAATCTTTAGGTGATATTACTGAGAAAAGTACAATCCATACATTGTATTATCAACTTGGGGTTTGGTGATGATAGGAGAAAAGTACAGGAGAACACACAAATATAGGCATTTAAAACAAAATCACATACAAAAACTTATCCCTCTAATTATTTAAAACTTTTTTTTTTATTAATTCACCCTAAATTTTGATTAATTCCGTGTTTAAACATATTTATTTTAGTTTCGGGAGGATTTGTTCCATTTACTTGCTTTTGACTCATTTTACTTTCATGAAGTTTCTTTGAGTCACTAAGTTGATTCAAGCAATTTTGTCCAAGTGGATTATGCGAATATGAATATGATCTGAGGGGATGCTTAAATTGGAGAATGTGATACCAAGTGTAACTTCACCATTTTAAGTTGTGTGGGTGGGAGAGGGATTGCGAAAGGCAGCATAGGAAGCATATGAATTCATATTTAGGATTTAACATGGTGATGATTTTTGGGTTATGATGCACTTCTCATTGTTTCATGATTTTACTAATCATATATGTTGATGAGAAACTTATGGAACCCTCCTAGGACAATCAATATGGCCATGAAACAGGATATTGATGAAGGATGGAGCCTGTTGTGGCTAATGGTATGCTTCTTCCTCAAATCTGCAATTTTATTATTACATTACAATTTCAAATGCTAGATGAGGATTAAAGAAAACATTTAAGTGATTGTATTGGAAATGTCAATTAAAATTTAAACTTATTGAAGTGTAAAAAAGAGAGAATCAATGCATTAGAAAGTGTGTTAATATGTTTATAGGTGTGATATTAGAAGAAAAACTTATCGAGTTTCTCATCCAATCGGCTTGTGTTGAGAGTACCAGTGTGTTTTATTTTTTCTTTTTAAAGACTTGTGAGAGAGAGCCAATGTTTTATTTAAATCTGATATATATTACTGTTAGTATAATATTTCATCCGAATTATAATTATTTTAAAAATATTAACGATTCACTTGGTGAGTTCGACTAAGTGAATATTTACAATATTCATTAACTTACTTTTTTTATAAATTACTAAAAACAAAATTACCGGCCGTGCATATGCATTTCGACAGAGAGCTAGTGTTATAAATGGATCAACTCCATATGCCAATTATTCATCATCAATGCCCAATATGAAGAAATGATAGAAACGGAGTATATGCATGCCACATGTCTGTCTTGGTTTATCTTCTTTTACTCTTAGTTTTTCTTGTCGAATTTCAGTATTTGAGATTGCAATTTTGCAAATAGCTTTGTAATATTTAGCTTACACGATATATCAAGAATTCATTTTTTCGCTCTTAATTGTGGTTGTCACTCAGTATCACCTGGAACTCGATTTTTCCCTTTCTTTCTTCTTTTTTTTTACCTTTTCTAGTTTATTGTCAATGTTGAAAGTGTGTGTGAGTATTCTTTAGAGATATTGTGTGAAATGTCATAACATGTGACACAACAAGAAATGACGGAAGACTTAAAAAAAATGTGAAAATGATTTCAAAACTTTATATAGACCAAATTAGTCTATGTGTGTCACAGACGGAATATTCACTATACAAAAAAAAGTGATGCAAACATAGTTCTTTTACAATATGCTAAGATCTAGGAAGAGTTGAGTGCAAAACTTTACACAACCAAATTATATATTCTATGAATGAAGACTTATCTCATTTGACTCATTCCCATCAATCTAAGAATAAACCCAATTGTTATTAGGAATGTTATAACAAAGTAGTAACCTAAACACGAGAGCAACGACCTATCAAACCGGATGTACTAGATCGACAAAAAGAACAAAAAACCCCACTAACAGTTCCGTCAACCCCAACACCACCACCAGTTCAAAATAAATAAATAAATATTGAAAACCCCATGAGTGGAGAAAGAGAGATGTTTGGGTGGGGGGTGGGGGGGGGAAGTGATTTATTGAAATGATAAAATGGGTCAGGGTGGCTTTGAAAGAGAGTGGGGCGGCTGATAGTGTGAAGTGAGGGAGGGTGTGTTTAATTAGTGGGCGAGAGGGTATAATGGTCCATTTTTGCACCTTAGAGTACTACTAAAAAGTGCTAGTACCTAAGAGTAAGGGTTCTTAAAAAATGGCACTAGGGAGTAATTTTTCCATCAATCTAAGAATAAACCCAATTGTTATTAGGAATGTTATAACAGTGCAGTAACGTAAACACGAGAGCAACGACCCTATCAAACTGAATGTACTAGAATACTCGATAATCTGATACTTATTTGCTTCACTTGTTGTTCAATGCATCTGCTATTTATAGACCATGTTCATAATTGCATTGGCAACCACTAGGTCAGTCTGGAAGGATCTATATATATTTCCTCCACTAACTCAATCTTCCTTGAAAGTCTCTTCATGATGCGCGCAATGCCTCATTATTTGAAACTGCAACCGCATGACCTGAAACTTTCTAGGTTGTCATTATGCATTCAAAGACATTGAGAACATTATATGAAAAAAAGTTAGTAACAAGAGAAATGACAAATTCAGATGTTGTAAAAAATGTTGTTCAATATATTGTTCAACAAACTTCCAACATCAACAAATGCAATTTTTGTTTTCCAATGAATTATGGTCTTCATCTCCTTTACACATTTATTTCCCTCTGAAAGTGGTTTAGTTGAAACTTCAAGTAAGAAAGATATTTGAATATTTATTTTTCTTTCGTGAGTGTTTTTAAATAATATAGTTGACAAATAATTTTATGCTTTAATTGGTTAAATTCAAAGGTTGATTGAAGTTTATGTAGTTATTTAGATATTTTAATTGGATCGATATGAGAGAGCACTTAGCACCTGAATTCAATTTTTTTTTTATGTGCACTGACCGCATAATATGTAGCAATAGCCCTAACCTTTTTTTTTTTTTTGAAAGACGTTCAATTACAATAGTTTCCTAACCTAATCAATTACAATAATTCCTTCTACCATCGGACACATGGTAGCAACATTTCATCTCATTTGTGAGACCGAATGCAAATCACCACAAGAGGAGACCAATTAAACCGCAATTGCACCGCAACCTAACCCATAAACCCAACAACAAGGGGACCACCCCACAAGAAGAGATGACCACCATAAGCCTTAGAAATCATTCAGATTGATATGTTGGACATTGACGTCCCTGATTCCCTAAGGAGTTGACTATCAAATTTACTCTAGTGATTCAACTTAGTCGATCGAGTGAAACATGTTCATGTAATAATTGACTGAAAAATGTCTTCACTCGATCGGATGGCCTCCACCTGACCCACCTCCCACTTGGCTAGTCTTGATCGAGTGTCTGCTGTCTTCTGCGCTAATTCAACTCAAGTTACCTAACTCAGTCGATTGAGTAGCCTAATGCTCCGTAAAATTGTTCCAAATGTTGGCCAACTCCCACTAACTCGAGTGATTCAACTCGGTCGGTTGAGAGAAATATCACAATCAATTTTTCCAACTCAATTGAGTTGCCTCTAGTTTTTTTGTTTTTTTGGGGTCTCTCCTGCCACGTTTGAACTCATTTTTATCGTTTTTTCTTATGTTTTTTTCCAACTTACTCTTTTCGATTAATTAAATTATTATTGACTTGTTTTTCATTAGAAATATGTTAGTTTGTGCAAAAAGACGGGTTTTTCTTTTTTATAAACGATATACTAAGCAAAAACAAATATGAAATTGCACCACACATGGTCAAATTGACTTCATTAGAGCTATAGAAAACATTGAAACTCCCAATTTATTAGCCTTGTTGGTCTAATGATTACGCGCGCGGATATGCCATTCATGGTTGTAGTTCTTTCCAAACTGCAAATTTCTATACTTAAGCAAAAAAACCATCTTAACTTCTCACTTATTTCGTGATACAATTTGAAGTAGTTTTGTTTGATTATTAATTTAAGCTCAAATAACTATATGTTCATGTATTGGTGATTAACTTCTTCCAAAGTTCAAATGCCTTCATATTCATAAGCACAATTTGAATGTATACGTCGATGAGACATAATTGACCTACCTACTACTTTTGTGTAGCAGTACATTAAAGTAATTGAAAATGAGACTGTAACAATAAATTTTGCATCTAAAATGAATATATAAGAACTCTACTATGAATATGATTTTGTGAATCAATATGTGTACTTGAGTACAATTTTTATGATTCTTATTATTCTCTCATCAAGAACTTGGTTTGAATTTTAAAAGTTGGCGTAGTCGGTTACACAACCAAATTTTGTCTGAACTTGTATTTGGAGTGCAACAACATTTTTTGACTTAAAACATTAATTTCTAAAGATTTTTGTGACAAACACTTTTGTCATTGAATTTGATGAAACACCACATAATCCAAGAAGAACTTAAACTTGAAGAACGGGGTATGAACATCCATTTATACCATATAATATAAATAATTTTTTTTCTTTTAATCCATAAGGTTCTCGGGACTAAGCTCCAATATAATACAAAACACAATATCAAATTGCAATAAAATATGTAAAAAGTAATGCTTTTTCACCTGCAAGAAATTGATAACTACATGCCATGCTAAATAACACCATAATTTTGAAAAGCATTTTATTAATAAACCGTAAATCCGACATTAGTTGATACTGCATTCCTTCATAGCTACAATTCAACTATTATTCTACTTTGTTGAATCTCTCAAACAACAGGTTTCAATATAAACATCTTGCATGCATGTGAACCAATTGATGCAGTCAAATTTCCAGTAAATTTAGTCTTCAATGTCTTGTGCTGCCAAACAGAACACAACAATGTTTTTAGCCAAGTTTTACAGAAGCCTTGAACAAAAAAAAAACACATCATGATATAAAATTATGATTCAGATACTCATCGACTCGATTCCCTTACCTCCCAAAGATCTCGTGCTACAACTGAAGTGGTCGGAGTAATTCCTAGATCGTCCCAATGAGCAGTAATGGGAGTAGGCGTAGATCCCCGATTCAGCAGCAAAACCACGATTCTATAATCCAAAAGAGGGCCTGCCCACACCTACTTACAACAAATTTGTTACAATATTTAGACAAGATCAAATGTATGTTATCATCAAGAGTTGGGCTTATGTAAACAGTTTTACAACTAATACTTTTTAATGGAACAACTAATACTTTTTAATTGAACAACTAATACTTTTTTTTAAAAAAACACACAAAATGCAAACTAATTGCACGTCAAAGCTGATTTGCATAAGACTTCACATATAATCAAGTATTTAGACATAATTTTACCTCCCAATCGCCTTCCATCCTAACTTTTTTAGCCTGAACACCAAGCTTATCTATTCAATAAACACATAAATGAGTATTAGAGATGATAAAATTAGCAGAAAAAGAGGTGAATTAGGTGATCAACATACCTTGGTTAACTTTGATCACCTCTTTATTTGCTATGATCTCCATTGTATCTTTCGTTATATTCCTCACGTCACAACCGATGAGCAGGGGAGACTGCAGATACAAACGTCGAAAATGAAACGAATACGAGCTAGTAAGAACAACAAATAGATAGCGATATAAAAGCCTAAATACCGTGAAACGAGTAATGTTAAAAGACCTTAGACATTGCCCATATACTGAAGTGAACAATGTATTCGTCTTTCGTCATTCCTCCATTTCCAACCTCAAGCATATCAGGATCTGTTAACAAAAACCAATTCCATATGACATTTTTCTTGAATTAATTACTGAATTTAAACTTAATTAGTATATATAGTTACCATTCCAACCACCAGGCCTGGCAAAATCTGCATAAACTTCGTTCTGATCGGCTCGAGAGACCATACTATTGAACAACAAATTAAATCCAAATATTTAAAATGAGAAATGAGAATTTAAAGAATTAATTATACAAGATATAATGATGATAATAATACCTATCCCAATTATCAGAAATATCATTTGTGGTTCTCCAGCTATTTCCTACAGGAAAACCCCACAAAGCTGGGTGCATATCTCCCCTGAAATTACAACATCCTATTAATTAAAAAAACAAATTTAAATAGTAACAAAAATTATATATAATTAGGTTAATCACCATTCACAAAGTGAGAAGAAGATTGGCCTCTTAGCTTTCATCAGAGCTCGTGTCATCACGGGATATCTGCATAACATCATGTGAATATATAAAAACACTCACATATTTATTATTATTATTATTATTATTATTAATACCGTAGAGTTGGTCTTATTCCACCGTTGTTACAATTATCATACTTAAGATAATCAATGCCCTGCAACAAAATCATGCAATTAATTTTTTTGATCACTTAAAATGAATTATTTATAAATGTTATATATATATATATATATGATTAAATTACCCATGAAGCAAAAGTTTTAGCATCAATTTCCTCATGGCCGAGTGAACCAGGCTGTTTCTTGCTGCAGGTGAAATGTCTGCAACCACCATCATTAGGAATTAAATAACTAAATGCTTTATATATATATATATTAATTTCTTCAAATTAATAATGCACATATGTATGTAATTATAATTTATATATACCCTGCATCAGAGTATATTCCCAGCTTAAGTCCCTTGCTGTGAACATAGTCTGCCAACGCTTTAATTCCAGAAGGAAATGTTGAGTTTTTTGGCACCAAAGCCCCCTGAATTAATTTCGTTATTCACATTAATAATAATAATCATAATAATATGCTGTTAATATCATTTTGAAATTTGTACTATAGTCCTTATTTTCAACTCGCAATCTGTATAATTTTTTATCGTATTGCAATCTGTATATACGAAATTGATCAATTGCAACTTAAATTTTATTTTTTATGGTATCTCTCGGCAACACATGACACAAGAATTGGCCGAAAGTAGCATAAAAATAGAGGTTGCATTATGTGGATTTCGTATAATGTAATCAAATAAAAGAATTTGTACAAGTTGCAAGTTGAAAAAAAGACTGCAATATATATTGCAAATTGATATAAATCCTTGAGTTTGTCAAATTAACCTTGTCGTCGCGACTAATTTCAGCCCAGCAATCATCTAAGAATCAAATTGTAAGTTTTTTAAGTTAGATAATTGAGTAGCTTATAGTTAGATAATTGAGTAGCTTATATATATATATATATATATATATAAATATAAATATATATATATATGCAAATGAAATTTGACTACACATTTGAGCTTGAGAGCTCCACTTGGACAACCATATTTTTTTGAATAGCTCTCCAAGTGGTCCCTTGAGAAATGGGTTCTATTAAAAAAACAAAGGTTAAAAATCGCCGTCTAAGATCAAAGCAGACAAATGTTCATAATCATTGTCTAAGAAAGTGATTGGAGAACGGTTTTGAACCCATGTCCAGTTTTGGAGAGCTATTCATAACCACTCTCCAAGTGAATTATTATTTTTATTTTTGTAAAGCTTGTATTTTTTGTTTTTTTTTTTTTGTAAATTCTTTTTTATGTCTAATTCAAATATTTTATTCTTTAAATTCTCGTGTTATTTATTTTTAATATTAAGTCTTTATATAATGAGATTAACACAAACCCTTATGTAAAACTTGTTCATAATATTAAATTCATAATATTACACTTACGAACTTGTATCACTATTAATTCTTATAAATTAATACCTATAATATTTAATATTCTTATAAATTAATTCAATTTTGTCTAAGTATTACTTATTTAGATAGAAAAATACTATTACTTGTTTAAATAGAAAAGTATTACTTGTTTAAATAGAAAATTATTACTTGTTTAGATAGAAAGGTATAACTTCTTTAAAGAAAAGTATTACTTGTTTAGATGAAAAAGTATTACTTGTTTAAAAAAAATATTACTTATTTAGATAGAAAAGTATTGCTTGTTTAAATAGAAAAGTATTATTTGTTTAGATAGAAAAATATTACTTGTTTAAATAGAAAAGTATTACTTGTTTAGATAGAAAGATATAACTTGTTTAAAGAAAAGTATTACTTTGTTTAGATGAAAAAATATTACTTGTTTAAAGAAAGATATTATTTATTTTGATAGAAAAATATTAATTGTTTAGAAGGAAAAGTATTACAAGTTTAAAAGAAAGATAGTTAAAAAAAAGTACAAGTACAAAATATAATTTTAATTTAATTTAATTTAATTTAAATTTATATAAAAAAATTATTATTTAAAAATGTGATTGAATTAATAAATAAGATAATTGAAATAAAGAATTTTAAAAAAAATTGTAAGAAAAAACGATTTTTAGAACATATAGAATTAATTTCATTAACTAAACGCAAAGAAAGTAAGTCTTCGAGTGAATTGATCTCGGCAGCGCCTAAGGTCCCGTTTCACTCCTCCATGGGGAGCGAATAATTGCCTCAATTAATTGGGAAGACTTGGTGGCGCTTATATACGAGATGGTTGGTTTTGTCTTAAAAATCGATTTTAAAAAAAATCGCTCCTCCATGGGAGCGAATAATTGCCTCAATTATTTGAGAGACTTGATGGCTTATATATGAGATGCTTGTGGGTTTGTGTCTAAAAATCGATTTAAAAAAAAATATATATATTAGACAAAATGTTGAAGACAGTAATGCCTAAGCCTGCAATCTTGCACTGTATTTCAAAACCGTCCAAGTGCAATTTTTTTTGACAACGGTTTTTATCACCGCCCAAGCTCGGGCCATTATTCTTGGAAAGCGGTTATAACAACTCTCCAAAGTCATTTTTTATTTCTGTCCAAGCTCAAATGTGTATTAGTGAAGACAAGAAAATATGAATATTTAAAGATATGAATTGTACCTATGTTGACATACTTATATCCTAGACGAGAAAGTCCGGTTGACACCAGAGCATCAGCTGTCATCAAAATCAAGAAAAATAATGAACTACTCTTTTCATTATATTAGTTACAACAATCAAAACAAAATCAACAAATCATTGCAAAATTATGAATACACAAATTCTTATATACATTGTACAATTTGTACTCTATGATTATATGAATAGTAGTTTATTTCACTCAGGACGGATCCATGGTTTCTTTTCAAAGGGTGTCAAAATTTTAAAATTATAATGGGGTGAAATCATAAAATCATACGATTCTAAAGCATAAATATAAAATTTTCGGCATATATAGCACAAAAAAAAATTCACCCTATTTTCACTGAACAATATTATTAGTTGTCACTTGTCAAGAAATAATATTACTCGATTCCGTTGAACAGTATTGATTGTGCAACTCAAGTGTTACTTTTGTATATAAACCAGATTTTACCTGTTTGTTTGATGACATTTTCATCGATCATGCAGTTGAAATGGTTCCAACTATTCCACCTGAAACAGATAAAAAAAAAAACAGAGAAATTAGATGGTATAGAGGGTGTTTCAAAATAAAAACATACAAAAATTAGTAGTAATAATTAAAGAGTAAAAATACCCCCATTGGAGGAGGGAAGGAGGCCATTTCCAAGAAGATTTCGTCTATCTAAAGTGTGAGAATCATGAGAAGCAGAAACTGAAATTATGAAGACCACCAATAATGATGATACTACTGATATCTCCATTCTAAATTTCTAAACACAAAAAAAATACAGGGATTATTATTAGGTAGCTTGTGAAATGAGAGTTGGTAGTGACTTATATATATAGTACAAAATACAATTAATGGATAACAGATTTGGGGATGAGAAACTAATTTAAATTACAGATATAGTGGATAACAATTTGGATTTTTGCCAGCTTTCATTTCTTGAGTCTTTTTATAATTTTGGACTTCACCTGATTCTGAGTTATATAGTCTCAGATTTCAGAACTTACCGTTGCTCTGGTTTTGTTCCTAAAAAGTTAATTTCATGCGTTATACGGAAATTAAATAAATTTACTATTTTAAAAAATTGATATGTTTCTTTTATTACATTTTTTTATGGGTAACTCTCATCGTCTTGACTAGGTTCATGTGAACACTTTTTTTAGTGTCATTGTTATATAAGAGGATTATTATTATTATGTATAAGTATTATCACTGTTCAAAAAATTAAATATTTTTTTTAAAAATAAAGAATGATATTTGAAGAAAAAGAAATTAGCGTGATTAACTATGTTTATTTTGGTTTGCTTTTTAATATTAATGATTTGTTTCAATGTTGTTATGAGTTTTTTTCAATTTATTTCACACTTTAATTAAAAAAATGGGAGTTGCATTATCAAATGAAATATTAACAAAAAGAAGGTTATTACTTTATTCCATGTATGGCTGCATCAGATATCATATCCTACATTCTCTTTCTGATCATCTCTAAGTTGGTCCCAATGGAATGACCTTGATTACAATTTATTTTATACACAATTCACTAATTAATACTATTAGATATTAATTTTAATATATTTAGAATTCGAAATTTAATTCTCTAAACTAATCTCTTTAGACGTGCCAATAAAAATGATAGTATAACTTTCTGCATAATATTTGGATCAACTTTTTGAGGATGAGTCAGGATACACGAAGATGAAAAATAAGCTCATGATGTTATCAATTATCATTAACACCTTTTTTCCACTTTAAATTTTGAGATTAAATTTTTTTTCAAATAATTTTGTATAGTTTTGAAATTCCATCCCCAGACATACCAAATTATGATATTGCTTTCAGATGTTTCATCTTTTTTTATTTTAGTCCTAAAACGTTAACCCGGTTGGTCAATCCCAAAAATGTCACGCGACATTTAATTTTCCATTCTCATTTATTTTTGATCCGCCACATATGTATTTCCTATTTTCATTATTGATTTATCTTTAATCCCTAATTTGAATTGAGTTTCGGTTGGGTCATTTCTGGATCGGTTTCGGGTCGGGTTCAGGCCATAACAGTTTTTTTTTAAATAATTAATACTGGGTCGGGTTTTAGAGTTTATAACCGACCCGAATCCATAAAACCATTGCGTCTTTTCTTCTTCTGTTCTCTCACCTAGCACCAGCAATCGAGAAACGATCCTCTCCTGCTAGAGGTTCCTCAATTTCTTACTAAAATCAACATTGGCCTTTTCTATTTATTGCCCCAGTATTAGTTTTCTCAGCAAAACCCAATAAATTGAGTTACTTGTCGACAAAATAAGAGAGAAAAAGAAGCATCAAATTAAATGAACCATAACATGAAGAATTTGAGACACGATTTTGATTGATTTACTGTTGGAGCTTGGAAGCTTGCCCAAATTTAATCCCAATAATTGCTCACACTTTTCCATACGCACAAGAACAGACCCATAACAAAACGAACCAAAATCATTTAATGGTGACAAACTCAGTAGCAGAAGCCAATTTCAATGAATGATGAATGCACATACATAAAATCAGATACACCAACAAAGAAGCAGCGGCGGCGGATCGAGGAGGTGAAGGCGGAGTCGCGGCGGCGGGAGAGGGAGATTTCACAAGCGATGGCGAGGATTCAGGAGACGGTGACGGAGCAACCGGTGTACAACTTGATGAGGGGGTTTGCGGGGTTGGTGGACGGCGGTGGGGATGGAGAGGGGCTTGAACGCGGCGGCGGTGGGGCATCGCTGCCGTGGCTTTAGGTAGATTTAGGTTTTTATTTATTCAAATATCAGATTTATTAAATTAGATTTAGGTTTTTTATTGATTTGGATCGGTTCTAAAGCCTAAACCTGACCCACAGCTAATTAATAGTAATATTTTTTTTGTTAATGACCCGAATTCGAGATCCAACCCGTAAACCCACCCCAACCCAGAACCCTATTAAATGAGTGAATAAAAATAAATAAAAAATTAAAAAAGGAAATACACATGCCATGACCAAAAAAAAAAGTAGATGAAAATTTAAACGCCACGAATATTTATCGTTGATCAACCAAAAGGTGATCGATTTTGCGCTAAAAAAAAAAAAGATGGAAACATACGCGGACAATATCATAATCCCAGATGCGGACCAATTTAAAAAACTACCAAAATTATTGGAGTTCCTAAATCGTATATAAAAAAATTTAATCCCTTAAATTTTTATACAAGATCCCTTATAACTCAATAACAAATCCATCAATATCTTGAGTAGATCTTATATGTAAAAATCATGAGATAAAATATAATTTAAAAATAATACTTTAACTTTTCAAAATGAATGAGGATTAATGTTTTACATAAATTTTTGCCATTTATTATATATGGAGGTCTGCCATGAAGTATTTTATGAACTCACTTAAGTCAATAAAACGGAATTTTCAATTCAATCAGTTTGAGACATGCTCCTCCTCCCCCAATGGAATTTAAATGAGAATTTTTTCACCCCGCTTGAATATTCACCGCCTTTACAAGTGTTTATTATTGGGTATACTTCGTAGCTTAAGATCTTGAAATATACTAATTTTAAATTTTAGTGTGGAGATTCCGTTTCAAAAATATTGCAAGGAAGAAGCGTTGACCTCCAATCGTCCTCAAAATTGATAGGAGAAGGTGCAATTGTGGTTCCGATTGAGCGAGAAAGACGAAAAAATGTCATGCGTGTGGTAGAAGAAATTCATTGTAATAGATTATCTATCCTGCTCAGAAAAAATAAAAATCATAAGTTATGTGACTTGTTAAGAATATGAACATTGTATATTCATGAAAAGAAATTCATATAAATTAATCATAATCAGTGTGCATGTGTGGAATAAATTAATCATAATTTATTTGACTCGTCACATTAACTTGTCAAGAATATGACCGTGATCGATTGGCTATACAAGTATCAACTTCTAATTTTTTTTCTATAATATCTCTGCCACTTTTTTTCCTATAATCTAGATGTTTTTCCTATTTTAATAAAACATACCAGGGCTGATCTAATTATAGAATCTTATATATTTATAATTCATGAGGAATGAATTCATACACAATGAAAATTCAAATGATTATGGTGTATATTACAACAATACAATTAGTTATACTGAAATATACAACTTGTTTACAATAAATCATGAATTATTAATACGAAAATTAGTTGCACAAAATAATAAACAGATTAAGATTTAAAATTTTTAAAGGGGCGTATGGTTCACGGACCGAATCGATTAAGATTGATAGGATTGAGTGAGATTGAAGAAGATAGAATCACGATATATGTGTTTGAATTGTAGGATTGCATCTATTAATCATAAAAATCAATATGTATGTTTGGATTGAGGATTAGATAAGATACATATTAAAACGATGCATAAATACCTTAAATCAATTGAAACAACCATTTTTATTCTTGTGAATTTATTCAACAATAAAAGGACAATATATAATATTGCATTTGAGATATCTTTCTATCCCACTTTTCACAATGAATGACATATCCCTCAATAGAGAATTTAATATCATAAAAACGTCATCCCACAAACCAAATGATAAATTAGTTGGAAACTTATCCGAATCAATCTCACTTAACCAAATGGAAAGTGATTTCAACGTAAAAAATAAACAACCCATTCTTGTCATTACATTCAAAGACGAAATGTGTAGGGGCTAAGGTCACTGGGCCTCCGACCCCACTTGAATATTTTAATATATATATATATATATTAAAGTTTTTTAATTTCAAAAGCGTGATTTTTTTTTCGATTATGGGCAAAAAGGATTTCTCAATTACTCCGCACAATTCTTCCACAGGCTAAGCCCCTACTTAAGATTCAATTTATAAGGCTAATTTTATCTTGTCGTGACGCTTAGCTATATAAATTTTTTAGAAAAAATTTGTATAAGACAATATCACACATGTTAAAAGTGGAACAGAAATCCGAGCCGCTTTGCAAGATCGCCTCATCGCAAGTGTGCCTCAATTTCTTATTATCCTTCTAAGATTGAGGAGGAGCGAAAAGAGAAAAAACATATGTATAATTCACATTTTAAATATGTATATATATGTGTATATTTAACTCACTAATACATATTTGGGCTTGGACAAATGTGGATGATTTTGGAGAGCGGTTAAAACCGGCTCGAAGCATCACCGTCCAAGCTTGGATACGGCGATAAAAAAACCGTTGTCCAAGAGAAGACTTGGACAAAGTTTATAACCGCTTTAAGTTTATCTTGGGCAATGGCCGATAAATCATTGCCTAAGTCAATATTTTTTTTTAAATTCGTTTATTATTTTACATAGACAAATGGTTGAAAAACGCCTAATATATTTTTTTTTTAATTATTAATTTATATTTTAAAATTCCTATAATAAAAACTATAAACCAAAACTTATATATACGCCCAATACTATAAACCATAAACCAAAAATCCTATAATAAAACCATAAACCAAAAACTTATACCACATATATATACCAAAAACATCAAATTGATTAATAAACATACACATTATGAATAAATAAACATACAATCATAAACATATATATCGCCGAATACACCAAAAACATGAAATATATATCATCACAAATATATAAAAGAAATTAAATGCTACTAAATTTTCAAACAACTTTCGCTAATATCGTATTTAATATAAGAATTGATTGTAAAAAAAGTACCCACTGGCGTCAATCGTTTTTCCATTTCTCCAAATTTTTGTTAGAGTAAGAATTGAGCTCACGCTCATAACAAATCGCAAAACAAATCTAATCAATCAATATAGTATGAATTTTTTATTCAATTAATAATAATTTAAATAAATCGATAAATCGACTTACATTGAGAGGAATGTTCGTTAGAGAAGTCACGGATTATGTCTTCAATATCTCATTATCTCGTTGCCTCAAACCTTGTTGATTAACAATTCACTTTATTTAATAAATCAAAAGAAACAACATTTAATATAAAGCAGGTTAAAACAACATTCAATAAAGTCTTACATTTCTTTTTAGCGTTTGTTTTTCTTTTTTTTTCTTTTTTGCTTGACCTTTCTCGCTTCATGACCATAAATGTTAACAAGATCCGGATTGTCATATTCATCATCATCTCTAATTATTCTCCGGTATGGACGTGGATTTGCAAGGGATCATCGAAAGATGGTACGTAATGAGTGAAGTTTTGAAAAGGATCATCAATTATGTCAACATCTTCATCGACATGGTCGCTAATCCGAAAACTATTGTTAAATTTGTTTGACATAACCACAATGGACCATTTCTTATTAACTGGGTCGGGGACATAGAAAACTTGTTGAGCTTGACTGGCCATTATGTAAGGGTCATCTCGGTATCCCACATTCTTCAAATCAACGCACGAACCCAGAACTTTCAACTTGGACCCCGTTAGTATCCTCACCCAACTACACCTCAAGATTGCTGACGGTGAACAACATAGTCGAAGTTCCCAAATGTTGACAATCATCCAAAGTAAGTAGTATTTGATTGATCCAACGCAGCTTGCGAAAGAATGGACACTACCCACTATTCTCATAGTAAGACTATGGCATCATGATCTCTCGTATAAAATGTGCATCCGCTGCTAAGATAACACTTGTATGAATACACATGTCTAATCAGCATTCCGATAACCACTTAACTCTTTCATTCACCGATTCCGCTTCCCGTGACAACATATTTGCTATATAACCATTGAACCACCAACAAACGGTAAGCGATTGGCTCAACTTCAATCCATGATCTATCTCCGGTGGATTTCTTCAAAGAAGTGATCGCACGTCTTGGTCAATAAAAGGAAGCACGCCGACCGTGTTGTGAAGCACGCACAAGTGCATCCGCAGTTAGTTCCTCCATGCTAACACTTACAGTCACCACCCAGAATGCCTTCACCATCCATCCTATCGTGTACTTGTAAATCGGAAGTCCAATCAGACGACATTCTAATAAATTCACCAAGATCAACGCTTTTTCTACTAAATAGCGTTCGCAATGCATCCCTCCGACTGGACATATTCATCACATATCATTTGAGCACTTTCATATATCTCTCTACACCATACATCCATCGTGATACGAAAGCAGGACCACACATCCTTGTCTCTCGTACCAAATGAACCGTTAGGTGAACCATTATATCAAAAAAATGATGGAGGAAATACATCTCAAGCTCACAGAGAGTCCCCCACAATCGCCTCAAAAACCAAGCAATTTTCTAGGATCTATGACCTTGCTACTCATTGCCTTGAAGAACCAACATAACTTTGTTATGGTTATGCACACATTTTCGTGAAGATAGAACGTGATTGCAATGGGCAAGAAAGTTCCATGATGACATGATAGTCATGCGATTTCGATTCATCAGGTCTCATGCCATCATCCGACATAAGTCTCGTATGTTGGAGAATAACCTCCTGCACTTTCACATCCTTTTAGCAAAATTTAAGTAACTATTTTCTCTCATTCTTGGACAAAGTGTGTGCACCAGAGGTAAGAACGGTCGACCCTTTCTGGCATAGTTTTAATTGCGCTCTTATTCCCATATCAATCATATCCATTCTTGCATTGTAGCCATCCTTGGACTTCTTATCGCCTAGGAGAGTGTTGAGCAAGTCGGGCACAAACGTTCTTCTCAACGTCGTTAGATCAATGAAGTTGTCTAACATACAACTCTTTCTCATAGTAAGGCAATTGAAAGAAAATTGATTCCTTCTTCCAACCGCTAGTGGGGACACTCTTTGCGAAGATCTTTTTCCGCATCGGTGGTGTCGATATTCTTCATCTCATTCAATACATCCGAACTCCCGACAATATCGTGGTCTTCAATTGCCTCAATGTGCCATCGGAATGCATCGCCATTGTTCTCAGCATTTCCTATGGGTTGGGTCCAACCACCTCCTATGTCCCATAAAACGTCTTCACCTACACAATGTCTCAAATTAATGTGATGTGTCTTCTTGGTACAACAAGGACATGCACGGCCCCTTTCACACTATATCCGATAGATTCCAAAGAAGCGAGAAAGTCATTGATAGTTCCAAACAGCATGACCTTCAACTTGAAATTCTCTTTTCTCTGAAGCATCATACACACCGCCACCCTCATCCCACATGAGCTTCAAGTCCTCTATCAAAGGAGCGGAATATACATCTATGTCACATTGCGGTTGTTTTGGGTCCTCGATATCAACATAGACAACATCATGTAAGGCTTGGCTTCATGCACAACTCGTGTGAAAGATTATAAACTAACATAATCCTGCTATAATGCGGGTTGGTACTTTGGATCACCGAACGTTCATTCCGCTCGAGAGTGCAAGACGCAAGTGTCGCGGGTTTTTCGACGCTCGATACTGACATCGAATGTCTTCCCTTTGGGTGAATCGTGAGGTGTCTTAGCATTTTCATCTTTTGATCTATCATCATGATGCCATCTTAAATTTCTAGCATCCATGCTACCGCAATACATTCTCCTCAATCTTGGTATTATTGGAAAGTACCGCATCACCTTCATGGGAGATTTATTTTTCTTATATCGCTTTTAGTCCACACTTGAGACATTCTCGAGGTCGCATACTCGCTTCAAATAAGATACAATCACTCGGACAAGCATGAATTTTCGATGTGTTAACCCGATGGACTTGAGCATTTGTTTAAGATCATATGCTCTCTTAGGTAGTACATTTCCATCGGTGATAGACCACTAACTTGCTTCGGCATACTTGTGAAGCACTCATCGGACAACGGGTGAGCCGCTTTTAGGTTGAACAATATCAACACAAATTTAGCGCTTTTGTTGCCTTCTTTACACCCGGCATGATGGTAATCCAAATAGAATCCTTAACTTCTCGACATATAAAGGTGATCTCGTCATCATCCATCCCCACTGATGTATCCAAATGCAGACATCATCGAAAAATATCCGCATCCATCAGATCTTCAAACCTAAAGTCGGTTTCTAGGTTGCTTGAGCTACATCCATCTCATACCATTATGTCCAAACGATATATGTTTTATTATACTGTGAATCATCAAGTGGTCAAATGTACTTTCTCGACCCTTTTTCCCTTTCCATTCATACATTTCCAACACAGACATGGAATGTACCGAGGGCCTGCAAATGTCTATTGCATGATTACAAAATTCTTTCACCCCATTACTATACTATCTCGATAATCGATCCGGCTTTCGAACCCACTTTCATCCATATAGAACCAGAGATGCCTATAGAAAAGGCAATATGAAGTGTTTCTCAAGATAATGCATGTATCCTAATGTATTAAACCTAAAAGTATTACAATCCTAATGTATAAAACTTGCATATAGAATGTGGTAGTACCTAAGGTTTGTATATCGTGATATGTATCTAAGGATTTAAATCTCAAAAACAATGTATATAACCTAATGTACCATCATTAATCATCTAAAGCAAACACACTACTATCCATTCACCAAATCATCAAATTAATATAACAAAAATATATCCTAATGTATTAATCTAATTTATGCTTTTAAATCCTCACACAAGCATATTATCAAACACCTTGAGTGCATCAATTGTTCATTTACAATTAATTGTTCATTTATCACATATTATTTCAATTAATTACAAGTACAACGCCAATTAATCAAACTTTCACGTTAATTTATCACCAATTTAGTCCAACTCAATTCTCAAATGAATCGGAAAGGTTATCTTATCAAACACCAAGTTATGCTTTATAATGCTAATATATACTATGCCAGTAGTTTGTATCAAACACCAACCTCAACCTCAACTTCTCACGTTAATACTATCAAACACCAAGTTATGCTATCAACGTCTTCTCGTTAATACTAAGTTGAAATAAATTAGGGCTCTTGCACGATGATGCGGCGGAGAAGGAGAAAAAACGGCGGCCCGGGGAAGGCGGCAGCTAGAAACCTCAGTTTGATTTGAGGGAAGAGGAGGAGGAGGCTAGGCATGGTTAGCGATTTGGGAATGGGAAGGAATGGGATGAAAAAGTGACGGCGGCGGAATGGGAGAGACGGCGGCGGAGTTGATTAGGGTAGAGAATGAGGCAATAGCTTGATTTAATTTGGGGAAAAAATTGAAGTACTCTCGGTTGTGATTTGGCTTGAATTAAAATTTTCGAACACTTGGACAAGCGGTTTGGAACGTGTCAAACTAATACATAGACGTGATTTGTCAACGCTGTCTATTCTTTTTATTAAATTGCTCTCCAAGCTAAAAATATAAACTTGGAAAGGCATTTAAAAAATGTTTGTCAAGTCATTGTCTGCAGTTCAAATGTGTAGTAGTGACTCAATTAATATAAATATATTTAGTCCAAATAATTTTTATATATACATAAAAAATTATTTAGTTACACTTTATTATAAATTGGCCCTCCGATTAAATTCTCGATTCTCACATTTGGTTAAAACAAAATAATACTCCTCTTATCCCAAAGTTATTTATTTTATTTCCCAAAAGGTAAAGTCCCAAACTTATTTACCAATATCCATAAAATGCAATAAAGAACTACACTCTTTTAAATATCCCCTCATATCCCCAAATTAAATCTCGTGTATTATTTACTTTAAAAAATCATCTAATTTATAATAAATGAAAATGATTATAATACTCCAATCAAAAATCATTTTATCACTTTAAATACTAAGTAATAAATAACTTCCACATTAAAATTGCGTCAAAAGCAAATGAGTGATACTTGTTTTGCATCAATTGCCTGACATGTAATTGGATTCAATTTTAATTTGAATGAACCATAGTCCTAAATACTACACCTAAATTCTAAATTATGAACCCTATATCAATCATGACCCATTCGGAATTAAAAGTTAACTACTTAACTACGGCTGATTTGGGGTCTGAATTAAAAAAATTGAATTGAAATCGATTCAAAAGCGATAAAGGATGCTTGCAAAAAATTATCAAAGCAAATGGGTAAATAATTTGGGGTTTAAAAATAAGTTCATTGATATCCCACATCTGCTGACGTCACTCAGTTGTCATTATGTCCACACAGCGATCACATGCATTTGAATTTGTTATCAGAATCTCACCCTCTATAGTTGATTACTAGATTTTTCAATTTTGGTGTAGGTCCACAATACTTCTTGGGAATGTTCATAAAAAAAAAAAAAAAAAAAAAAAAAAAAAAAAAAAAAATTGTGTAGTTCATGTAAGGATTTTAAATTTAATACAGTCACCCCTTCTTTTATTTTCGTTTTATATTTCGCTAATTTAGATGGTCGCTATATATTTTTACTCGAATTATATAAATTGTCGATGTAATTATCTTCTTCCCATCGTTTTGGCCTTGGCTTTTAATTGACATTTTTTAAGAAAAAAAGGGCTTTTGTTGACTTTTTAAAGGGATGGAAGGTGGAGATTGTGAGGATCGATTGTGTGGTGGAGATTATAAGGTTCTTTTTCTGTATATTTGGGTCATGGAATTAAAACGAGGCGGATCAAATTAAAAATGTGAAGCTTTAATGACGCAGGATTACATAAAGACTATAAGAGTAGCAGTTCATTCAAATTAGATATTTGTTCGAAAAAAAAGTAAATTTTATTTTAAAAAATTGCAAAAGTTGGAATCCATAACTATGAGCACCATCCCGACATCCTTCTACTAGTACTTTTTATCCTGACATGTTTGTTACAATGATATTTTTATTTCAAGGTCAACTGCCTACTTTAAACTTCTTTTTGCCAAAATACTACCATTTTTTTTTTAATTAAGAACTTTTCCAAAATCTCTGGATTCAATCACTTTTATTAAAAGCATTTTCTCTATCAAATAATCCTTATATAACTTAGACATAGGAACTCCAAATTAAAATTTTCATGTCACGTATGGAGTCTGATAGAGATGTCAAAACGGGTCGGCTTTAATTTTTGATTTTAAAGGTTTCACAACAAACATGAGTTAAAACTACTCAAATGAACCCAAGAACCCAACCCATAGCGGGAAGCGAGTTTAATGGGCTAGCCCGCAGACTTTTTTTAATAATTTTTATATTTTTCCATCATTTTTTAATTATCCCACATCGTTCTATTACTGCAGAGATTAAGAAAAAAGTATGAGATAAATGGGTATTAAATTGTGTAAAGTGGTAAAATGGGTTTTGGTCGGAAAAATAGTATTAAAATGTGTAAAAGTGGGTTTAGTGGAGAAATAATAGTATTAAATAGTATTGAAAATTTCTTTTTTTTTTTTTAGGAAATGGCCAAACAAAATTAGGGCTGACTATTTGCGAAAGTGGATTAAATCAAATTGGGACATAAGGGTATGTATTATTTATAATGAGTTTTTTAAATACGCATATAAATATTCTTGAAAAATAATAAAAAACAAACAAAACTTACAATAAATGTAAGAGTAGATCTTTCAAGTGAAAGTTGTTACAATAGAATTTATATCGTTATACTTATAAATTGATATCTTAACATATCAATTGACATTTATTATACTCATAAACTTATATCATAACATTAAATGTTATAAATATTAGTTTATAAGAGTAATGATATCGGTTTTATAAGTGTAAGTATCAATTATTAGTATAAACGAAGTTTAGCATGAGAGTTTGTCTAAAAGCAAAAGATTAAAGTAAAAGATTAAACAACAATATACACAAAATAATCGTAATAAATAAAATATTTTTTTATAATATTATGTAAGTGAGAAGTAAAATTGTTTTTGTATTTATATTTTACAGATTTAATTAAATTAGACAATAATATTAAAAAAAAACACGAATATAGCGCCCCCCTCTAGCCCGGTGACATCGTGCCTCCTACCTATTAGCCCGCTCCTAACTTGTAAGGGTGGCGCATGGGCCGTCTGTTAATTATAAGTACAAGTGATACTCCGCCTCTTACAAATGCAACATATAGTCACATATGTCAATATTACAAAAGTCTTATCTCTTCTAACAATATAGAAAAGTACTACAAACTGTAGGGTTATGGTCCCATGGAGGCGCGATTATTGCTTTCAAGCATCTCAAACAGTTTTTGAATTGAATGTGCTTTTAAGAGTTTTGATCAGTTTTTGTTATAAATATTCATTTTGTAATTGTATTTGTTATCATAAAAAGATATTAGTAAATCATGATTTGATGGTGTCCCTAAACATAATTTATTCTTGACTAATTGAATCAATAATTTACGTTCTTTAATTTTGTTCCTATCAATTTTTTTATATAATTGTTGTTAAAATTCTAACCAAACAATCAAGAAAGAAAACCCTTGCTATATAATTAATTAAATCTCACAATAAAATTCTTGTTGTATTTCTATAAATTCATATCACGTTTAGCAAACTTTGAATTTTTAAAACCCCTAATATGGCTACGAAAGGGTTTAGCAAGACCCTATGCAAAAAGTTACCAAATTTCGTATCAATTTTTTCTGTAACAATGAGATGAAATTAATTAAATGATACATAAATAAAACTATGGAATTAATATCTATACATACAGTGAACAATCAGTTGTAGGATGATTTCGAATTTCAATTAATATAATTGTCATATTCATAGTGTGTCCTTGCAGCTTTTAAATTAAATTAGAACTTCAAAAAGAGATTTTTGTGGATGAAATACACACTGAATACTAAACTTGTGTAAAAATATTGCATATTCCTGACTTGATGGAACTATTTATGCCATATAAAAATGGGCCGCTATGCGAATTGATTCACTGAGGATGACAGATTTTTAAGTGTATTAAATGTCAATTTTGTTCTTAATTATGTTCAATTATTATTTTTTTATTTAAAAAATAAGAAATGGTTTTAATCATAAGATTCTTATCACCCAAGATATTCACACTAATCATTCCTCATATGCACAAATTAGGCAAAAAGAATTAAAAAGTAAAGGACGGCGGTCCTCCATCTTTATTAGTAAGTTTGGAAAAATTGCTTCTTTTTTCTTTTGAATTTTTTGATCCACTCCACCCCACCGTTGTTAAGGACTTCAGATTTGGCATTTTTGGTAAAGATTTTTTGTGATATTTTTTGGAACAATAATGCTGCTTGTTACTTAGTATTTGTTTTTGGGTTATTGGGAAAAATAAAAATATGAGTGAAATTGGAAAAAATATGAGAGACAAGTATGCATGTATTTTAAGTTAGACATAATACATCAAAAGATATGTAAACTATAAAATAAAGCATTCTTGAGCATTTGTCTTTATTTGGGCGTTTACAGCATTCTTGAACATTGTCCAAAATGAAATCAAACATAATATTAAATATCTTCTAACAATTCTTTTATTTCACCAAACTCATTAAAAATCCACTTTATTTGATCTGCGTGTCGTTTTAGTGTTAGTCTTCCGTGGGTGAGTATATTAATTTTTTATTTAAAGAGATTTATACTTTTTCTTTAAAAAATTCTTAAATTATCAACTTTTTTATTTGAAAGATCACTAAATTACTTTTAAGTTTTAAAAATCCTTAGACCTTGTTTTGTTTCTAGTGTGGGGAAGTGATTTTTTGGAATTTTAAATCTCAAATCTGTTTGTTTATCCCGAATTCGATATATAATTTTTAAATCATCTCGAATTCTCTTTCACATATCTTTCTGATATACATATTTAACATTTTTTCATGCACAATTTTTAATATACTATCAATCATATCTCTACACTTTTCAATTATTATTATATATCAAATCAATACTCTTTCTCCTTATTTTTTATTTTATTATAATAATATATATAATATACACACACATTAATCATTTCTTTCTTTTTTTATCGAAATCATTTAATTATTTACTGCATTCTTTTTCTGATATAATATTATTTCTATCATCTACTTTTAAAAATCTCTTTCTATCCAAATCGCAAAAATCCACTCTTCGCAAAATTTTAAATCTAAAATCTGTATACAAACAAACTTTAAACTATATAATTTTTTTTTTTATAAAGTCATTTTTTCATAGTTAGTTAGAGAGCGTTTTTTGTTATTGGTAAATTTTATAGGAATATAATAGCATTAAAATTAAAGGTTCGCGGTCGATTTCAACAAAAAATATTAATCTAAACAGCAAAAAAAAATAGTTTAGGGATCCTCAAACAAAAAATGAATAATTCAAAGGCTATATAAAACAAAAGTATTTTAGAAGCTTTTCAAAACAAAAATTAATAATTTAAAGATATTTTAATGCATTATGCCTTTAAGTTATTACTCCATATTATAAATAAGTTTCTCATAAATGTCGTTCTACAAATGTCACTGTTCTACTTATAAAAGTGGGGTGGTTGTGCATAAAAAATCTCACTTATTTAATAGGTTATTTAATTATTAAATAACAATACTTCATATACACCATAACGATAATACTTATGCCCAACAATTATACTTTTTACAGAAATCTCTAAAACAACATATGGAAGGATTTCAAAATAAAATACATCGTTTTTATTTTTTTAAATAAATTAGTTATTGCTACGTTGTGGCATGATAATGACAAGCAGGAAGAGCAACCTGGATGAGTGCGATAATGGAGGATATGGGTCGACGATTAAGACATCATCTAATATTCATATCTTCAATTACGCTTCAAAAAAAAAAAAAGAAAAAAAAAAGATGACATCAATTAAAGAAGTAGCAAATTAACGATTATCTTTCCTCTACACTCAAATTTCAATCATGCCTTGTCTCTATTTGCTGAGTAACTTTACAATTCTTGTTCATTCTAAATTTCTCATCCCCTTAAAAACCTAACATACTACATTTTATTAATTATATGGGTTAATACAATCTTTGTTGGAATTGTGTTAAAACAAAAAGAAGTTTTATTTATCTCATATCGGTTTGTGATAAAAAAATAAGAGGATTTCCCAATGCTATTTAAAAGAACATCTCTTCCAAATGGTTAGTGAGAAAATGTGAAGGGGTTTCTTAATGGTATTTAAAAAACCCAGGTGACTTTCATACAAGTGCACCAAAAAGTCCTAGATTATTTATTTTGGCTCAATTTTTTGTTTTGGGCTTATATTTGTCTGCAGCGTTGTTTTAGAACTGGGGTGGATGGGGCAATTCGGATAGGGAATAAAGTTGGATGAGACAAATCTTATACATAATAATTTGTGTTTATTTTTGTGTTGAATGTGGTAAAGGTGGATGAAACTGCGGTGGTTGTATCTTGTAAAAAACAAACTTTTAGTGAACTTTTTATGGATGTATATTCAATTTATAAATTATCCTGAAATAAATAGTTTTTCGCATTATTGCATTCTTATAAATTAACATGTAATATAACTTATCTTATATTGTAGACAATGTGGTGGGTTTGTAGATTCTACGAAAGATCACGTCGTCAAGTTCCTATAAGATATAAGCAATTGATATGGTAAAGAGATAGTTACGGACGCAACTATTTGGTTTAAGTTGTAGTATAAACTTGTTGAGTGGCTTGTCTTGGCCATTAGTTTATACTAGTCTTATTTCGTGTGATGATTGAGTCCACAGATAAGACATGTTCTAACTATTACGATTGTTATATGAAAAAAGCTAGGAGTCTTGGTGACTTTATTGTTCTTAACCTGGTGTAGTATTTAGATATGTGGGGTGTTATTCCTTTGCTTTTGATTTACTATAGGTGAAAATCTTGATATATTCTTCATACTCGCGTATTTTGGGTAGTGGCGTCACTTTCAATGATGTCATTGCGGCATTAGGGACGTGTCTGGACGTCGGATGATAGCGTCCGCGAAAGCTGTAAAGGATTGTCGTGTTAAACCTAGGTGGATTTAATCAAATGCGACAACAAAAGGTTGATAATCTTTACCGAGTATAAAGACGATAACTAATTAAAAGCGGTCGAGGCTTTAATCATTAATGGGCCGTCGCGATATCTTTTAACACGAGATTATAAAATCTGACCAAAGCCTACGATTCGATTCGGGATAGGGCGAGAGTGCTACATAAATTTTCTAGTGGGATGAATTAATGTTCTCGGGCCAAATTAATGATCAGAGTGAGTATAGAGTATTTGGGTCACGGGAAGAAGCCCCGAACCCTATGCCTTCAGTGGATCCCTGGTCGGCCCGTGAAAACCTATATGGAGTATAAAAAAGGCCTTGTTTTCGTCGAGAACCTAAAAGGCATGCGAAATCGGATCGAAGCGTTGCGACCCGTGAACTAGGGTTTTGGGAAATGGCTAGGCGAGGCCTTTCTCCACGTTCGGCGGGCTAGCATCCGGCATTCGAGCGAGGTTGAAGCAGTTAGAATCTCTGATGGAACCAACACCTCGATCTTCAAAGAATGTGAATCCTAAACCTTGCTTTATCACGCATGTTTAGGTTTTATTTTTGAATTCATTATCGCGATTTGGTATCGAATAACGATCTTTTGGGTGACGGACCGCGCTTAGCGACACGTTCCGTCAATTGGTATCGGAGGCGGAGTTTAAATTGGATTATTGGCTCACGCTGAAAGCGTTTTTAGTTTGTAGATTCGTTCTTGTTTTCGTGTTTGGATCTACTACTCTGCCATAACATAAAGTGAGTTTATGTCGTTTTTCCCACGGATAAGTGTAGGTAGTTATATGGGCGTTTTTACATGAATCCTTTGTAATAGGGTGTTATTATTGTTAGCCAATTTGATCCGATGGAGGTTGGAGGATATGGAAGAGCAGGCGATTAGGGTTAGGGTTATGGCCATTGATTGAGTTAAACCCATTTTGGCCATAACTTTTGCCTTCGGTTGTCCTTTTTTTTCTATTATGTTGGAGGGCTTTTATTTTTGTGTTATAGGGAAAGAGTAAAGAGGAAGAATGTCAACAAATTGGAATCTTTGAAAGCATGTGGACTTGAAGAAAAACAAACTACCAATAATTTTAATTGAGTTAGAAAAAAAATATTTAGACATTAATTAAGTTTGGTCTTTATTAGATTCTACTAAAAGAGCATGTAATGTTTGCATTCTGGAAACTTTGTAACAAGGATCAAAGTTATAAATATATATTACACTTAGTGCACATTGCACATTTTACATACTTAGAGAATATATATATATATATATATATATATATATATATATATATTAGTGAAATTCAGTTTTGTGATTTCAATCATAAAATTGAATTAAACTAAAGATATTTAATTATCCTCTAATATTTCTCCATATAGAAATGAGATGATATTATAATGAAATTAAACCAAAATAAATTCATAACTTTTGCACCTTTATTGAAATAGTCCACGTAATTATTAATTTTTTCAATTTTGTCCCACATATTCAATTTGATCGATTTAAGGCCCAAACGGTTGAAAGTTCGCTCAAAATTTTAAAAACGCGTCGTTTTGGAAGCGTGGTCTCACACGCGCCACCAATTTTGATCGTAATATTAAAACACGTATCCAAAATAGCGTCGTTTTGAGCAATTTTGAGCAACTTACGTGTTTAGGACTAAATTGTAAAAATCAATAATTATGAGACAATTTGAATAAAAGTGCGATGTTATGAGGCGATTTTTGGTTTAAATTCATATTATAACCCAAAAAGGGTTAATTTCACTTTTGGTCACTAAACTTTACCCCAATTTCACTTTTGGTCACGAGCTTCACGCCATCAAAATTAATCATAACTATACTTTATTTTAATCGATTTGATGATAACGTTAATTCAGCCAAATCAGCAAATGTGAGAAGCAATTGAATCGAGCGAATTACATTAGGGTTTTTCATTTTTCATCCCCAATTCGCCATTCGCTCTTTCGTTTTCTTCAAGCCCTAATTTCTCTTTACATTAGTGCTAAAATTTCTCAAACTTTCACCATCAATTTCTCGTCAATGGCCAAGGGACAAGCGTGATACGCGCACCCCCAATATGGTATGCTCTCCAAGATTAGAAATTTCTCAAAACCTTGGTGCTTTCGATTTTTTTGTTGTTTATTGATTTATCTGTGCTTTCTTGTTTATCTGTTCTCTTGGGTTTTTCTATTATCTGAATCTGAAAAATAACCAACCGCTTTTTACATTTAAAATTTTTTCATGGTGGAAAATTAATAGAAAGATGTGTTATGAAAATATGAAGAGTATTGTAGATTAGTTTGACTATGTTGATGGTATTATGCTTGGGTTAATTGGTGAATGATTTTGCTAATCGGTTAGGCTATGATGAAAAAAAAGTAAAATTTTGGCATCAATTTGGAACTAATTTGCATAGTGGGGGAAGAATTCTTGATTTTGATCTTTGTTGTATGTGGGTTGATTAATTACATAAATAAGGATAGAGAGGCATGATATATATACAACATTTAGTGTCTGTAATGGTGAGGGGTAGTGATGAAACTTTTACGGACATGTCTTTCTTGGATGATGTTTAAATTGTGGTTTCTAAACCCGAGGAGGACTCTAATTCAACTTCGGAAAGAAGATGATGAAGATGCACTTTTTTGTGATGATTATGATATAGGGAGAGAATGATAGATTACATAAAAGTATGTTGATCATGGCGTTGAAATTGACACCGATGTAAAGAAATTAGGGCTTGAAGAAAAAAGGGGAAAAGAAAGCGCGATGAATTGGGGGATGGGTCGTATCAACTTTGAGAAGGATTCAAAAAGGCGGTAAATGGTGGTCTTTGGAGTCTCTCCAAGTGGAACCCGTTCTCGGTCTGCGAATCATTTGGAAAGCCAAGATGATCTAAAGGGTCTTTTTAAGGCCCAGGGGAATAGGGCCAATGGTGTGTTGGAATTAATTCACTCGATTTGTGTGGACCGTGTTTGTTCAAGGTAGAGGTGGTTTGAGTATTTCGTGCTTTTCGTTGTGATTTACTCGAAGATATGGATATATCTGCACGATCGTCTAGAAATCTGATCTTCCAGCAAGTTCAAAGAATTTAGAGGCGTGGAGAACGCGTCATGGTAGAGTATCCAGTCTTCTGATCGATCGTGGTGGCGAATACTATAGCAATGAATTTAGCAACACTTACTAGAGAAGCGAGATTACGTCGCGAATTTCCTTGCAGTACTCACATGAGAATGAAGTGGTGAGAAGAATAGAACTTCTGACAGAGCTGATTGAGATCGATGATGAGTTATGCTTGATTACCCTTTATCACTTTTGGGGATATGCCTTGGAAGCGGCGTACCTTCTAAAAGCGATTCAAAAAACTCGATTCGGTGTGAAGTGCAGGCTAGCTTTAGTCTAAACCACATTGGTTGGGGTTAATCTGAATAAAAGTAAATTGGCACCTAGAGGCTGAGAATGCAGTTTGTTTGTAGGACCTACAAAAGATTAAAGGTGGTTATTTTTATAGTCCCCGATGATCGAAAGGGTGATGGTGAGTACGATACTGAGTTTTAGAGAAGACTATATGAATGAGCATAAGTCCAACTTGATGAAATCATTCTAAATGAGTTGAGGGAGACAATGTACGCCAAGTGTGCAAGAGAAGTATCTCCTGATTGCACAATGTAGTTCTTTCTACGATCAGACCACTTGTATCGTTCTTGCCAAATCGTGATGCAGGAGGTTGTTCGTCGACTGATCTTTTCATGTTTTTGGGTGGTCTGCGAACTTAATTCGAGATAATTTATGATGATACTTGATCCACTGGACCTACAAAGAGCAATTGAGACAAAGATGCGAGTCTTGTACCAATCTATGGATTCGAGATTGAATTTATGCTGGATCTTTATGGAAGTGTATGACCTAAGTGAACTTGGCGACAAGAAGAGTCGTTTGGTGCAAGTGGGTCTCTGGGCGTAGAGAGGTCGATGGGAAGATTGTTGCCTTTTAAAAGCACGGTTGGTGTGAGGTTTTACC